>BPLQ01009199.1:93728-329372 GCA_021605075.1 Caerostris darwini
AACAATACACTGTAAGTTTCTATTTATTTACAAACTGAATAGTTAAGTTACTATTTGATTCAGTTGTTGCTTTGTTATCTTTTCTAACAACACACTGCAAGTTTCTATTTATTTACAAACTGAATAGTTAAGTTACTATTTGATTCAGTTGTTGCTTTGTTCTCTTTTCTAACAACACACTGCAAGTTTCTATTTATTTACAAACTGAATAGTTAAGTTACTATTGTATGATAGTAATTCTACAAGATTTTTGAATGGCAGTTATTAGAATCTATGTACTCGTACTTCATTTAAATTCTAATGTTGTTGCGTACAATATAGGTGACTTTATGACTTGATTGTCAAATAACCAGTGAGTGTAATCAATGACGTAAAAATTACCGTGAAACTTTATTTTAAATCTATGCTCTAAAAAAATTAAAAGAGTTTTTAAATCGTGTCTGTTGTATAAAAGACCGAGATGAATAGCACGCAACACATGTATAACAACACGTGCTGTTTTTCAGATGCTTGACGTGAATTTTACGAAACTGTTTTTGATTAAAGCGGGATTTTCTGGCAGTTATTAGTGGCTTAGCAAGAACCGCAATTTCCGAAAAGTATTTCAGTCTACATGAAGTTTGCCCTATTAATAAGAGAATGAAACCCTTTGTCATTTTTGGTTTTTTTAAAACTTTGAACTTGTTTACTTATATTAACTTTAATATCTTTCAAGTAATATTGCTGCTTTTTAAATTATAACTTAAAATATTGTGAAAGTATTATATATATATAAGATATATTAAGTATTATACATATATGTAATACTTTTATAATATTTTAAGTTATTACGGTTATTTATCACTCTCAAAGTGATGTAAAAAAAAGAAACACTCCTCACAATGAGTTCAAATTTGAACTGAAGATACTTGAAGAAGAGGGAAACGACATGACATAAAAAAAAAGTTCAGTGAATAAAATAAGTAAAAAGATGAGTACTTCAGTATCATTTAAGCAACATAAGATCTTTACTTGGATCAGATCTATTATTAAATATAGATTGATCCATCAAATCATGCAATTTTTCTAAATCTTAGCTGTAGTAGTCTATGTACGAAAAATGTATATTATGTGTATACATTTTGAGAATAAAAAAAATCATATATAATAATTAATATATATACATATACAGGATGATTATAATTAACCTCCCACTTTCAAAATGCTCTAAAGAAAGAACCAATCGTCACAATAAGTTCAGATTTCAACTAACGATACTGAAGAAGGGAGAAACTGTATGGCATCAAGTAAATGTTCCCCCGATTTTCTACATCCGATTTGACGTGACCTTGCCCTGGTGGATGTGCATTCTACTAACTGTGTCACAACTGTTGTATCACTTGGAATTCATTTTTTCCGTTAAAAAACCGAAACAATCAAGCACATTGTACATTACAGTTGGTTTAATGTGCAACTCATGCCGAATATGTTGTAATTCCGATTCAAAATATCACTTAGAGCCAAATTCACTTTCTTTATGTCGTTTCCAGCGCCACCTATTAATACACTTTGGAACTTTTTGATGCCATACCGTTTTCCTTAAGTGTCTTCATTAAGTGTCACGAATGGTTCTTTTTTACAGCATTTCGAAAGTGGAACACTAATTATCATCACCCTGTAAATATATATATATATATATATGACAACTTTTAACATAAATTTCTTAAGAATTACAGAAAAAATTAGTGTCCATTTTAATTTTCTTAATAAATAATGATATTTATCATATTTAATTATTTAAGAAAAAAAATTAAATTTATTTCACTGTTCTCTAAAAAAAGAAAATATTATATTAAATATAAATAAATTATTTTGTATTGTCTGTTGCATAAACTGTGTGCTTTTAATTTTTTCCTCATTTAGCAATTTCAAAAGCAATTAAATAATTGTTAATAATAATTGGAATTCCAAAAGCAATTTAAGAATAGATTTAAATGATCGTTAAAAATATTTAAAATGCATGTTTTTTAATACATATTAACAACCTTTGTTTTAATTTAACATACGTTAAAAATCCAATCCTTTTATCTAAAACGTTAAAAACAAGGTGCTATTTCGTAAATATTTTATATTTATTTGAAAATAAAGAAATCGTTTAAATGTATAGACTTAAATGCCATAGATAATACGAAATTTTTCAAGAATTTATTCATAAATTCTCCTGTTAAAAATAAAGAGATGAATTCGAAATTACATTCTGCAAATTAGCATACGCTATTTTTATCTAAAAGAATCATCTTGTGTGAAAGCTTTTTAATATGATACGGGGAGTTATTATTTAAGTATTTTGCTTTAATTGAAGATTCTTTTGACTTGTTATACGTTGCTATAGAGATTCAATCTAATTTGACGCATCTGTATTTAAAATGTATCTTAATAAGTACATATTTTTCACTAAAACTAATTTGTATCTTATTATTTTTGCATTGATTTTTAATGCATTAAACATAATTGCATATTTGAACACAACTTTATTGCCTGTTAATATTGCCAACATAAATAATTCACATAAAAAGTTTTCTAAATTAATACGTCCGCAAAAGAATTTGTAACTATATTTTATTAAATTTAAAAAACTCCTTTTCTAAATGCACACTGCTTTTGATTTAATAAGATTAGTTGCATTTAAAAATAAATTTTAATGCAGATTAATATATTTTTTCTGTCTATATTTAGGAATATTATTTTGTATTATTTATCTATATATTTTTTAAAACAACTTCTAAAAAGAAGGTAATAAAGTAAAGTAACAGAGAATCGATGACTTCCATTTAAGAAGGAAATAAAGTAAAGTAATAATAAGGATCGTAATAAAGAAAAAAATTTAAAAAAACCATTCAATGATATTATTAAAATCATACTGTATTACATTTATTGTAATCATAATATAGAAAAACATATGTTTTGATATATTTTCTAGACTTTTTACAAAAGATATAAAGATTGCATTATTTCTTTAAATATTTCTTGCAAATCTGTAAATAATCATATAGTATAAATTAATTAAAACTATTTTATTATTTATTATTAAAAATATTTGTAAATATACAAACATTTGTATTTCAAGTTCTAAATTTTATATATGTACTTATTAATTTTGCATTTATATATATGCCAACTTTTAACGCATATTTGTTAAAAATTACAGAAAATTTAGTGCCTATTTTAATTTTCTTAATAAATAATGATGTTTATCCTATTTACATATTTAAAAAAATAATTAAATTTATTTCACTGTTTTGAACAAAAAATATTATTTTAAAATATTAATAAATTCTTTTGGATTTTCTCTTTTATAAATTATGTGCTTTCCTTTTTTTCCTCATTTTTTTCACGAATAAATAAATTCACCAATTAAATAAAGTCCTAAGATTAGAATTAAATAGTTGTTGAAAATATTTAAAATGCATGTATGTTTAATAAATATTAACAACATCGTTTTTATTTAACGTACATTAAAAATCCTATTATTTTATCTAAAACGTTATAAATAAGACTATATATTAATCTAGACTTTTATATTAATTTGAATAAAAAAAAGTCGGTTTAAATGAATAAATTCCAAAGCCATAAATAATACGAAATTGTCCAAGAATTTATTCATGAATTCTGTGTTAAAAATAAAGAGACCAGTTCGAAATTACTTTTTGCAAATTAACATACGCTATTTTTATCTAAAGGAATCACCTCTTGCGACGCTTTTTAATATGATACAGGGAGTCATTATTTAAGTATTTTGCTTTAATTGAAGATTCTTTTGACTTGTTATCCGTTGCCATAGAGATTAAATCTAATTTTACGCTTCTGTATTTAAAATGAATATTAATATACATATTTGTCTGTAAAACTAATTTGTATCTCATTATTTTTACATTGATTTTTATTCCATTAAACGTAATTTGCATATTTAGGCACTACTTTATTGCCTGCTAATAATGCCAATAAAAATACTTCATCTGAAATGATTTCTAAATTGATACATACAGAAAGGAATTTGTAACTATAACTGATTAAATTTAAAAACTCTTTTGCTATAATAAAATTACTTTCTTTCAAAAATATCCTTAATACAGTATGAAATATTTTTTGTCTACATTTAGGAGTATTATTTTGTATTATTTGTATTTTTTAAATAAAATAACTTTTAAAATTTAGTATTTTTATGATGTTATAATAGAGCATTTTATTTGTATTTCTATTTAAGACGATAATTGAATATCGTAATAATAAGATTACTTTATTTTAAAAATAAATTTTACTTCGGATTGAAAATGTGAATATTTTTTCTGTCTATATTTAGAAATATTATTTTGTATTATTTATTTATGTTTTTAAAAATAACATTTAAAATTTATTGTTTTTATGATGTTATGATCAAAAATATTATTTTTGTTTTTGTTTATGAGCATGTATAAATATCATAATAAATTTCTGATGGCCAATTAGCTAGCTTTCTCGCCTTCAGTTCCGGAGGCTTCAGGTTCGAATCCTGGCGTTGGCGTGGATGTTTGTGAGTGATTCGTAATCCAAGTTAAAATGTAGGTCTCAGTCTAATTAATCTAAAGTGTACAAAAAATGACCATGGAGTGACAAACCAAATGTTAAAACTACAAAAAATTATTTGTGTGCTTATTTAAAAGCATATATAAATATCGTAAAAAAGACAAAACAATTTTTAAAGAAAACACTCATAAGATATAATTGAAATATACAGTTGTACGTAAATACGTATTGTAAATATAATATACATAGTTATATATTTTAAATATAATTTAAGCATTTACTCATGAATTCTGTGTTAAAAATAAAGAGCTAAGATCGAAATTACTTTTTGCAAATTAGCATACGCTATTTTTATCGAAACGAATCATCTTGTGCGACGCTTTTTAATATGATACGGGGAGTCATTATTTAAATATTTTGATTTTAATTGGAGACTCTTTTGACTTATTATCGTTGCTATAGTGATTCAATCTAATTTTACGCATCTATATTTAAATTGTATCTTAATATACATATTTTTCAATAAAACTAATTTGTATCTTATTATTTTTACATTGATTTTTAATACATTAAACGTATTTGCATAGTTGAACACTACTTTATTGCCTGTTAATAATGCCAATAAATATAATTCAAGTAAAATATTTTCTAAATTGATACTTTGTAAAGGAATTTGTAACGACGGCTGATTAAATTTAAAAAAACTCCTTTTCTAAAAGCACTCTGCTTTTGATTTAATAAGATTGCTTTTGTTTAAAAATAAATTTTAACTCAGAATGAATTTTCTTTTCTGTCTATTTTTAGGAATATTATTTTGCATTATTTATCTATTCTTCTTTTAAAACAAAAAAAAAATCAGACTAAAATTTTTTATTTGTTTGTCTATTTAAGATATATATAAATATCGTAATAAAGGAAAAAAAAATTAAAAAGCACTTATGCGATATTATTTAAATTATGAAGTTTTTTTTTATCGTAATTATACCATAGGAACACATCTTAGGTTTTGAAATCTTTTCCTGACATTTTACAAAAGATATAAAGATTTAATTATTTCTTTAAATATTTTTGGCAAATTTGTAAATAATCATATAGTATTCTTTAATTAAAACTTTGTAATTATTTAGTATTAAAATATTCGCGAATTTACAAACTCTTATATTTTAATTACACTTTAATTTAGAATTTAAAGTTATAGATTCAAATTCAACAACAACAACTGCATTTCTTTAAATATTTCTTAAAAACCTGTAAATAATTATATAGTTATCCTTACTTAAAACTTTGTAATTATTTATTATTAAAAATATTCGTAAATTTACAAACTTTCGTATTTTAAGTACACTTTAATTTATAATTTAAAGTTAGAGATTCAAATTTTTAGGGATATATAAAACTATCCTATCTTTATACATGATAATATCAAGTTACTTTAAAGGATTATTAATATTTGGAAGGAGAAATCTTTTAAAATATGTTTAAACAATCAATGCTGCCTAAAGCTAGTGATTAATTTTTAAACTTCTCTAATTTCAAAGACTTCTTTCAACTTCATTAGCAGACTTCAAAATGTATAGCTCTCGGGAAAAGAACAGATGAGATAGATTTATCTATACATCACACTTTCTTCAAATCTATTCATTCACTTTGTTAGCTATTATGTTCTCCGAATAAGTAATGTCATTGGATAAAATTCATTATCATCAATAAATTACAGGAAATAGTAAATATATGATCTCGTCACATATCTAAAGAACTTTGTTACGTAAAGTTTCAATACAATAGAAAGCTTTGGTGACAAATACTGTTATCACAAATGGTTCTTTTATTAATAAAAGTATTGAAGTGATAAAGTTATAGCAAAAGTGATGAGACACAGAAACCAAATTTTCATTCTTTTTGATTTATTTCTTTATGTAAATCTGTCAGATAGAATAGTTTATTCCTAGGAAGTTGTAAATATCACTGAAGGATTTAATAAAAATGGTGTATAAGATGTAAATAATATAATAATACATATAATAATAATGTAAATAGTTACATAGTCTTCATTAATAACTTTACAAATATTTTAATAATAAATTATAAGAAAGTTTTAATTAATCTACCTCTAATAACTTTGTAAATTATTGAAATGAGAAATTTTCAACATTTGTAATGTAAAATAAATTTTTTCTAAATAAGTATATAAATTAATTGTCAACAATTACAAATAATTTTTCTAAATAACTAATTAAATTAATTACTTGCAATAATACAACGTTAGGTAAGAACACAACATTTTAATAGTATATATTACAAAAAAGAAAGAAAAAATTGTATGACATGAAATACCGAAATACAGTTAACATTTCTTGAAATTAAAACTAATAACAGCGAATATTTCTCGAAAATGATATTATTTTAAATTTTCTGGAAATTTAAAATAAAAAAAATCCTAAAATTTAAAATTGAGAATATAATTTTTTTCGAAAATTTAAATTAATTAAACTTTTTTCTTTCTAATGCAGCTGGCAAACACTTAGACAGCTTGGTCTTGGATGCCTTAAGGCAAGCGCTGCACAGATGTTACTCACTTTGCATTCCCAACGGGGGGCGTGTAACTTGATGGTAAGCTACGGAAGCGTAGAAACAATGCCCCCGCAACGCTCTACGATCCTGTTAGAAAGGGACCTACGGTTTAAAGTGGATTCCGAACCCCTACAAATATCCATGGCACCGCCGGGACTTGAACCCGATACCAGTGGTACCGAACGCCAGAGAGCTAGCCACTCGGCCATTCAGGCCCTACTTAAATATAAACTAAATAAATTAAACTTTTCTCGGAAAGGAGAAAATATTTCCAAGTAAAATTAATTTTAAAGAATATTTCTTGAATAAAAAAAATATAATATAATTTATAACATTGTACAATTTTAGAAATTAAATAAAATAATGAAAGGGGATGTTTAAGATTCGATTCTTCTTTTGTTATAAATTACCACAACTGCCTTATTCGAAGAAAATCTTAAAATTTCAATTGCCTATATTTTTTAAAAAAGGAGCCTAATGACAGAGTGGCTAGCACTCTAGCGCTCAGTACCATAGGTTTCGGGTTCGAGTCTCAGTAATGTCATGGATGTTTGTAGAGGTTCGGAATCACTTTAAACTGTATGTCCTGGTCTAATGTGAATGTAGAGTGTTGTAGGATAGTACTGCTTGCGGCCGTAACACATATTAAATCTACACGTTTCCCCTGGGCTCTAAAGAAACCTATTACAAACATCCATGGCATTCCAGAGACTCTAAACCAAAACGTGAGGTACCGAGAGCCGGAGCGCTAGTCACTCGGCCAAAAAGGCCCATATATATATCCTAATACTTAAGTATGAACAAGAGGAATCTATTAAATTATGAAGATATCTATAAATTGTAGTTGCTTCAAATGCAAAATATGAAAAAGAAAATAAATGAAAACGGGAAAAGCTCTCTATTCGATTGCCATTTTCTTTATAGACCTGCAGCATTCGAATGATGCTATTGATGGTCAGCTATTGAGAAAAAACTGAAAACGTGAGAATTCCCACGGGTAAGCAACTTCTACGAAGTTTAGTCAGATACGTGACTGCTGTAGGCCTAGAACAGCGTGCCTGTCTACATCTCGTCCAGACGGCTAATTAGGTTATAAAGAATAACCTACATATATATATATATATACTACATGTTAGCAATTACTGTAAGTTTCAAGTCTAGATAGAATTTCGAAGGAACTGTATTGGGAATAATGTTATTGAATAAATTTATTTAGCATCAGAAATAAAAATAATTATACATAAAGCATTAATATAGACAGTATGCAAAAAAAAATTAAAATCTTTAATACAAATGAATATGTATTCATTTGTAATAAAGATTACTATAATAATTAAGTATAATATAATTTGAAGAGTTCTATAATTTTGAGAGTTCAATAATAATTTTTCAATCCGTTTAAATATAAAACAGTCTCGAAAATTAAGTTAAAATAATTTTAAACCTCATTTCTTCTTCATTAATTTAACAGTCCCACAGTGGGTCAAGGTTGGCGATCTGCCTACTGGCAGATTTCGAGTTAAGAGATGTTTTCTCTTTGGGTTATCATTGTCATTTCTACGTCCAACAGTGATAATAGACCATGACCTACGCTTTAAAATAGATTCCGAAAAACTACATATATTCATTCCACAGCCCAGATTCGAACCTGAGGTTTGTGGTATCAAAGGCCAGAGTGCTAGCAACTGGTCATAAGGCCCTTTAAATCTCATTTTATAAAACAAATTTCAATTATCATAGAGTACAGTATTCGTATCCATGTATTTTCTAAAAACTATTTTTTTCTGAATTTTAGAATCTTTTGAAAAAATGTAAAAAAAATCATTCAGCGATTTCCAAATATAAAAATAAAACTACAATTTTTGAAGACTGATCTAAATGACCTTTTCTACTGATTTAACAGCGTTGGATAAAGCAACATATTGATGTATTTATTTTATAAATATAATCTAATTACTACCTTTATGTGTTTCGAGGAAAATAAAAAGGACTTCTCGTGTCTTGCAAGACCTAAAGATTAAACGCTCACAAGAATAGAAACGTTTATTTTCTCCATTTTGTTCCATTTCATCGTTCGTATTACCTATCTACAAATCTCATTTTCTTGAATAATGAAAGCATTTCGAATAACAGACATGGTCACATTTCATAAAAGAAACGCTGCATCAACAGCAAATCACATTTCTGTATCTAACATCTGAAGGCTGTGAAGCCTAAACAGACTGAATGGCAAATCAATCAACTCGATTCACTCTTTTAGTTTCTGTCAACATTTAGTTCCATGATAAAATGCATAACAAGGAACAGCAGATTCTTTACATGAGTATGATTTATGATAAAAAAAGACATTTTATTGGGTTGAAAGTACTAACATGAAAAATTAAGAGGATTGAATTATAAATCCCAATGAGTTTTTTGTATTTTATTCATAAGATCTATTAGATTTCGAAATAAAGTATAGTTTATTTCTAATACGAGCAGTAGATGCTTAATGTGAGTTTGACTGATGATAATAAAAACATTATTCGATTAAGAAAAAAAAATAAATAAGATTTCTGTAATATGTATTTCCTTTTCTAACAAACATATAATCCGTAGCATTTTTCCCACTGGAAGGGTTATAGCATTTCGATACTAGGAGAGAGGAATGTATATTCTTCAACAAGTACATATCAGCTGTCAAATTTGTGTGATATATAATTATCACTCAAATTTGACAGCTGATAAGCAGTGTTGTAGTAGCTACATTACGTGTAATTAGTGTTTGTACTAATGAGAACCACCTGACACTGAAATATGATAGTAGATATCCAGTGTCATTGATAATAAGACTCAAGATATTAGTGATTTTCTGTGCGACCTTTACATGTCGACAACATTATAGATAGATCACACAACACAGCACAACAACACAGATAGATAGATCACAACAATTATAGATAGATTATGGACTACACCATAACTTGTTCCGTCATGATTGGTGATAGGCAAGTTAAGAAATGTCTACTTCAATGAGAAGTGATGGAAGCTGACAACTTTCTTGACGGATGGTCTTAAAAGGACTCTATTTTTTAGTGAGGGGAGAGAGTTCTGTGACTATCTTTTATGGTTTAATAACAGACAATTTCTGAGTAAATCCTGCATAACTGGATGTTTACGAAACCAAATACTATCCACAAAATTATCAAACACACATTGCAAATAAAAAGCAGACAAAATGAAAAAAAAAAAAATAAAACAAATAAGAAAAATGTAATAAAAAAAGTGTTCAAAATAATTTTATAACAATATAATAATAAAAACCTACATAATTTGAAATAAAATTAACAAACAAAATATTATATCTCTTAACTTTCACACTGAGAAATTCCTCGTCTTAAAACTTAATGTTTAAAAAAAGTTTACAAAAATGGCTTGAGGATAATCGAAAAAATTTCTTTATTTCGTTTTACTTAAACATTAATCACAATTTTACAATTTAACATCAAATAAAGTGTAATTGCAGTGATTTAAAATGTCTCTAACTTAAATAATTGCCTGGAGAGATTACTTAACGACATGAGTAATAACGAAATGCTTTTAGTTAAATACCTCTGAAGTTAATTCTTATTCCTCAGAATAGTCTCAGCAGGGAATACGACTCATACAAAGAGTGAGCTTAATTTCAAAGGCAATTTGATGATGACTCCTCGCCATTTTAATGCTAAATGGACTAAATTACGCGTGTCTTTCTTAATAGCCACAATTGTAATCCTGAAACAACAAACTAGAGGTTAAAATTATGCATGTTCTGTGCAGATTTATGAGACTTACTCTAAAAGGATTGCAAACTTAACTGGAAACCAGGACTATAAGTAGTTTTATTTCGATTATGTTGTATTTCTTGAAGTCGATATTTCATTGCCCACCAAGCGTAACTAAGTGGACAAGAAACTACTTTCTTCAGTTAACTCATTCAAGAAATTGTTTCGTTTTGGTACGGATTCGAACAAAATTAGTCGGAATAGTTTGTGTCCACGAATAAATTGTTTTCTGTGTACTGGAGCTGAAATTGCTATAATTACTTTAGGTTCATTCAAAAATCAAAGATTTTTAGCTTTGATTTAATTTTCATTTATATTATTAGTGTAGTATCTTATTTAGTCAAAGTATTATTTTAGGTTTCTTAATATAAAATACATGATAATTATAATTGTTTTGTCATTTATGACTTAATGGCTGTAGAGGAAGATATTTTTTTCAAATGCAGCTGGCATTATAGAGACAGTCATCGTTATGTCACAAGCAAGAGCTGCACCGCTGTTACTCATTTTTCACTACACAGGGGGCACGTGTACCTTGAAGATATGCTGCGGACACGAGTAACTCTACCCCTCAACGCTTTACGATGATATTAGACAGGGACCGACAGTTAAATGTGGATTCCGAACAACTACAAATAACCATGGCACCATCGGAACTCCAAATCCAGCCCATCATTTTGACAAACTCTTTACAATTGTAAAAATTTATAAAGAATCACAATGTTCTGAAAATTTCAATTTTGTGTTCATAATTTATTACAAAACTTAAACTGTTATATACGTGAATACTTTTGTTTGTGTATATATTGTCTCTGTAATTCATTTTTAATTGCGAATTGATTTTGAAATAAAATGAACAAACAAAATAAATCTTCAAATTCCACCTTTTAAAGTTTAATGTTTAAAAAAAACTATGATGATAATCAAAGCAGTTTTCTTATATTCGTATTATTTAAACTATAATGACAATTCCACAATTTAACAACAAATAAAGTATAATTGCTGGGATTCAAAATGCCCTTAACTTAAATAATTGCCAGGAGAAATTACTTAAGCACATGAGTAATAACGAAATGCTCTTAGTTAAATACTTCTGAAGAGAATTCTTATTCCTCAGAATGGGCTCAGCAGGGAATAGGACTCATACAAAGAGTGAGGCTTAATTTCAAAGGCAATTTGATGATGACTCCTCGCCATTTTAATGCTAAATGGACTAAATTACGCGTGTCTTTCTTAATAGCCACAATTGTAATTCTGAAACAACAAATTAGAGGTTAAATTTAGGCATGTCCTGTGCAGCATATATCAGACTTTTACTAAAAGGATTGCAAACGAAAGTGGAAACCAGGACAATAAGTAGTTTTATTTCGATTTTGTCGTATTTCTTGAAGTGGATATTTCGTTCCCACCAAGCGGAACTAAGTGGACAAGAAACTACTTTCTTCAGTTAACTCAGCCAAGAAATTGTTTTGTTCTGCTACGGATTCGAACAAAATTAGTCGAAATAGTTTGTGTCCACAATAAAATAGCTTTCGTATACTTTAACTGAAATTGCTATAATTATTTAGGTTCATTCAAAAGTCAAAGCTTATTAGTTTTGATTTAATTTCACATTTATCTATTTTATTCCTATCCATTTATTTTATTAGTATAGCAGGTTATTTAGTCAAATGATTATTTTAGTATTCTTAAGATAAAATATAATTTTTTGCCGTTCATAATGACTTTAGAAGAAATGAATTCAATTCCCTTGATAACATATATTACAGTCAATATTTAAAGAATCCAATATACTCAAATGAAATTGGAAATGATACCCTCTTGAAAGAAAACTTTATGGTGAATGCTAAATTCTAATGTTAATGCAGTTTTTAAAGGGAAGAGTTTTGGCATTTTATTTCCATGAGATAGGAGTGTATATTCCTCAACAAGTATATAATAGCAACTCATCACTCAGCAGACAAGCAGTGTTGTGAGTATTTATATTATATGCAGTTAGCATTTTGTACTAATAAGAATTACACATCACTCAAATCTGATCACAGATAGCCGGTCTTAAGTATAATGATATTCATAAAATTAGCGAATGTCTTTGCGACATTCATAGGAATTATGAAATTGCTAGAGATTGAATATGGACTAGACCATGAATTGTTCCATCGTGATTTGCAATCGACCATGAGCTGAGTAATGTGTACTCAAAACAGAAGGGAGCGAAGCTAATCCCCTCCCCCCTCTTGACGGGTTTTCTTAAAGGGAAGTTTTTGGAGAAGAGAGAATTACGTGGCGAGTCGATTAAAAGTGTTGCTTTTCGCTTTTTTCTCTGAAGTGACTGAATATGTCATAGTTCCTGTTTTTCAAGGCGAACCCCTTGTGGTTTCGTTTATATCACGGCATGTGATAATTAATATGCAAATAATGCGACGCAGACTGGGGAACTCTGAAAATCTCCAACTTGGAGTGAACTTTACTTGTGATTTAATCGTTCACTTATGATCAAATTTTATCTGTATTTTTTTATTTCTTTGTATAATAAAACCGAGTTCAATATATATATATATATATATATATATATATATATATATATAGTGATAGTAAATAAAAATTTAAAGGCACCTATGAATCTGAAAGTAGCCCTCTTCTTGAAGCTGTTATAGGTCTAATATAGGTCGAGACGTTATAATATTGTACTCTAACTCAGATATATGCTTATAGATTTACATAATATTTTACTATACATAGTATCACTTTTATTATAAATTACTGCTATGGTTAACATTTTTCGAAGAAGTTTATATTATATAAAACTAGTTAAGATTGAATAGACTTGAATTTTATACCTTAAAGTGGAAAGGATGGACCTAAGCCTAAAATATTCACCTAAGAAAATATGCTTCAAGTCTTTTTCAATATAAGAGGTTAACGTTGCGTAATCCAAACGTGATATATAGGCAATGAATACAAAGTATCCCAAAGTATTTCTTAAAGTTTCTGCCAAAATCACGAATTCAGGTATTTTATATTTATTTTCAGAATATTTCATTATTTCTGTAGGGTAGAAATTATACTGTCCTTTTTCAATGAAAAGGAAAGCCTCCATGGAAATATTACATTACGTAGCATATTGTCTAAGATAAGATACATTTTTAATAATTTTCAAACGTATATATCAATATTTTATAGTAATTGTTTAAGAATTATAAAAATATTTTATTTGTTAAAAATAATTATTTTTCATTAGAATAATTATATATTAAACAAAATTCCATCATTTTCTATTCATATCAAGTGAGAGTAGATATTGAATTTTAGTCAATAGTCTAATGAATCACAATATTTCACAGTCATTCAAAAAATATTTATTAAATATTAAAAATATATGAAATATTTATAAATATTTCACAAAATTTAAAAAAAATTTCAGTACATTTTGGAAAACTAATGTATTTTTCGCTTTCCTATACTTTAAAGATCTTCCTTCTAAATAGTGTCCCACAGATATTGTCTATTGAGTGAGTAAGGATCATGATATTTTAGGAAACTTACAGAACCCTCAGAGAGCTCCTGCTTTTGTTACAGCAGAATTCAGGTTCGAATCCTGTAGGTGGCATGTCTGTTTGTTAACGGTTTGGAATCTACGTTAAACTGTAGTTATCAGGCTAATTAGCCTAAGGTGCGCAAAAAATGACCGTAGAGCTGCAAAGCAAATCTTCATTTGTGAAAAAGCCTCGTAATGGGGCAAGGCCTACAGACCAGGTGTCTTAGATTCATCGTAAACTCGAGAGCTCTGAAAACATCCGATCTCGCAGTGAACTGCATTGTGAATCAAATGATATTTAATTTTTATTTTTTTGTAAATAGTGTTCTGTTTATGTATATAATGCTTTTGAATTAAAAATAAATTGCTCTCTGTACCTAAAACCCCTCTTCTTGAAGCCGTTGTATTTCTAGTATAGGCTGAGCGTTACAATGAACACACCATAGCAATATTTTAGATGTATGCAAACTCCGGCCAAATATCGTGTATAGATAGAATTAATCGATCTATTCTCATTTTCAATTCCATAGGAAGGACAGGGAATCATAAAAATTTAACGTACTCCTTACTGTCATAGACATGACTATCGTTAATAATAAATGATGTAATTATCTAAAAAAATTATACATTGAATAAGTTTATCGTCATATTTCAACAACAGTATCAATTATCTTCATGCAACACGTGAAAACACCTTTCAGAATCGCTTTTAACTGCAATCCAATATAAGACACAAATATTGAATCATTATACACGATAAAAAACAATAAAAAACGCTAATCTTTTATGCTGATACAAACATACACAGAAGAAAGGAGAAAAGAAAAAAAAGGTTTTAATTTATGTTCCTACGAACACCTTATCAGTGTGAGACAAAATGCAGGCTCGGCGATTCCTTTCGAACCTTGTGTGGCAATTACACGTCTGAAGGAACTAATTAGTGATAATTAAGCACACCAGGGAAAGCATACCCATTTATCTTTCTTCATTATGCCCTTCATATGACAGCAGAACGTATGCTATTAAACGTAATCCTATAATTGCTGAAAACTTTATATAAATAGAATTTGCTTCGTGTATTATAATGGAAATATGCTATTTAAACTTAAAGTACTGAGTTATTTAAATGAATGTCTCTATTCATATGTTTAATTTAAAATTAAGAAAATGACGTCAGTGTTGTTAAGGATTAAAAGAATAACAATGGTTTGATTTTAATTTGGCTAATTTATTTTGATGTATTAATATATCACGAGTGATTAGCGCTCTAGTGCTGGGTACCACATTTTTCGAGTCTTATATGGCTGTAGAGATTTGGACCTAGTTGTGACAAACCTACACCGTAAAAAACATCTTCTGTCTTGAAATCTAGCAGCAGGCAGATGGCGTTGGCCCATCATGTGGTTGTTGCGTCAATATTGATGATGATAATAATGAAGGTTTAATGAGCACTCTGGCGTTCGATGCCACAGATTTCCAATTCGAATCCTATCTGTGCCATGGATGTTTGTAGTGGTTCGAAATCCACTTTTAACCGTAGATCACAGACTACTATGACTGTCAGAGCATTGGGCATAGGGCTGACAAACCTACTCCGCAAAAAGAAAACATCTCCTGTTCTTGAAATCTTCCAGTAGGCAAATGGCCAGTTGCGTCACTGACGATGATGATAATGATCATGAACCTAAAAGTGGCACTCTTCTTGAAGCCGTTATACGTCTAGTGTAGGCTGAGTCGTTACAATGCACACACCCTAGATTTATTTTAAATGTATAAACCCTCTCCTAAAGATAGCATTTTGACAGAATTAATCCACTTAACCCCTTTTGAATTTCAAACAGAAAGAAAAAAAATATCCATTGAGTATATTTATCAACATATTTCAACTACAGTATCAATTATCTTAATGTAACACGTAAAAATAACTTTCAGAATACCTCTTAGCTGAAATCCGATATAAAACAAAAAATATTTAATCGTCATACACGAATGAAAATAATGAAAAACGCTAACCTTTTATGCTGATACAAACATACCCAGAAGAAAGAGAGAAAAAAAGGTTTTAATTTATTCCCCCACGAACACCTTCTCAGAGTGAGACAAAATGCAGGCTCGGTGATTCTGTGCTCCCTTCGAACCTTGTGCGACAATCACACGTCTGAAGGAACTAATTAGCGATAATTAAGCTCACAGGAGACAGAACATGCACATTTATCTTTCTTTATTATGCCTCTCATGTGACATCAGGACGTATGCTATTAGACGTAATCCTATAATTGTTGAAAACCTTATATAAACAGAATTGGCTTAATGTATTATAATGGGGATATGCTACATAAGCTGAAAATGCTGGGTAGTTTAAATGCATATCTTTATGAATATGTTTAATTTAAAATGAAGAAAATGACGCCAGTGTTAGTAAGGATTAAAATATTAACACTAATTTGATATTACTTTGGGTAATTTACTTTGATGTATTAAGGTACAATGAGTGATTCGCGCTCTATCGCTCGGTAACGCATTTTTCGAGTACGAGTCCCGGCAGTGCCATGAATGATTGTAGTGGTTCGGAATCCACTTTAAACCCTAGGCCCCGGACTAATAGGATCGTAGAGCGTTGCGGGGGCATTGCTACTCCGCGTCCGTAGATTATTTTCAAGACACACGCGCCTCCTGGGTAATGCAAATCGAGTAACGTCTGTGCAGCGCTTGCCTTAATGCATCCAAGACAGCTGTCTAAGTGTTTGCCAGAAAAAAAGGAGTGTAATGATTGATTAGAGCTCTGGCACTCGGTGCCACATGTTTCGAGTACGGCAGTGCCATGAATGTTTGTAGTGGTACGGAATTTACTTTAAACCGTAGGTCCCGATTTAAAATGACCCCCGTATAAAGAAAACATATCCTGATCTTAAAAGCTGCCAGTGACATTTAAGCAATATCCAAATAAAAATATAATTGATTTTGATTTATTTTAATATTATTAAAAAGTAGAATATCTTTATTTTAAAATTTTTTGTTACTTTTTTGAAATAGACGAAATATCTAATTAAATTGGTTAAATTTTATATATTATGGGTTAAATTAATTGAAGTAAAGTTCTGAAAAAAAAATGCAACTGAATTGATGTCAAGAATCTTGATGGACTTTACAATGAATATATGTCCCCTACATAACTAATGACCATACATTATCTGATGAAGTCCACGAGAGCTTAACAGGATAACCTATGAATAGATAATTAATAATTTTTATTAGAAGAGATATTTCAAAATAAAAACTATGATTCAAATTTTATAAATTTAAAAATTATTATTTTAAAACAGGAAAAAAAAATTGCTAATTCCTTAAAAAAATATATTTATAAATATGCAAATATTAAATATACATTATATATGTACATTTAATGATTCATTGTTAATGTAGAAAAACAATCTTAGGCAAAAATATATATATATATATATATAAAATATTAAAAGAAAAATATTTAAATATGATATGAAAATTGAAATTAAACATTTATGTAGACAAGACTAAAAAATA
The DNA here is from genome assembly GCA_021605075.1 of Caerostris darwini. NCBI lineage: Eukaryota > Metazoa > Arthropoda > Arachnida > Araneae > Araneidae > Caerostris > Caerostris darwini. The sequence continues at coordinate 111,723 of BPLQ01009199.1, forward strand.
TAATATAATGTTTGAAATTGAAAGGGAAATTGATCGTAGTTGTCTTCATTTTAAAAAATATTTTATTAACATTATCATTAATCCCCGTTTTTTAATGATTATTATGTCAAATTAAAAGGTTTTGCTCAATTTACATAAAAATGTCTCGTTAGTTATTTAAAAAACTAACTCAGTGCATGCTAAAGATGTTATATATACTCATTACTATTTTAGCCAAGTAATTATGTGTATTTATTGATATTTTAATCAGTTATTGCATAAAAAAAAGTAATAATGTTTAGAAATATATACGATAGGAGAAGATTATAAACTTGTTTATTCGATTATGCTTAATTTGAAAATGGTAATTGCTATTTGGATAGATGTTACACCGGGTAGTATTGTCGGATTGGCTGATTTCAAGTTTTAAAGTAAATAATAAATATTAAAAAAGACAAGAAACAGTTAAATATCCGTCTAATTTTAATAATATTGTAGAAGCATATGCAATAAAGTGTTATTAATACATTCCGACGCATAATATTTTCTGAAATCGTATTTAAACTAAAATACTGCTGAAGTTTTTAACGGTTTGCTATAAGAAAAAATACCATGCATATTTCATTAATGCGTTGAATCATCATTTCCTAAATTAAATGTTTTAAATATACTAGGAATTAATTAAAAATTATACATAAAAATTTACCATAATCAAAGAATTTTTACTTTTTAAAATAAATATGTGGTGTATTTTATTACGTAGATTATGTGTTTAATCCATGATGGACATATTAATCCAGAAATGGATTTAGTTAAACTCTATTCTTATTTAAAATTCTTGGCAGATATGGATAGTTTTGAACTGTAACTACGAATACCGTTTCACTTATTCAGAACCGCAAACACTCATCATTATTATTCTCATTTCACCTTAAACCGATTGGTGACAAAAAGAAAAAAAAGGTAATTATAAAATGCGGTGTAAAAATAAACTGGTCATATAATTTGTACTTTGGTTATATTATTTTGTACATTGTTTTAGTAAACACAATATCTGGTTTAATAAGATGGTTTCATGTTTTTTTATGCCTATCTATTAATATTATTCTCATTTTACCATAACCGATTTGGAACAAAGAGAAAACATGGTGATTATAAAATGTGGAGTAAAAACACACTAGTTTATTCGCAATTTGACAATAACTTTAGTAAACTTGTGAAACATTTATTATAAAATTCCAAAGCCCATGATAAATTGGCTTGTAGGAAGATTAATTGACAATTAATTTGTAATAATATATTTTATAGAAATTAAAAAATAAATTTTATTTTTTGTGTTAAATTAATCTAGTAATGAATTTACTTAATGCATTCTTATATAAAATTCTTGGCAGATATGGATAGTTTTGAACTGTGACTACGAATACCGTTTCACTTATTCAGAACCGCAAACACACTGTGAAATATATCTATGCATAGAAAAATATCGATATCTCGACTGAAATGCAAATAAACTCTTTTATAAACCTGACAACCGGAAGGTTAAAGAAAAAAAGCATATTCAAAGTTTCTTTGCATAGAAATTCGAGAGATAAAATTGTCTTTGCGGTTTGGCATGTGAATGGAATTCATATTTTGACGTGCTGGTTCATACAATTCAGTTGGTTTCCAGTACTGAAAATACTTGACCAAATTAAAAAAGGAGACCTTTCTATATCGACTTTTGACAACGACCTAAAGTTTGTATCTTGCAATCGCCTTGGCTCCAATAGATGATTTAGCATATAGTTATTTATTCAGAAACTGTCATAGTGATGGATGCTATCTGAAACATTAAAATAAAAGCATTTAAATTCGATTTTCTTTGTGAGATATACACTTAAAATATGAAATGCGTTTTTGTAATCATGGTATACATTTTTATTTAAATTATGGCTTTTCTTTGACTTATTTAAGTGAAGTAAGACAGTTTTATTGTTATTTAGGGTATTTTTTTATTTTGTATAGATAACGGAAGAATACCTAGTTTATTATAAAAACTGTGAAATAGTTTTGTGAACCACAAATATACTGTGAAATATATCGATACATGGAAAAAAATCGATATTTTGACATGGCTTCGAAACATGGGAAATATCGATATAATGGTAAAAATAAATCATTGAACTAAAACGTTTGAATAGATTAATTTATAAGTGATTTATTTTATCACATAAATTGTGTTAAAGTAATTCAGTAATGAATTTTGTTAAATTATATTTTTATTTAAAATTCTTGGCAGATATGAATAGTTTGAACTGTAACTGTTACTTCTGTTTCACTTATTCAGAATCACAAATACAGTATGCAATATATCGAAGATGAAAAAATATCGATATCTTGATATGTTATCGAGTATGAAAAATATCGATATCTTGACATGACAACGAAGAATGAAAAATATCGATATCCTGACGTGGCATCGAAGTATGGAAAATATCGATATCTTGACATGGCATCGAAGCATGAAAAATAGCGATATCCTGACATGGCATCGAAGCATGGAAAATATCGATACCTTGACATGGCATCGAAGCATGAAAAATATCGATATCCTGACATGGCATCGAAGCATGGAAAATATCGATACCTTGACATGGCATCGAAGCATGAAAAATATCGATATCCTGAATGGCATCGAACTTTTGGAAAATATCGATACCTTGACATGGCATCGAAGCATGAAAATATCGATATCCTGACATGGCATCGAAGCATGAAAAATATCGACATAATGGTAAAAATTAATCTTTGAACTAAAACACTTGAATATACTAAATTATACTCAATTTATTTTATTACGTCGATTATGTTAAATTAATCCAGCAATTGATTTAGTTAAAACCCTATTCTTATTTAAAATTCTTTGAAGGTTTGAAAAGTTTCTAACTGTAACTTCGATTTCTATTTCCTTTATTCAAAACTACAAATACACTGTGAAATATATCTAAACATGGAAAAATATAGATATCTGACATGCTATCGAAACATGCAAAATATCGATCTCTTGACATGGCACTGAAGCATGGGAAATATCTATACAATCTTAACAATTATTCTTCTAACTAAAACACTTTAATAGACTAATTTATAAGTAATTTATGTATTAGAATAATGTTAAATTAATAAAGTTATATCTATTACGCTAAATTAATAAAGTTATATTTATTACGTAAAATTAATAAAGTTATGGATTTAGTTAACCTCTATTCTTATTTAAAATATCTTCCAGACTTGAATAGTTTTGAACTTCAGCTACGAATTCTATTTCACTTATTCAGAACCACAAACACACTGTGAAATATATATACTATGCATGGAAAAATATCGATATCTCGACTGAAATGCAAATAAACTCTTTTATAAACCTGACAACCGGAAGGTTAAAGAAAAAAAGCATATTCAAAGTTCCTTTGCATAGAAATTCGTGAGATAAAATTGTCTTTGTGGTTTGGCATGTGAATGGAATTCATATTTTGACGTGCTAGTTCATACAATTCAGTTGGTTTCCAGTACTGAATATACCTAACCAAATTAAAAAAGGAGACCTTTCTTTATCGACTTTTAACAACGACCTAAAGTTTGTGTCTTGCAATCGCTCTGGCTCCAATAGATGATTTAGCATATAGTTATTTATTCAGAAACTGTCATAGTGATTGATGCTATCTGAAACATTAAAATAAAAGCATTTATATACGATTTTCTTTGTGAGATATACACTTAAAATATGAAATGCGCTTTTGTAATCATGGTATATATTTTTATTTAAATGAATTTTTTTTTGACTTATTTAAGTAAAGTAATGCCCTTTTATTGTTATTTAGGATATTTTTTTATTTTGTATAGAAAACAGAAGAATACCCAGTTTATTATAAAAACTTTGAACTAGTTTTGTGAATCACAAATACAATATGAAATATATCGATACATGGAAAAAAATCGATATTTTGACATGGCATCAAAACATGGGAAATATCGATATAATGGTAAAAATTAATCATTGAACTAAAACACTTGAATATACTAAATTATAAGTAATTTATTTTATTACGTAGATTATGTTAAATTAACTCAGCAATGAATGGATTTAGTTAGACTATTTTCTTATTTAAAGTATTTTACGAATTTGAATAGTTTTGAACTGCAACTACACGAATGCTGTTTCATTTATTCAGAACTACAAATACACTGTGAAATATATCTAAACATGGAAAAATATAGATATCTGACATGCTATCGAAACATGCAAAATATCGATCTCTTGACATGGCACTGAAGCATGGGAAATATCTATACAATCTTAACAATTATTCTTCTAACTAAAACACTTTAATAGACTAATTTATAAGTAATTTATGTATTAGAATAATGTTAAATTAATAAAGTTATATCTATTACGCTAAATTAATAAAGTTATATTTATTACGTAAAATTAATAAAGTTATGGATTTAGTTAACCTCTATTCTTATTTAAAATATCTTCCAGACTTGAATAGTTTTGAACTTCAGCTACGAATTCTATTTCACTTATTCAGAACCACAAACACACTGTGAAATATATATACTATGCATGGAAAAATATCGATATCTCGACTGAAATGCAAATAAACTCTTTTATAAACCTGACAACCGGAAGGTTAAAGAAAAAAAGCATATTCAAAGTTCCTTTGCATAGAAATTCGTGAGATAAAATTGTCTTTGTGGTTTGGCATGTGAATGGAATTCATATTTTGACGTGCTAGTTCATACAATTCAGTTGATTTCAGTACTGAATATACTTGACCAAATTAAAAAAAGAGACATTTCAATATCAACTTTTGACAACGACATAAAGTTTGTGTCTAACGCTCTGGCTCCAAAGATGATTTAGCATACAGTTATTGATTCAGAAACTGTCATAGTGATTGATGCTATCTAAAACATAAAAATAAAAGGGTTTATCTTCGATTATTTTTGTGAGAAATATATTTAAAATATGAAATGCGCTTTTGTAATCATGGTATATATTTTTATTTAAATGAATTTTTTTTTTACTTATTTAAATAAGGTTATTTAGGATTTTTTTCTATTTTGTATAGAAAAAAGAGAGAATACCCAGTATATTATAAAACCATTTTGTGCTTTGTTTATAAAACCTAATAATTGGTTTAATAAGATTTTTCCATATTATTTTATGTCTATTAATATTATTGCCATTTTACCATAAGACGAAATAAGACATTTATTAAAATATAGTTATATTTATTAATACACTGAAGTGACAAAAGTCATGGGATAGCAATATGCAAATTTTCAGATGGCAGTAGCATCGCGTAGAACAGGTATAAATGCGCAGTGCTTTCGCAGAGCTTTCATTTCTGTTCAAGTTATTCATGTGAAGAGGTTTTGACGTGATGATGACCGCACGACGGGAATTAACAAACTTTGAACGCGGAATGTTAGTTGGAGCTAGACGCATGGGTCATGCCATTTAGGAAATCGTTAGGGAATTCAACATTCCCAGATCCACTGTGTCAAGAGTGTGCCGAGAGTATGAAATTTCAGGCATAACTTCCCACCCTGGACAGCGCAGTGGTCGACCGCCTGCACTTAACGATCGAGACCGGCGCCGTCTGCAAAGAGTCGTAAATTCTAACAGACAAGCAACACTGCGTCAAATAACCGCAGAAATCAATGTGGGACGTACAAGGGACTTGTCTGTTAGAACTGTGCGGAGAAATTTGGCTTTCTTGGGCTATTCCAGCAGAAGACCGACTCGAGTGCCTTTACTGACAGAACGACATCGCTTGCAGCGACTCTCGTGGGCACGTGAGCATATCGGTTGGTCCCTAGATGAATGGAAAACCGTTGCTTGGTCCGATGAGTCACGATTTCAGTTGGTAAGAGCTGATGGTAGGGTTCGAGTGTGGTGCAAACCCCACGAAGCCATGGACCCAAACTGTCAGCAAGGCACTGTTCAAGCTGGTGGTGGCTCCGTAATGGTGTGGGCTGTTTTTTCATGGCATGGACTTGGTCCTCTGGTGCGACTGGACCGAACATTGACTGGAAAGGCTTATGTTCAGCTACTTGGAGATCACTTGCAGCCATTCATGGACTTCATGTACCCAAACAACGATGGGATTTTTATGGATGACAATGCGCCATGTCACCGGGCCACAACTGTTCGCGATTGATTTGAAGAACATTCTGGACAATTCCAACGAATGATCTGGCCACCTAGATCGCCCGACATGAATCCCATCGAGCATTTATGGGACATCATCGAGAGGTCTGTTCGTGCCCAAAATCCTCCACCATCAACGCTTTCACAATTATGGACGTCTATCGAGACAGCATGGCTCAATATTCCTGCAGAAGACTTCCAACGACTTGTTGAGTCCATGCCACGTCGAGTTGCTGCACTTCGTCGGGCGAAAGGAGGGCCGACACGATATTAAGAGGTATCCCATGACTTTTGTCATTTCAGTGTATATAGTTATTATTATATTTAATTATTTTAATTATTTATAATATTTATTAATATAGACATATATTAATATACATTATTTTACCATAAGACATTTAACTAAATCTATTACCGGTTTAAAACAAAAAGCTATTCTGGTAATTATAAAATGTGTGGTAAAAATAAACTATTTATATAATTTGTTATTTGGTTATAATATTTTCTGCATTGTTTTAGTAAACCCAATATCTGATTTAATAACTTAAAACAGGAATTGCGTTTTTGTAATCATGATGTACATTTTTATTTAAATTATTAATTTTCTTTGACTTATTTATATGAAGTTATTTGCCTTTTATTGTTATTTTGGGTATTTTTTTTAAAATTTTGTATAAAAAATGGAAGAGCACCCAATATATTATAAAACCATTATGTGCTTTGTTTTAAAACCTAATAACTGTTGTAATAAGATGTTATCCATGTTAATTTATGCCTACTAATTAATATCATTGTCAGTTTATCACAAACAGATTTAGGATAAAAAGAAAATATGGTAATTATTAAATGTTGAGTAAAAACAAACTGGTTTATTAAAAATATCTTCAGTAAGCTGTTAGATATCAACTTAAAACATGAATTGCGTTTTTGTAATCAGGATGTACAGTTTTATTTAAATCAATATTGTTCTTTAGGGTATTTTTTGTATAGCAAAAGCAAGAGTACCCAGTATGTTCTAACACATAATCATATAAGAAAAGTGATTTTTCATTCCAACTTTATAGGAAAATTTGTAAAATAAAATAAATGTGTCATAAATATTTTCTTTGCATTCAAAATTTCGTGTATTATTCATATTTTAGTACATTATTCGTACATTATTCATATTTCATTTATTTATTTATTTTTTTTTTATAAATGTGTTAAATTTCCATGTAGTGACAATATGATGTACCGATTATTCAGGAGATCAAAATATTGCGCAGGGTGATTCTAATTTTTTTTTTTTTTTTTTTTTTTGGTTTAAAATATTCTGAGGTATATTCTCAAGAATCGTATGAAAAAATAAATTTAAACTCTAACAATTATGATTACAGTGACGCAATTTTGAAAATATCAAATGGCAACTACTTTTTTGTATTGGAATGTCATCTCCGGAGATAAAACTATAAATAGCATTGGAACGGTACCTGTAGCACAAAAATGCCGCCGGCAGACAGACTACTACCCTGTGCCTAGAGCTGAGATGCCCCAATACAGTTTGGAAATGATGTGGGCGAAATTGAATGGGCACACATAGAGGGAGAAAATTTCGCAAAATTCCCTTTCGGCGTTATAGAAATAGGGGAAATAGAATATATAAAAAAGGTCGGAAAGAAGACATGTTGACACTTTGCTTAAGTCAGATGATGGGCAACACTGAAGAACTTACCTTTGCAAGAGAAGTCTATTGAACTTGACGCCTGATGTCATCTTTGAAATCAGATGCAGTTTGCGGATTAGACGCATACTCTTTAGATTTCTGCGCTTACTTCAAATTGCCTTCAAAGTTTCATTCAGTTTCTCTGAATTATATAATAGCTAGGTGCTCATATATCGATATATATATATATATATATATATATATATATATATATACACTCAAGAGCCAAAACATTATTACCACCTCTACATTTTGCAAAGAACTCGCCTGGATGACGTGGAAGGCACGTGATCAGGTGGAAGTGGTATTTAACTGCTGCTGGAGAGTCTGAAGAATCATTCTTTTACTTACTTCTGTGTGTGATGGGAAAGGCTGCGGATCTAAGCGGCTTTGATAGAAGGCAGATTGTAATGGCTCGAAGGCTCGGAACAAGTATTTCCTAAACTGCACGACTCGTGGGTTGTTCGCGATCTACAGTTGTCAGTACTTATGCAAAGTGGATGAATGACGGTGAAACAAGCAGTAGACGACATGGTGTTGGACGTCCACACGCTATCAAAGAAAAAGTTCGTCGGAGACTGTCTCGCATGGTGAAGCAAACTCGGAGCCAGACAGTGGCTCAGCTGACAGCCCAATACAATGCAGGGCCGAGTAGAATAGTATCGGGGCACTGTTCAGCGGACACTGTTGGATATGGGGCTACGCAGCAAACGTCCCACTCGTGTGCCTTTACTGACCAAGCGTCATCGCCAACTGCACCTGCGCTGGGCCCGGGAACATCGTGACTGCTCCATGGATCAGTGGGAGAGAGTTGCCTGGTTATATGAATCACGAGTGTATATATGAATCACGTCATTCATCACGCCGATGGCCGTGTCAGGATACGCCGTCTTCCAGGCGAACAGTTGGTCCCTCAATGTACAGTAGGTCATACACAGACCGGTGGTGGCGGTATTATGTTTTGAGGGACGTTCTCTTGGGCGTCTCTGGGACCCGTGGTTGTGGTAGAGCAGACCATGTACAGGGTATCTGAACATCTTTGCGTACCAGTTGCACCCTTGCATGGCCTCTGTTATTCCAGCTGGGGATGGAATGTTCCAACAGGACAATGCCCCTTGTCACAAGGCTAAAATTGTGTTGGAGTGGTTCCAGGAACATGATGCTGAATTCCAGTTCATGTCCTGTCCTCCTAACTCGCCGGATCTCAATCCGATAGAACACATTTGGGATGTCCTGGGACGGCAGCTCAAAGACCACCAATTCGTAATATCTCGGATTTGCGTGACCGTTGCTTAAACAGCTAGTACAATCTGCCTCCGGCCATCTACCAAGGACTTGTGGCATCCATGCCAAGGCGGGTTGAAGCTGTGTTGCGCGCCAAAGGTGGGCCAACTCGTTATTGACAGGTGGTCATAATGTTTTGGCTCTTGAGTGTATATATATATTATATATATATATATATATTTATAAAAACACTGATATTGTAGGCATCGTATGGAAATTTCCATGTTTTTTCTACCAAATTGTTGTTTTCGAAAGCCGTGCATTTTGTACCTGAAGTCATAACTCAATAAATTGTATGAGATATAAAAGATTCAAACTTAGCCAGAGTATCTATAAAACTATATCCAACTAGTGCAATCGTAATTTTGAATGACACTTGGGGGTTCTCATATTCTTCCTCGAGCCCAATTTTCTACTAAATTTATGAGATGAAAAATTTAAGGCTGTGTTATAGTACTTTTTGTTCTAATGCAGCTGGCAAACACTTAGACAGTTGTTTTGGATGTCTTAAGTTAAGCGCTGCACCGACGTCATTCATTTAGAACTACCCAGGAAGTGCGTGTAGCTCGAAAACGCGGCGTAACAATACCCCCCTTATCGCTCAGGTTAGCCTGGGCCCTACGATTTAAAGTGGATTCAGAACCATGACAAACATCCATGGCACCACCGGGACTCGAACCCGAGACCTGTGGTACCAAGCGCCACATCGCCAGCCACTCTGCTATTCAGGCCCGTTTGTGATATAGTTGAACAAATTATTATTATATTATAAATTAATATTATTTTTGCATCTTAATTCAAAATACCAAAATAATATAGAAATACAAAAAAGTTTAACTTACTACGAATAAGTGTAAGTTCTCAGGTGCCAAAATGATTTTGGTGAAAACAAATCTTTAAAATCTGTAATGAATTATCAATTAACTAATGGAATTTTCCTATCTGCCTTCTGCATATACACAGAATCATATGAATTACTATCACTTACTGTCATAACCGTTTTTAATTGAAAGTCATAGATATTCAATACACTATGTCACTTTTACGGGAAGGTTGAATATAATTAAGTTGTCTTTTTCGGAAAAGCAATGATTAGAAATACACTAGCCTTTTGAAAACTCTTAATTTTATTTATCATTTTAAATTGCCGTATTTAATCCGAAGAATTAGTGGGATCCTATTTATTTGCTTTAATTATCCATAAAATATATGGGTATTGTTTTAGGAAGCGGAAGATTTCGTTTCTTTTAGCACTTTCATTTAATCTTATTATTTATTCTTTTTTTTAAATTTCTTTCCCGAGCTATTCTTATTGGTTTATGTAAATTTCATTCTTGAGATTGTTACATATAAAATTTTAAATTTATTTCATGAATATTTTTATAAAAAAATATTTATTTAAATTTCTTTCTCGAGCATGTTATAAGTAAAATAATGACTATTTGTATACACAATATTTATTTAAATTTCTTTAGCCGAGCATTCTTTAAGTAAAATTTTAAATTTTTTTCATGAATATTTTTATACACAATATTTATTTAAATTTCTTTAGCCGAGAATTCTATAAGTAAAATTTTAAATTTTTTTCATAAATATTTTTATTTATTAAATTATTTTCGCAAGCTAATGATTATAAAATGAAATAATATGAAATTGTTCTAAAGAATCGTCTGGTGAAAACAAAGGCAATTTTATTTTAAAGTGAAAATTTTATATTCTTAAAGAAGAGAAAATTGTTTGGAATTCTACATATATATATATATTTTTTATATTATTATTATTATTTAATGACTTGTTTTCATAAAATTCAAGTTGAGCAAATTTCTTCCCCGAGTTTTTTTAGACATAAAATTTCAAATTCCTTCCATGAGTCTTTTTATAAATAAAATTTATGTACATTTTTTTCACGATTTGATAATTATAAAATTAAATAACATAAAATTGTTCTAAAAGATCGTCTGCTGAAAGCAAAGGCAATTTTTTTCAAACTGAAAATTATATATTCATAAAGAAGAGAAAATTGTTTGGAATTCCATAGTTTTTTTTTATATATTTTTTTTATTATTATTTAAGGACTTGTTTTCATAAAATTCAAGTTGCTCAAATTTATTTCCCGAGTTTTTTTAGACATAAAATTTTAAATTCCTTCCATGAGCCTTTTTATAAATAAAATGTATGTACATTTTTTTCACGATTTAATAATTATAAAATTAAATAACATAAAATTGTTCTAAAGGATCGTCTGGTGAAAACAAAGGCAATTTTATTTCACACTGAAAATTATATATTCTTAAAGAAGAGAAAATTGTTTGGAATTCCATAGTTTTTTTTATATATTTTTATTATTATTATTTAATGACTTGTTTTCATAAAATTCAAGTTGCGCAAATTTCTTTCCGGGGTTTTTTAGACATAAAATTTTAAATTCCTTCCATGAGTCTTTTTATAAATAAAATTTATGTACATTTTTTTCACGATTTGATAATTATAAAATTAAATAACATAAAATTGTTCTAAAAGATCGTCTGCTGAAAGCAAAGGCAATTTTTTTCAAACTGAAAATTATATATTCATAAAGAAGAGAAAATTGTTTGGAATTCCATAGTTTTTTTTATATATTTTTTTTATTATTATCTAAGGACTTGTTTGGAATTCCGGGTTTTTTATAGTAAAATTTTAAATTTTTAGTCTTTTTTAAATAAAATTTATGTATATTTTTTTTTTTAATTTAAAATTAAATAACTAAAATTGTTCTAAAAGACTTGCAAAGGCAATTTTTTTCAAATGAAAAAAATTCATAAAGAAGAGAAAAAGTTTGCGCAAACTTGTTTTTTAAAATTTTCTTTCCCGGGTTTTTTATACGTAAAATTTTAAATTCCTTCCATGAGTCTTTTTTTAAATAAAATTTATGTACATTTTTTTCACGATTTGATAATTATAAAATTAAATAACATAAAATTGTTCTAAAAGATCGTCTGGTGAAATCAAAGGCAATTTTATTTCAAACTGAAAATTATATATTCTTGAAAAAGAGAAAATTGTTTGGAATTCCATAGTTTTTCTTTTTTATATATTTTTTTATTATTATTATTTAATGACTTGTTTTCATAAAATTCAAGTTGCTCAAATTTCTTTCCCGAGTTTTTTTAGACATAAAATTTTAAATTCCTTCCATGAGTCTTTTTATAAATAAAATTTATGTAAATTTTTTTCACGATTTGATAATTATAAAATTAAATAACATAAAATTGTTCTAAAGGATCTTCTGGTGAAAGCAAAGACGACTTTATTTCAAATTAAATACTTTTTCGAGAAAAGAAAATCGTTTGGAATTCTATAGTTTATTCTTTTATTTAATTTTATTTTTAAATTTTAGTTACGACTTGTTTTGGTAAAATTCGCGCTAAAGAAATAATTTAAGAATCATGCCATCATCACTTTATAATAAAATGAAATTATCAAACATTAGTACACATAATTTTATGGGAAATAATTAAATAATGAAAAATTATTCTAAAAGATCATTTCGGGAGAGAAAAAACAATTTTATTCTAAAATTAAAATGAGATTTTTAAAAAAAAGAAAAACGTTTGGAATTCTAGGTCTTATTTATTAACATTGTTTTTATACGTTTGGTTCTTACATTAAATACTAAATTTTAAGAAAAACCTGTATATCGCCTTATATAATTACCATGTTTATTATTATTTTTTTTATTTTGCATTAAATTGTTTGAATGAACGAAATTAAAAAAAATTATTTTTATTAGTCTTTTTAAATATAATTTTCTGTCAAAATTTCAAAATTTCTTGAAATTCAAATTGTAATTATTTAAAGTTTCCACATGTGTCTTTGAATAAATTTTTCGTCAGTTTTAAATGTTATTTATTTCGTTTGTAAATGTTTGTTTATTATTTACGTTTTGAATGTTGTTTTATATAGACTGAAAAGTTTTTTGTCTTATGTTTCGAATAAGAGCTGTACATGTTGTCTCAGGTATTTCTGTATGGCTGTGCGTCTCATTCTCTGCTTATTTGCGGGATAAATACTGATTGACATGTGTAATCTTTTGTATGAGTTTGATGGTTGACTATAACTGTGCCAGAATCTGTCGAAATGACGTATGAGTTTTGTGGTTGGCTGTAACTCTGCCTGAGTCTTTGAGAAACACATATGAGTTTGGCTGTCGACTGTAACTGTGCCACAGTGTTTGGAAAATGTACATATAAGTTTGGTGGTGAAATATAACTGTGCATGAGTCTTTGGAAAATACATATGAGTTTGGTGGTTGACTATGCCTCAGTCTTTAGAAAATACATACGAGTTTGATGGGGAAATATAACTGTGCTTGAGTATTTTGTGCCTAATATAATTGTGCCTGAGTTTTGTGAAAATACATATGAATTTGGAGGTTGACTATAATTGTGCCTGAGTCTTGAAGGTGAAATATAAAAATACATATGAGTTTGGTGATTGACTATGCCTCAGTCTTTAGAAAATACATACGAGTTTGATGGGGAAATGTAGTATTTTGTGCCTAATATAATTGTGCCTGAGTGTTGTGAAAATACATATGAATTTGCAGGTTGACTATAATTGTGCCTGAGTCTTCGAAAATACATATGAGTTTGGTGATTGACTATGCCTTAGTCTTTGGAAAATACATACGAGTTTGGTGGTCGACTTTAACTGTACCGGAGTCTTTGGAAAATACATACGAGTTTGGTGCTTGATTATAACTGTGCCTAAATCAATGGAAAATACATATGAGTTTGGTGGTTGATTATAACTGTGCCTAAATCTATGGAAAATACATACGAGTTTGGTGGTTGATTATAACTGTGCCTAAGCCTTTGGAAAAGTTTGGTGGTTGATTATAACTGTGCCTAAGTCTATAGAAAATACATACGAGTTTGGTGGTTGATTATAACTACGCCTAAGTCTTTGAAAAATACATACGAGTTTGGTGGTTGGCAAAAACTGCGCCTGAGTGTTTGAACAATGTATATGATGATTGTTTTCTTAGGTATATGGAGAAGAAAGTATAAATGACATTTTTAATGAAAGCTGATGAATAAAAGAAATTTCTATCTTATTTTTATACATTTTTCTATTATCGGATTTTACAATTCTAGTTGCTTCTTAAAAGACTTCAAAACCAAAGTTCTGGAAGAAGAATTATCAAGAATAATTTGTAATTTCTGAAAAGGGTTTATTACAAGCATCTTCGCGGTAGTTAAAATTTAAGATAAACAAATTCTATGAAATAACTATTAGTGAATTTAATTTGTATGAGTTTGGATAATTTCTCATTTAACCTTAATTACAAATTTAGAAATTTCAAAATGCCGCAATCAATGGATATTGATTTCTAGTAAAAACGTTTTTAAAAGGAATGCAGTAAACAAAGTTGAGTTCAAAAGTCGTTAATATTTGGTTTCCTTCATATTTTAGAGGAAAAATTGTATATTGGCTTGTTTACTATTTTGCCGCAAGATATTTTAGTTAAAGTTAGACAAATAATTGTAGACATCTATTCAATTCCAAAGCACATATTTACTTGAAGTTAGAAGTCAAGATACATAAAAATGCTTTAAATTTCATAATGCAAATTAGATTTTCAGTACGTGGGAATGTAAATGTAAATGTTTTATTTTGTTTTGAAACTGTCTTCAATTTCATGTCACTAATAATTCAATGTGGCTGTTTTGTAAAGCAATTTGAAATATTTAACTAATTATGTTGGTTTATTTTTGTGATAACTATTTTAATAATATTAATATAATATTTTGTGATAAATATTATTTTTGTGGAATATTTTAATAAGTACTGAAAACTTTATGAATATATCATTTATGTGGCCACTCTTCAAAATGTTCAAAAGTACTAGTTTTCCTGGTCATTCAGCCGCTAGTTTTATCTCCGGATGTAGTATTTAATAACACTTATTAATTTAAAGTACTATCATTATTTTTCAAAAATGGAAGAAGTAAAAAAAAAAAAAAAAAAAACTGAAAGAAATTAACAATTTTATAATAAATAATACGTCTTCTTCATATGCGCAACAGCCCGATAGCGAACCAGGGCCGTCTGCCATGTGGTAGATTTCGAGGGAGGGGAGTTTTCGTTTTACGGGTTAGGGTAGTCAACTCTACGCCCAACGCTCTACAGTCATATTAGACCGGGACCTATGGTTTTAAATGGATTCAAAACTTCTACAAATATCTACTGCACTGCCAAGACTGAAACCTCAAACCTCCAGCATCAAACACCACTCAGTCGGCCATCGGGTCCCTTTATCATACACTCAAGAGCCAAAACATTATGACCACCTGTCAATAACGAGTTGGCTCACCTTTGGCGCGCAACACAGATTCAACCCGCCTTGGCATGGATTAATACCACCACTTAATACCAGTTAAATACCACTCCCACCTGATAACGTGCCTTCCACGTCATCCAGGCGAGTTCATTGCAAAATGTATGGGTGGTCATAATGTTTTGGCTCTTGAGTGTATATTGTGAAATAATAAAGAACTTTGTATGGTGAATTAAACCATGAATAATTGATATCCTTAATTATGTTCACATACGCAGCTATAATTTTTTTAATAATAGTAGGCTCCTAAAAGTCACAACCCTGATATATTTCAATTTTTAAAAATTAAACTATGATAAAAAAATATTTCATATAAACAGAATTATAGACTATGAATTTGTACAATTCATTCAAAAATAACGATATGAAAATCTTGTAAAATAAACCACAATGCAAAATAAATCTAACTTTCAATTTCTTACATTAAGTCTTGTTGTTTCTTATTCCATTTGGACGGCAACAACA
The DNA here is from genome assembly GCA_021605075.1 of Caerostris darwini. NCBI lineage: Eukaryota > Metazoa > Arthropoda > Arachnida > Araneae > Araneidae > Caerostris > Caerostris darwini. The sequence goes on from BPLQ01009199.1 coordinate 127,734, forward strand.
TCTAGACCAAGTCCAAGAGCCCGTGTTTTATATTAACATGGTATTTGAATTAAACTAAATGATATTTATGATTCAAGATACATTTAATTCTTATAAGAATGTGCTATCCTGGTGTGATTGAATTTATTATTTTTAAATTGTCTTGCCTTGCGACAGAAAAAAAAAATATTTATTTAGTAAATGAATTCATATATATAATCTAACTCAACATGAGAAAGATCATAACTTAAAAATGAAAAGACAAATCTATTCTAGGAAAAATAATAGAAAATTAATTTCCTGACAAAAATGATGCTCTTCCCATTACATATCCAGTTTCATTCTTCTCTTAATTATACATTTCAATAAAGATGCAGATTCTGATTTAGGGCTTCATTATTTCCGATTTTATTGAATTAAAAATTGGGCTTCTGAGTAAAATTTAGTAGAAAAAGAGAAATTTTAAGGGAATCTGGAAATGAATCATGATTCAATTAAGGTTCATACCATCTGTGACTCGACTAAGTTTCGAATTTGTCGTATTCGATTCGTTCATCGCTTTATCTCTTTTCTTTGAAATTCGGCGTTTAGTTTCCAATATTTCCGATTGTTTTGCGTCTTTATTTGCGAATGAATTAGAATAGCTCGCGAAATTAGATTTCCGATTTTATGTTACATGATCACGATATACAATTAACTATATACTAACTATATATTATACATATTGATTTTGTATCTTCAATGTCCGATATGGATTTCTTCTGTTTGGTACATAAATTTATTTAGTGCATAAGATTATTTTTATATTAACTACAAATTTGTGAATGGAAATTCAACCAAATCGCAATGATGCATTTTAATAGTAATTTCATATTTGAATTAAACTAAATGATGTTTATGATTAAATATACGCATTAATTTTTTCTCGCAATGTGCTATTCATGTGTGATTGAATTTATTATTTTTCAATTGTCTTAATATTTAATTGAATGGAATATCAATGAAAATTTCAAACTGTAGTGTTAAATATCACTTTGACTATTTAAATAGTCAATCAAACATGCCATATATATTAAATTAAGTTTACTAAAAATTACCAATGATTTATTTCATTATTAATTTGACATTTGAATTAAATTAAATAATGTTTATGTTGAAAGATACGCATTAATTCTCGTAATAATGTGTTATCCTTGTGAAATTGAATTTATTATTTTCCAGTTATCTTATTATTTAATGGAATAGAATAACAAATACAAATTTGAAACTATAGTGTTAAAAATCCTTTTTATATTTAAATAGTCAATTAAACATAACATATATTAAATGAAGTTTATTAAAAATTACAAATGATATATTTTAATATTAATTTGGTATTTGAATTAAACTAAATAATGTTTATGATTAAAGGTACGCATTGATTCTTGTAACATAGTGATATCCATATGTGATTGAATTTATTATTTTTCAATTGTCTTACCTCGCAACAGAAAAAAAAAATTATTTATTTAGTAAATTAATCCAGATATAGCATCTAACTCAACAGAGCTGAGGTCATAACTTAAAAATTAAAGGACAAATCTATTCTAGGAAAAAGAATTTGAAATTAATTTCCTGACAAAAATGATGCTCTTCCTATTACATATCCAATTCCATTCTTCTCTTAATTATACAATTCAATAAAGATGCAGATTTTCGATTTCTGTTTTCATTATTTCCGATTTTATTGAATTAAAAATTCAGTTTAGGAGTAAAGTTCTGTAGAAAAAAGAAGAATCATATGTGAATCTGGAAATGAATCCCGATTCAATTAAGGTTCATACCATCTGTGACTCGACTCAGTTTCGAATTTGTCTTATCCGATTCGTTCATCGTTTTATGTCTTTCTTTGCAATTGGACGTTTCCTTTCCAATATGTCCGACTGTTTTACGTCTTTATTTGCGAATAAATTAGAATAGCTCGCGAAATTAGATTTCCGATTGGATGCTACATGATATATATGACTAACTATGAACTAACTATATATTATCTGTATTGATCTTGTTTCTTCGGTGTACAATATGGATTTCTTATATTTGATATGTATATATTTATATGGTGCATAAGCTTAATTTCCTTTTTAACTATAATTTGGTAAATGATAATACGATCTTCTGTTCTAGTTTTATTCGTTAGGTTTGTATTGTATATGATACAAACTACTAATATGAAAAAATGGAGTGAAGACATTACAGAAACATATTCAGTTTGTATAAAAAAGCCTAATCGAAGTCGTTATACATATAGTTATATAGGTTCCATAGCCAGACACATAAAAAAAATCCACAACAAAGCCAGAAAGTAAGAAAGAAATATGAAAAGTGACTTTATATTATGTGTACAAAAGTGCAAAGACGAAATTTTTGAAAAAAGATTAAGACATAACTGAAAGAGTAAACAGCAAAAATGTACTGATTTAAATCAATAAAAGAAGCGTTTATATATAAACGGTTAAATGCACTAGCGCCTTTGTTGTAAACACTGTTTCAAAAAACCAGAATGCTGGATGGCGTTTGTGAAGTTCAACACGTTCTTTCCACGTTAAGATAACTACCTGGTTGAAATTGTTATATATATATATATATATATATATATATATACACTGAAGTGACAAAAGTCATGGGATAGCAATATGCAAATTTTCAGATGGCAGTAGCATCGCGTAGAACAGGTATAAATGCGCAGTGCTTTCATTTCTGTTCAAGTTATGCATGTGAAGAGGTTTTGACGTGAAAGTCGCTCGTCGTGACGCACGACAGGAATTAACAGACTTTGAACGCGGAATGTTAGTTGGAGCTAGACGCATGGGTCATGCCATTTCGGAAATCGTTAGGCAATTCAACATTCCCAGATCCACTGTGTCAAGAGTGTGCCGAGAGTATGAAATTTCAGGCATAGCATCCCACCATGGACAGCGCAGTGGTCGACCGCCTGCACTTAACGACCGAGACCGGCGACGTCTGCAAAGAGTCGTAAATTCTAACACACAAGCAACACTGCGTCAAATAACCACAGAAATCAATGTGGGACGTACAAGGGACTTGTCTGTTAGAACTGTGCGGAGAAATTTGGCTTTCCTGGGCTATTCCAGCAGAAGACCGACTCGAGTGCCTTTACTGACAGAACGACATCGCTTGCAGCGACTCTCGTGGGCACGTGAGCATATCGGTTGGTCCCTAGATGAATGGAAAACCGTGGCCTGCTCCGATGAGTCACGATTTCAGTTGGTAAGAGCTGATGGTAGGGTTCGAGTGTGGCGCAGACCCCACGAAGCCATGGACCCAAACTGTCAGCAAGGCACTGTTCAAGCTGGTGGTGGCTCCGTAATGGTGTGGGCTGTTTTTTCATGGCATGGACTTGGTCCTCTGGTGCGACTGAACCTAATCTAAACATTGACTGGAAATGCTTATGTTCAGCTACTTGGAGATCACTTGCAGCCATTCATGGACTTCATGTACCCAAACAACGATGGGATTTTTATGGATGACAATGCGCCCTGTAACCGGGCCACAACTGTTCGCGATTGGTTTGAAGAACATTCTGGACAATTCCGACGAATGATCTGGCCACCTAGATCGCCCGACATGAATCCCATCGAGCATTTATGGAACATCATCGAGAGGTCTGTTCGTGCCCAAAATCCTGTACCATCAACGCTTTCATAATTATGGACGTCTATCGAGACAGCATGGCTCAATATTCCTGCAGAAGACTTACAACGACTTGTTGAGTCCATGCCAAGTCGAGTTGCTGCACTTCGCCGGGCGAAAGGAGGGCCGACACGATATTAAGAGGTATCCCATGACTTTTGTCACTTCAGTGTATATATATATATATATATATTATAACATTCAATAAAAAGGACAAGAGACACATTATACAGGAAAGTCAGGACAATATATTTATAAATTAGACATATTTCGAAGATAACTTTAACACGGCATACTTACATACTCAGGATACAAATCATAAATATGTTACTTAAAATATGCAAAAATATGTAACAGAACAAGATTTGATTGAATGGCAAATAAAATTATTGCATCGTATTTTCAGCGTGCTATTCGCTACTGATTTAGATTAGGATACAAAATTAACCTTACGAAAAAAAAAAAAAAAATAATAAATACATTCAATAATAAAAAAAAAAAAAAAAACCAAAGATTTTAAATAAGATCGAGCCTTAAAAGTGATATGAAAATTAAAATGTTTAGTTAAATGTTAAAATTTTTAACAAATAAAATAAAAAGACAAATTTTCTAAGAAGCGTAATAAATCAAATATTCTACATGATATAACAATTTAAAATGAATTGATGCTCTTGTAATTTGTAATTATTTTGATACATATTAAAAAACCATATAATACATATTTTTTATGGAACTCACGTCTCATCCGTTTAAAATGTAAATTTTAAAACTCTATCTGCATCATCATAAATTCACTTCAATTAAAAAGCTCGTTAAGTTGATTGCGATGTTTTGCGAAAAAGCGATAAAGTCATCAGCTTGCAAATCTTGTATAAATAACTAACGCTTAGGATTGCATATTTTTTCTTTTTATTATTAGTAGACAAATTTAGATATCTGCATAGTCAAATTCTAAGTCATTAGGTTAATTTTGTGTTTTTATTTGGTTGACATTTGAAGGAAACGTTATAATCCGACATATTTTAACTACATTACAATTTTTTTTCATTGCTTGAAATGCGTAGTAATGAATATGTGAATCATTTGAAATTTTACTAGTCTATAAGTATATAGGAAATACTGCTTGCAGTGCATGGGTAGAGTTATATGAAATACTGTAATAATTTTATCTAGAATTACAAATTTAATTTATTTTCAAAATTGCACATTTTCAAGTGTGTAAAAGTAAGAATTCTCCGAATAAAAAGAAAATCAGCGAATATGATGTTTATATATAGAATATGTAACAATTGAACTTTCAGATGAATTGAAAGTTTCATTCAAAAGGTGCATCTACGAACACGAACTAATCAATCAAACCCAGTTCTTATGTAAGCTATAATCCAGTTTTGATTCATATAATTGTTGGATATTCTTGCGCAAGATGTCTTACCAAATTTTTGACCGGTCCTTTCTTAACACTATGGTCTGACATGGTTAAAACATTCCTATCACCATAGTGGAATTGCGGTCTCCAGAGATCTTTAAATTCAATGATTTGAAATTGATATTTTAAGAACAATGATTTTTTATACCTTTTTGAAAATCAACCTATATTGTTAAAAGTTGTATATAAAGGCCACACAATTTAAAATTTGTTATTAGTATGCCATTGCTTTTTACGGTAGGATAAGTTGCTCACTTGATACATGTAAGGAAAATTTCCACGCTGCAATTATAACAAAATAAAAACACATTTTGTCAAAGTGCAAGCTGTTATAACACTTTAAAACATATTGTAACCATGCTTCCTCCCGTTCACTGGCACCTGATGGCCAATTGGTTAGCCCTCTGGCCATGGGTACCACGGGCTTCAGGCTCGAATCCTGGCGGCGGCATGGATGTCTATTAATGGTTCAGAGTCCACGGTAAACTGCAGGTCCCGGTCTAATTAGCCTAAAGAGTGCTCAAAATGACCGTAGAGCGAAAACCCGATCTCTTGTATGTTGGCAGTAGGCTCAGTCAAAGTGATTGATAGTATCAAATTCGAATGGAAGGTGTATTGTACAATAGAAACTTTTCTTTTTTAAAACCATATTCCATCAATTGCACGTTGACATAAATAAAAAGGTACTTGTATAAGTAAATTCATTACAATCAAATGACTTTCATGTAAATAATATTTTTTGTAGTGTGCATTTTTATCATTGAAATTTGGTTAAAATATTACCACCGTTTGCACAGTATATACTAAAATTGGTTTGTAAAGACAATATACATTTTGAAAAAGTTGTTTTTATAGTACTGAAACTCAATTTCATAACATAAAATGTTTTATTTCGGCGAACTTGAATAAAAAATATATTTCGGTAGCAAACCGAGTTCTTTTTTGCTTAACTTACATCACAAGTTATTTTTATGAGCATTTTAAATTTTTTATAAACACACCTTCATATTCTTCGCGTACGAGCATGCTCTTGTTTATATCTACTCAGATAAAAACACTTCATGTTTTCGTCATAAACAGGAGACGTGACCAGACTTACGCGATTCGTTTTTCGTTATACTGAAATTCAAAAAAAAATATATAGGAACTAAAGACAATCGGGAAAGTAGAGTAACAGAAGCTATTGGACAAATTTTTAAAGTTCTGAATGTACGTGAGAGTTGGAATTTAGTTTCTTTAAGTTTGCTGGTATGCTTTACTTTTTGTACAAATTCCTACAATGTTTCTTATAAGAAAACTTGTCAGCAAAAATTCTCAGGTGATTTTTTTTCTATGTACACTATAATGCTTAAGCAATAATACGATATTTTACAAACACAAAGAGCATTACTTATATATATATAATATATATAGATTTGTATAATATATATAATATTTAATATATAGATAGACTTATTATAATTACAATATATAATATATAGATAATAACAAATGCTTATCCTTCAGAAACCTCAAATTATATTGTTGAATATGTGGGTAGCCTTATTTGGATTAAATTTATGTTTGTTAAATATGCTTTAATTAAAAAAAAATACATTAAATAATTTGAAATATTAGGATATCGAATAACTGCATATATATATAATATAAATAAACTATAATTATATATATTATATATAAATTAATTAAATATGTATATATATATATATATATATATAATTAAATTAATGAATTATATATACATATATGGAGTTAATCGATATCCTAATATTTCAAATTATTTATAATATTTAATTTTAATTAAATATTATAAATATTATATAATATTTATAATATTATAAATATTATATAATATTTAATTTTATATAATATAATATTATGAATATTATATTATATTTATTTAATATTTAATTTTTATTTTATATATCTATAATAAAAAATATATAGTGTTTTTCCGGCGGAAAGAGTTGTGACAATACATTCCCAGCAGAGAGGAATGTATATTCTTCGACAAGTACATAATAACAATACATTACTCAAATTTGACAGCTGACAAAGAGCGTTATTTGTAGTTATATAACATGTAATTAGTGTTTTGTACTAATTTGAACAACCTGCCATTTAAATCTGATAGAAGATAATCAGTGTCATTGATGATGAGACATTCTGAATTGAGAGATTGTCTGTGCGATCTTCACAGTTCGTAACAACTAGAGAATGAATATGAACTATATCATGAGTTGTTCCATCCTGACTGGTGATAGACCACGAGTACAGAAAGCTAATTAAAGAATTCAATTCATAAGGCTTTTATGTTACTTGATTTTATTTATAAAATAAAGTAAAATAAAATTTAAAAAATAAAATTTTTTTAATTAAATATCTAAATTTAGGAAAATTTTATAGCACAATTCTAAATCTACTGATGTGTTGTTTATTAGTATTTAAATTAAATAAAAAAAATTTTAATCTCAATCAAAATTATAATATCAATTATTAGTTCTATAAATATACATTTATGTCAATAATAACCTTTTAATTTTTTGTTCTAAGTTAAGGAAATACATACAAAAGGACTAATAACATATATATAATGAATATAATAAATAAATAGTTTACAAAAACTAAAAAACACGCTTTTAGAGTTATCAAACTAAAAAGTAAAAAAATAATTGTTAACATAAGAATAAAAGGACTGACGAGAAAATGAATGTCACTGTCCTAAAAGCGTGGGGTGCTCGATATCAATCGTTATAATTTTTCACTCATTTCATTCCGAAATGCAGAGTTAGTATAAAAATGTCATACAAAGCCCCCCACACTTTTAGAACAATGACATTCATTTTCCCGTCAGTCATTTTATTCTTATGTTAGCAATTATTTTTTACTTTTTAGTTTGATTAACTCTAAAAGCGTGTTTTTTAGTTTTTTGTAAACTATTTATTTATTTTTTACTTTTTAGTTTGATTAACTCTAAAAGCATGTTTTTTAGTGTTTTTAAACTATAATATTTAAATGAGGTCCCGGTACGGAGGAGTGGAACTATAGTATTTACAATAATGTAATTGTGAATAAACACAGGCTAAATGCGAATAGTCCGTTGTACCACTGTCCCACGTAGGTTTGAATGTCCTTACTGAATACTTAAAAGTAGGACAAAATCGAGCCCAAAGAGTCAGTTACAAACAAACAAACAAACAAACATTCAGGTGAAACTAATATAATAGCGTATTAAAAAGAATCAACTGTTTTCTTTCTGAAAGAAGCCTGTAAATGTTTCTTTGCAGCTTAAATAGTGTATATGAGGAGAAACAGATCTCCAGGGGAAAAAGTCAGTTACATACATACAAACATACATACATACATACAAACATACATACATACATACATACAAACATACAAACATACAGGTGAAGCTAATAAAAGCGTATTAATAATAAAAATTCGACACCGAATAACAGTTAAACTCACGTCATCCTAAGTTTAATTCTTTGATGTGTAGACGAAATAAAGAATAAAGAGAATTTGTGCCCTTTTCCCATTTTTTTTAATAATACTTTATTGACAACTGTCTGGGATCACCAGAATTCTTTTTAACGAAAGATTTACTTCCAATCTTTCACTGAAAAAAAAATTATTTTTCTTTCCAATTTATATTTATAGTATATGAAAAGAGGAATGCTTCCAAATTATGATCAGATATTTTCCAGAAATTTCAGACCTGAAACTGAAAAGGTTTTTTTTTTCCTTAAAAAAGAGAAATGGTCTTTGTATAATCCATAAAAATAAAGGGCAGGTTTTTTTACTAGAATTTCAAATTATTTTAAAGCACCCAATTCATTTGAAACTGAAATATAATCTTATGTGTTTCCTGAACACTGATGGAGAAGAAGAGCTTTTAAGGATAAAAAAAAAGTTGAATTTGATAGAATTTTATCATGTGATTGAGACAAAGTAGATTTTATTAAGTATTGAAGTTTTAAAACAACCACATAAATCCCTAATACTACTGTGTCCAAAAAATAAGACCGATTAATTTTTCTTTTGAAAAACTCTTTATATATTCTTCCAAATCAACTTCAACTTCAAAGTAATCCATTCCGGACACAATGCACTTTTGCCAACTTTTTTTCCAACTCTCAATGCATGCTAAAAAGTCATCGGCAGGGATGACAATCAAAGCGCGATCCGATTAACGTTGAATCTCTTTAATCGACTCAAAATGGTGTCCCCGGAGTGGTCTTTTGAATTAAGTGAATAGACAGAAGTTGCAAGGTGTGAATACGGTGGTTGTGGAATGATATGGGTTTTATTTTTGGAGAAAAAGTGCAATGTGAGGCTAAATCAGTGGCGCATTCTGTGTCCCACCCCGTCAAGGTCATACGAGAGTGGATGGGATAAATTTGTGGAATTTTTTTTTCGATGCCATAAAGTTTTCCTCTTCTTCAAGTATCTTCAGTTCAAATTTGAACTCAGTGTGAAAAGTAGTTTTTTTACAGCCTTTTTTGAAAGTGGGACTTTAATTATAATCACCCTGTATATAAAAAGAATATAAAAATCCGCCAATTTCGACATCGAATATCAGTGAAACTCACGTCACCCTAAGTTTATTTCTCTGATGTCTTCAAGACTAAAAATATTTCCGATCTTTCTTTTCTTTTTTTATTTAATAATACTTTATTGACAACTATCTGGGATCACAAGAATTTTTTTAAACAAAAGATTTACTTTCAATGATCCCTTGAAAAAAAAAGTAGAAAAAAAAAGGAATTTTTTTTTCAATTTATCTTTATAGTATATATAAAGAGGAATATTTCCAAATTATGATCAGATATTTTTCAGAAATTTCAAACCTGAAACTGAAAGTTTCTTTTCCCTTAAAAAAAAAGAAAAGAAAAAGGTCTTTGTACGAGTATAATCCATAAAAATAAAGGACTTCTAGAATTTCAAATTATTTCAAAGCACCCAATTTATTTCGAACTAAAGTATAATCTTCTGTGTTTCCTGATCGCTGATGTTGAAGAAGAGGTTTTAAAGATAAAAAAAAGTTGAATTTGATCGAATTTTATCCTGTGATTGAGACAAAGTAGAATTGTGTAAGTATTGGAGTTTTAAAAACAACCATAACAATCCTTAATATAATGGGATAAATCTTTTAAAAAACTTTGCAATACCTCATTTCTTTCATAGTAAACATAACCTAAAATAGGAATGCCGAACCCAAATGACCTTGTGAGCCACTTTGGAAATGCATCCTAACTCCGCGGGCAGCATATAAAATTATTAGATTTAGACCCCCATAGACATTTTATGGAGTGAAAAATTGAAACGTAATGAGTTAATATTTTTGTGTTTACTATTATTCTAACATGTAAAATATAGATGATATAGTAATAATGATACTAAACGCACATTGTAAAGAAATATATAACAGGAAAAAGGAAATCATATAAAAATATTTATTTTACAATTGCGATGCTTGTTTTTCTACTCTTTCACTTAGCTTTTGCAAATCAATCTCAATTTGGGTATTTCCACATCGTATATGGTGTTGCTAGTTGGCGTCCGTTATGTTTGGTCAATTTTATTTTATGAAAAAAACACGATTCTCAGGTGTAAGTTGAATCAAAAGCCTTAACAACTTCAACTAAGAGTTTGGTTTGTTCTGCTATCAACAATCAGCTGTGCGCATCTAGGGACGGTCACTGCGTCACTGAGGTCACGTAAAGTGAAACATAGAACATGTTATATCAGATGTTTCAAGATTCGCTCCTCATGAGTTCGAAGAATATTATATATAAATATTCTGCCAACTCATAACTGTAAACTCATAAATATAACAGGTGATATCTTTAATATATTCGCAAGAATACTATTTTAAATTAATTTTATTTTTTCTCATAATTTCGACAGTTAATTTTTGAATATATGGATGTACACATAATGTATTTTTTTTAATACATTGGTTTTCACTACTTTCGCCGTTATAAAATAAATATATTTTGTAAATATATGGAAAAATAAATAGCCGGAAAAATGTTCGAGGCGGGCCCCATACAGCCCGCGGTTTGACCACCCCTAAACTAAAGCAACCATTAAAATGTTTTGCGTATTTTGCTACTTAGGATTTACTTGAGAGTTTACTTTAAAGTTGTTGAATACTCGAGTTCCTGTTATTCTTCATAATTTTCCTGTTACCATGTCTTTGCCTCACACATGTAAAAGCAATTGATCAATTGAAGAAGACACTTACTGCAAAAAAAGGCGTCCTGGTCCTGATGCATCTTGTATGAATTAATTTAAAATAGAAACTTAATAGTATTAAAATGTTTTTTAATGGTACAGTTAGGTTATATTGTCCTTAAGCACATAAACGTAACATAGCCTAAAGTGTGTACAAAATTGTCCTTTTGTGCACACTTAGGCTAATTAGAGCGGGACCTACAGTTTTACATGGATTTCGAGCCACTAACAAACGACCATTCCATACAAGATCCGAACCTGAAGCTTGTGGTACTAAAAGCTTTTTATTTAGGAAGAAGGAAATTTCTAACATCATCTGTGGCGCAACAACCCTATGAGGGAGCAAGGTCGTATGCCTACTGGCAGATTTCTAGACAGTACATGTTCTCTTTTAATAGGGCATATTATCAGCCATACACTCTGCAGTCATATTATACTGGGACCTATGATTTAAGGTGGATTCCGAACCACTACAAACATCCATGACACCACCCGGACTCGAGAACTAAACCTGTGATATTGAGCGCTTGTCACTCGGTTATGAGGCCCCAGAAAAGGAATTAAAGAATTTAATTCATAAGTATTTTTTATTACGTTAGCAAAATTTATGAAACATTTTATAGTACAATTCTATATTTACTGATATTATATTTATTAGTATTTAAATTAAATAAAAAAATTACCATTCCAAATTAATCCTACAAATCATATTTAGGCAATAATAACCTTTTAGTATTTTGTTAATAGTTAATTAAATATACAGGGGGATCATAATTTTTTTTTCTTTCTGATACAGCTGGCAAACACAGACAGCTTGGTCTTTGGATGCCTTAAGACAAGTGCTGCAGAGACTTACCCACTTTGCATTACCCAGGGGGCGCGTGTAACTTGAAAATAAGCCACGAACGCGGAGTAACAATGCCCTCGCAACTTTCTACGATCCTATTAGGACCGGGACCTACCGGCGGGACTCGAACCCGAAACCTGTGGTACCGAGTGCCAGAGCGCTAGCCACTCGGCCATTCAGGCCCAGGGTGATCATAATTAAAATCCCACTTTCTAAATGCTGTAAATAAAGAACCACTTCTCACAATGAGTTCAAATTTAAACTGAAAATGCTTGAAGAAGAGGAAACTGTAATTCATCAGAAACGCTTCCAAAGTGTTTTAATAGATGGCATGAGTTGCACATTAAAAGAACTGTAGTGTTCAATGTGTTGCGGAACAAAGGACATCCAAGTCATTCAACAGTTGTGACACTGTTAGTGGAAAGCCCATCCACCATGGCAAGGTCATACTGAATTGGATGGGAGAAAATCTGTGGAACTTTTCTTCAAGTATCTTCAGTTCAAATTTGAACTCATTCAAACTCATCCTATCAATATTTGTTAAACTCACGTCACAATAAGCTTATTTTTTTTAAGTGAAATCGAAATAAAGTCTCCAAGAATAAAGAAAATTCTTGCTTACTTTCTCTTTTTTTTTTTTTAATAATACTTTATTGGCAACTGTCAGGGATCACCAGAATTCTTTTAAACAAAAGATTTACTTTCAATCTACTCCTCGGGAAAAAAATGAATTTTATTTTTTCAATTTATCTTTATAGATTATAAAAAGAGGAATGTTTCCAAATTATGATCAGATATTTTTCAGGAATTTCAAAACCGGAAACTGAAAGTTTTTTTTTTTTTTTTTTCCTTTAAAAAAAGAAGTCTTTGTACGAGTATAATCCATAAAAATAAAGGATGGTTTTTTTCTAGAATTTCATATTATTTTAAAGCACCCAATTTATTTGAAACTGAAATATAATCTTCTGTGTTTTCTGGGCATTGATGGAGAAAAAGAGGTTTTAAAGATTAAAAAAAAAAAAAAGTTGAATTTTATCATGTGATTGAGTAAGTATTGTAGTTTTTAAAGAACCACCTAAATCCTTAATATAATGGGATAAATCTATTGGAAAAATCGTTAAAATACTACTAAACGTTTTTTTTCCAATGCAGCTGGCAAACAGTCATGTATGCCTTAAGGCAAGCGCTGCACAGATGTTACTCACTTTGCATTACCCAGGGGGCGCGTGTAACTTGAAGATACGGACGTGGATTAACAATGCCCCCTCAACGCACTACGATCCTATTAGGACTGGGACCTACGGTTTAAAGTGGATTCCGAACCACTACAAACATCCATGGCACCGCCGGGATTCGAACCCGAAACCTGTGGTACCGAGCGCCAGTGCGCTAGCCACTCGGCCATTCAGGCCCCGCGTAATAATAATAATAATAATAATAATAATAATAATAATAATAATAATAATAATAATAATAATAATAATAATAATAATAATAATAATAATAATAATAATAATAATAATAATAATAATAATAATAATAATAATAATAATAATAATAATTAGAATTTAAAATTTTTCAATGTGACCTAAAACAACAAATATATTGCTTTGTTTTATATGTATACAAAGAAATTTCCTTTCATTGGTTTCAATGAAGAGAGAAGAACCCATCCCGGGAAGCGTCGTTTCAAAATTTTAGTGACAAATCTGTGGCTGATTTCTGATGGTTCACTTGGGTAACGCTGGATCTGTTATATATCTATCTTTTTAGTGATAAATGTTCACAAGAAAGACCTTCTTCTTCATTCGGGCAACAGCCCCATGATCTGTCAAGGCCTTCTGCCTGCTGGCTGATTTCAAGACAGCTCATGTTTTCTTTTTACGGGTATAGCGGGTATATACGGGTATATTTAGCAGTACGTTATACAATCATATTAGACCGGTACCTAATGTTTAAGGTGAATTCTGAATCACCAGCCAATTGGCCATCAGGTCGCAGAAATTTTATATAACTATCTGCGCTAAGTCCATTGTGGGCCAGTGCCGTCCGCCTACTGACAGATTTTGAGACAGGAGATGTCTCTTAGGAGAACTCATATTGTATGTTTTTTTTTGTGTTCTGCTGCAAATTGTTTATTCATATGCATGTAAGCTTGTTTTATCCTAATTCCTTTTATTTTATTTTCTTAAATTTAACCTATTATCTTTTTTTTTGGGCATCGTCAACGGACTCCTAATTGTACCGATAGCTTTAGCTTTTTCGATCTCTTGCTTTAATTTTTCTCAAGCAAGAGATGTTTTTCCTACATTTTAATTGTTTTATTTTTTATTTATTAATATTCTCCAATTTAAGCAAATTCATTTTGTGCATATATTTTAACACAATTAAGATATGGAGGTATTGTGGTTCTTAAAACCACCTAGGAACTCCGTAACCGGTACGCCCGTTGCCCGAGATGTTATCTTTTTTACGGTGTATGATTGCCAGTTCTACGCATAACATTTCTATAGTCATATTAGACCTTACTGATGGCGGAGTGGCTAGTGCTCTGGCACTCGGTCGCACAGGTATAGTGGCTCGGAATACACTTTAAGCAGTAGGTCCCGATCTCATATGACCGTAGAGCGCTACAGAGCCTAATCAGACTTCTTTTCACCCGTATAATTCCCAAACTGTACTGAGACTACTCAACTCTAGCCACAGTGATGTGATGTGGTGTAGTAGTAGTAGTAGTAGCCATATGCCCAACAGTCATATTAGATCTGGAACTACGGTTTAAAGGGGATTTCAAATCATAACAATCATACATGGCGCCGCCTGCACTCGAACCCAAAACCTATGGCACTGAGCGCCAGAGCTTTAGTGAAAGACATTTTACAATACGGATTAAAACCTGAATGATCTTCATGTGTGATTGATTTCTACATTTATAACATTTAGATATAAATTTCAGCTGAAACAGAATAAATAGCGAATGTTTGTGCATTTTAAATTTGATTTCAACTTTAAACATATAAAGAGCTGAATTTCATCTATTTTTTTTTATCTAATTCACAGAATTTCATCTTTAGAAGTCCGTATTGAGAAATCACTGATAATACTAAACTAATTCTCTCTCTCTTTTTTTTTTCATATTTCTTTTTCAATTATTTTCTTTCTTCAACAAGAAAAAAAGACTCCATTGTTATTTACACTTTTTTTTAGTTTTTTTATAGACTAGAGTTCGCTTGATTTATTTTTGTAATCAGTACGCAGTAATAAGGTTACCTTTTTCATCCAAAGTTTAATTTTCTATTCTGCAAGACTGAAATTTTTTTTTCGATTCAATCTTTTTTTGTATCATTAAGGTTAAATGAAGAGTATAACGTAATATACCACAGGTTTTGGTAATTGTTTTTCTTTCAATTTACTTTAAATTAAAAACTTACGCATGCGAGTTAATTAAAAAACAATTAATTTCGGTGCTTTTAATTATATTTTAAACTCTTCAGAGTAATCGTAATTGCATTCTAGTAAACAGTTTTGAATTTTATGGTATTATGTGGACTTCTCTAATATCAGAAATCATTGTAATATTGCATCAAAATTATTGTATTAGAATTTTGTTCTCAAAAATAAACAAATTTATTATAAATATCCATTAATCTATTTATACATCAAATTTTATTATTTTTTTTTACTTTAAACATTATTATATTATCATTCAACCCGACTCGTGGCAATGTGCACCGCTGGTGTGTATTAGGGTTTTGGTTCAATCCGCTGGCGGCTTTGTTTTAGACAATAGAGAGTTTTTGAATACCATACGTTAGTTACCGTAGGACGTCGTTAGCTTTTTCTCCCTAGCGCGCATGCTCATAGGAAACATAATTTCCTATGAGCATACGCGTTAGGGAGAAAAAGCTAACGGACGTCCTACGGTAACTAACGTACGGTATGCAAAAACTCTCTATTGTTTCAACAAATGAGGTTTTGGTTTGGTTTGCCGCCCTGTAGGCATTTTGTGCACATTTTAGGCTTTTCACTTGGGTAAAGCTGGAGCTGTTATATATATGTCTTTTTACTAACAAATGAATACTAGTAACAATAAAATATAAAATATCCAATAAACTCCTAAATGATCAATAGAAGGAGATCGATTGGAATGATTTGATTTAGTTTGTCACTCTGTGGTCATCTTGTGCGCACAAGGGCTAAACAGATCGGGACCTACAGCTTAAAGTGGGTTTCGAACCACTAACAAAAATCCACGCCACAGCCATTATTCGTACATAAAATCTGTGACAGGCTTTTTCGCACACTTTAGGCTAATTAGACAGGAACTTAAGTTTACCGGGGATTTCGAACCACTAACAAACATCCATGCCACCACCAGAATCAAAATGTGTAACAGATTTCTCATGGTTCACTTGGTTAAAGCTGGATATGTTACATATCTTTCTTTCGAGTAATAAATGACCACAAGTAAAGATATTCTACATTCTATTAAAATGTAAATGACCGCAATGTACAATAGATTTCTACATTTATAACATTTAAATTTAATTGTATAATGAAGAAGAATAAATAGCTAATGTTTTGTGCATTTTAATTTGATTTAAACTTTAAACAAGCGCAGAATTTCGTCTATTTTTGAACTAATTCACCCATGAATTTAATCTTTTGGAATCTAAACTGAGATATCTTTCTTAATACTAAACTAATTCTCTTTTTTTTTACATATTTCTTTTTCAATTATTTTTTTTCCTCACCAAAAAAAAGACCCCGTTGTTATTTTCACTTTTATTTTAGTTTATAAACAAACAAAAAAAAGTGTAAATAACAACTACTAGACTAGACTAGACAATAACTAGCGACTATAGATTGGTTGATTTATTTTTGTAATCAGCAAGTAGTAATAAGGTTACGTTTTTCTTCCAAAATTTAATTTTCGTTTGTGCAAGCCTGAAAAAAAAATTTCGATTCAATCTTTTTTTGTATCATTAAGGTTAAATGAAGAGTATAACGTAATATACCACAGGCTTTGGTAATTGTTTTTCTTTCAATTTACTTTAAATTAAAAACTTACGCATGCGAGTTAATTAAAAAACAATTAATTTCGGTGCTTTTAATTATATTTTAGATTCTTCAGAGAAATTTTAATTGCATTACAGTAAACAATTTTGAATTTTATATTATTTTGGGGATTTTTCTAATATCAGAAAGGATTGAAATATTGCATAGGTACAAGAATTTTGCTCACAAAAAGTAAAAAAAAATTATTATATCCATTTACCTCTTTACTCATCAGAATTTTTTTTTTTAAATCTTTCTTTACCTTAAAAATTATTATATTATCATTCACAAAGGATTTCTTTTTCGTTTCAAAACTTCTAAATGTTGTTTTTGCTTCGAATTTGCTTGCCATCGAAAAAGTGTTGTTTTTGTTGTAATTTCTACAACATTAAATTAAATTTTTCTCTATTAAATGATTTTTAAATATCTTGTAAATTCAAGTATTAGCCATGAATCTAAATAAATATTAGTAGAGTTTTATTTTAAAATTTTTAATTTATATGTAAATATGTTAGATATATAAATTGGAATATTTTGAGAGTTCAACATTTAAGATTAGAGAAGTCTATGTATAAATGATTTTCTGATATATAATTAAACAATTTATGTTTGAAAACTTCTTACTTTGTAAAAGCATATCAGATACATAAAAGTTAGTCTTTTTAGAATTTTGAATAGCACTTTTTAATAAATATTACTAAATTGAAAAAAAATATTGAAAAAAAATTAGTTACCCCCCCGTTAGTAGATTATGCACTCGTCCTTTTTAAAATAATTCTTTATATATTTATACATTAAATATAAAAATATGCAATATTTTGTAATTGACAGCATAATTTGTTATATCGTTAGTATATTATCTTTTTATAATGGACGTAATTTTACAAACATTTTAAAACTTTTTAAAACATTTATTTAGACGTAATTTTAAAAAAAAAATATTTTATAAATATATTACATTTGCATTATTAATATTTTTGCAGATATATTTCACATCTATTGCATCTGTCTGTATTAGATTGATTTAAAAAGTTAATCTTAAAAATTAAACTGAATTTATTCTAGTAAATGTTCAGTAAATGTTTTAGTACATGTTTTTTTTTTATTTAGTAGCTTTAGACGTATTGAAACCAAATTCCTAAATAAGCCCATTTATTCGCTAAAATCCTTTTCAAAAGATTTATAGTCATTGCAACTGCATACTGCATTTTACTTTGTCACCAAATCTTACACAAACAACATGTTATAGTCCTCCCAAAATCCATGTTTACTCGCCTTGCACTAAAACCATTAACACATCAAACACCAATTGCCCAAATCCCTACCTACAAAATTTCAAAATCGCACAAAAGACTATTGCAGTTACAAATCACGTTATTTGTATTCCTTTTGCAAATCCCTCGCACACATCAAAATCGCGCCGGAAATCGTCTGATATCAGACGATAAATCTCGCCTGGAGATTATGTTGTCAACCCCTCTCTTTCCACACTAACCGATTCTTTTCATACTTCAAAAGCATCCATCCTTTCTTTTCAGAAGATCTGTTCTCCGAACATTCCATAAAGGCTGAGAGAAGCAACTGATTACTTTTCCGAATATTTGTCCCTCGTGACGATTCAGTCCGCCTTTCTCCCCATGAGGACAATTATCCTTTTTTGGCGGCACGGTCCAATAAGGACACATTTCTCTCACGCTCATTGGCCTGCCTTCGATATCGGAATGGGACTGAGATGACGTGCAGCATTCCGAATGAAAAAGTAATCACGATACTTGCATGGGTTGGCAAGTATCGTGTACTCATTTCAATTGACAACATTGGGACTGAAAATTGCACCACTTTAAGAAATGTTTTTAAAATATATTATTTCACTGCTTCCAATGTATTTTTTAAATTTTTTTTTCATTGTTTCAAATGTTTTGTTAAACTATTTTATTGTTTTATTTCCGTCCTCTTTATAGAACATTTCATATTTTATTTCATGCATTACTTTATGACGATTACGTTGTATTATTTTATGAGCCCTATACGAAACGGCCGTATTAGAAAGAGACCTACAGTTTGAAGTGGATTTCGAACTACTACAAACATCCATGCTACAGCCTGGAATCGAACACGAAACCTCTAGTACCGAACGATAGTTGTTCAGCTATCAGGCCCCCTAATCATAAAAACATACTTTTTATATCATTAACAGCATTTATTTCCTTAAAACTATCGTGCAAATTACATTTCATTCGTTATTACAAATATATTTACAGATATATTTCACATTAATTGCGTATTTATTATTACGATTTTAAAAGTTGAATTTAAAAATATAAACTGAATTTCATTCAATTTTCAGCAAATGCTACTTTTGCTTTAATGGTTTAAGTAGTATTAAAACATAATTCCTAAATAGACACATTTATTTGCTAAAATCCTTTTCAAAAGATTTATAGTCATTGCAACTGCATATTGCATTTTCATTCGCCACCAAATCTCACACAAGCAAGATTTTATCCTCTGCTGCAAAAGACATGTTTACTCGCCTTGCACTAAAACCATTAACACATCAAACACCAATTTGCCCAAATCCCTACTTACGAAATTTCAAAATCGCACAAAAGACTTTTGCAGTTCCAATTCGAGGGAGATTTGCATTCCTTTTACAAATCCCTCACACACATCAAAATCGCTCCGGAAATCTTCTGATGGCAGACGATAAATCTCGCCTGTAGATTACGTCCACCCCTCCCTATTCACACCAAACGATTCTTTTCATACTTGAAAAGAGTCCATTCCTTCCTTTTCAGAAGATCTGTTCTCCGAACGTTTCATAAAGGCGGAGAGAAGCAACTGATTACTTTTCCAAATGATTGTCCCTCGTGACGATTCAGTCCGTCCTTCCCCTTTTGAGGACAATTGTCCTTTTTTGGCGGTACTGTCCAATGAGTTATTTGGGGACACATTTCTCTCACGCTCATTGGCCAGCCTTCGATATCGGAATGGGACTGAGATGACGTGCAGCATTCCGAATGAAAAAGTAATCACGATTCTTGCATGGGTCGGCGACTACTGATGACATAGGAGGGATGTACTCGTAAAAGCAGCTGGTCTGCCGTGATGTAATCACATGCAAAATCCCTTTGGAGGATATTGAAAGTTTGTTGTTATTGAAATATTCAAGGCATGGCATTTTATTCAGATAAAATTTTTAAGGTTAAATCAGGTGCATTGCTTTCGACTGCATAGTTCATGACTCATCAAATAGCTTTTGTATTTAAAAATATGAATTGTTATTACGCATTACTCATTTAAATTAATAACAATGTTGCTGAAAATTTCAACACTTTATGAAACGGTTTTTAAAGTATATTATATATACTTGTTTCCAATGTTTTGTTTTCAATATTTTTTTATTTATTTTCATTGTTTCCCATGTCTTTTTAAATATTTTATTTTATTAGATTGTTTCAATGTTTTTTAAAAAAATATTTTTATTTTATTTTATTGTTCTTTATAAGACATTTTAGTAATTTATTTCATGTATCATTGTATGATGATTTCTTTATATCATTTTATGATGATTTCTTTATATCATTTTATGATGATTTCTTTATATCATTTTATAAACCTTATGCCCAATAGACATATTTGTCCGGGACATATGGTTTAAAGTGGATTCCTAAACACTAAAAACATCCATAGCACAGCCTGGAATCCAACCCAAAACCTGTAGTACCGAACGTTATTCTTTCCGCTATTAGGCCGCTATTGTCATATAAAATGTATATTTTTTGCATTTTATATAACTGACTGCATTTATTTCTCTAAAAATATT
The DNA here is from genome assembly GCA_021605075.1 of Caerostris darwini. Taxonomy (NCBI): domain Eukaryota; kingdom Metazoa; phylum Arthropoda; class Arachnida; order Araneae; family Araneidae; genus Caerostris; species Caerostris darwini. The sequence goes on from BPLQ01009199.1 coordinate 148,803, forward strand.
TTGCAAATATATATTTAATTCATATTACAAATATATTTACAGATATATTTCTAACTAATTTCATTTAATTTTTAAAAATGTTGCTTTTATTTAGAAGATTAAGATTTACTGAAACAGTTTCTAAATAAACCCATTTATTCTTTGAAATCCTTTTCAAAACATTTATAGTTGTTAAAACTACATACTGCATTTTCATTTGTAGTTAGATCTTACAAAAGCAACATTTTATCCTCTGCCCAAAAATACATGTTTTCTCATCGTACACTACAGCCATTAAACCATCAAACACCAATTGCCTAAATCCCAACCTACGAAATTTCAAAATCACACAAAGGACTTTTAGAGTTCCAATTCAAGGGAGATTTGTATTCCTTTTGCAAATCCCTCACACACATCAAAATCGCGCCGGAAATCTTCTGATGGCAGACGATAAATCGCGCCTGGAGATTACGTCCACCCCTCTCTTTCCTCACCAACCGATTCTTTTCATACCTCAAAAGCATTCCATCCTTCCTTTTCAGAAAATATGTTCTCCAAACGTTCCATAAAATCGAAGAGAAGCAATTGATTATTTTTCCGAATGTTTGTCCCTCGTGACGATTCAGACCGTCTTCCCCCCTTGAGGACAATTGTCCTTTTTTGGCGACGCGGTCCAATGAGTTATTTGGGGATACATTTCTCTCACGCTCATTGGCCAGCTTTCAATATCGGAATGGGACTGAGATGACGTGCAGCATTCCGAATGAAAAAGTAATCACGATTCTTGCATGGGTTGGCGGATGCTGATGACAGAGGTGGGATGTACTCGTAAAAGCAGCTGGTCTGCCGTGATGTAATCACATTCAAATGTCTTTGGAAGGATATTGAAAGTTTGTTATTATTAAAATATTCAAAGCTTGTCATTTCATGCAGATAAAATTTTTAAGTTTAAATCACGTGCATTGTTTTAAACTCTTTCAATGTTCTCAATGCATGGCTCATTAAGTTGCTTTTGTATTTGAAACTATGAATTATTATTATGTGTTGCTTATTTAAATTAATAGCAATACGAGTGAAAGTTATAACACTTTAAGAAACGTTTTAAAAGTATTTTATTTCATTGATTCCCATTTTTTAAATATTTAATATCATTATTTCTAATGTTTTTAAAAATATTTTATTATTTTATTTCATTGTCCTTATTAAAACATTTTATTAACATATTTCATGTATTATTTTATGATTATTTTGTTGTATCATTTATGACCCCTATGCCCAACAGCCATATTAGACCGGGAACTACAGTTTAAAGTGAATACCAAACTTCTACAAACATCCATGGGACAGCCAGGACTCGAACACGAAACTTGTAGTACCGAATGGTAGTCATACGACTATCAGACTCCTAATCATAATATACATTTTACATCATTCACAACATTTTTTTTTTTTAAAATATCTTGCAAATATATATTTTATTTGCTTTGCAAATATTTTTACAGATATATTTCACACCTATTTTATGTGTATTAGTATGATGTCAAAAACTAAATGTAAAAAATATACTGATTTAATTCAATTTTTAACAAATGTTATATTTAATTTAGTAGTTTTAGAAGTATAGAAACCAAATACCTAAATAATCCTATATATTCGCTAAAATCCTTTTCAAGAGATTAGTCATTGAAACTGCATTTTCATTTGTCGCCAAATCTTACAGAAGCAACATTTTATACTCGTCACAAAATACATGTTTACTTGTCGTGCACTAAAACCATCAACACAGCTAACACCAATTCCCCAAATCCCTACCTACGAAATTTCAAAATCGCACAAAAGTCTTTCCAATTCCAATTCGAGGGAGATTTTTATTCCTTTTGCAAATACCTCGCGCACATCAAAATCGCGCAGGAAATCGTCTGATGGCAAACGATAAATCTTGCCTGAAGATTACGTCCACCCCTCTCTTTTCACACCAACCGATTCTTTTCATACTTCAAAAGCATCCGACGTTTCTTTTTAGAAAATCTGTTCTCCGAACGTTTCATAAAGGCGGCAGAGAATCAATTGATTACTTTTCCGAATGTTTGTCCCTCGTGACGATTCAGTCCGTCTTCTGCCCCCCCCTCCTCGAGGACAATTGTCTTTCTATTGTCCTTCCCGGCAGGGTCCAATGAGTTATTTGGGGACACATTTCTCTCACGCTGATTAGCCGGCCTTCAATATGGGAATGGGACTGAGATGACGTGCAGCATTCCAAATGAAAAAGTAATTCTGGCATGGGTTGGCGAATGTTGATGATAGAGGAGGCATGTACTTGTCAAAGGAGCTGGTCTGCCGTGATCTAATCACAGACAAAAGCCTTTTGGAATATATTGAAAGTTTGTTATTATTAAAATATTCAAGGCATGTTATTTGATACAGATAACATTTTTAAGTTTAATTCACGTTCATTGTTTTCGATTCTTTCGATATTCGCAGTTCATGACTCAATAAGTAGCTTTTGTATTTGAATCTAAGCATTTGAATTATGTGCTGCCCATTTAAATTGACAACCATGCGAATGTTATTTGTAACATTAAAGAATGGAAGCCCTAAATATTGCTAAAATTCCAACACTAAAGTATTTTATTTCATCGTTTCCAAAGTATTTTTAAATATTTTTTTATATTTTATGTCATTATCCTTTTTAAAACTTTTTTATTAATTTATTTCATGTATTATTTGCCGTGATTTCGTTGAATCATTTTATGAGACCTATGCCCAACGGCCATATTAGACCAGGACGTACAGTTTCAAGTAGATTCCGAAGCACTGCAAACATTTATGGCACCACCGGGACTCGAATCTGAAACCTGTTGTACCGAGCTCTAGTTATAAAAAAAAACATACCACATAAAAATATACAGAAATATACTACCAGTCCACTAATTATAAAATATACATTTTATATAATTGGCAGCATTTACATCTTTAAAAATATCTTGCAAATATAACTTTCATTTGTAATATAAATATTTTTAAAGATATATTTCACATCGATTGCATCTGTATTAGAGTGATTTCAAAAGTTAAATTAAAAAAATAAACTGATTTCATTCAATTTTTGCAAATGTTATTTTTTTTTTTTAGTACTTTTAGAAGTATTGAAACCAAATTCATAAATAAACTCATTTATTCTCTAAAATCCTTTTCAAAAGGATTATAGTCATTGCAACTGCATACTGCATTTTCATTTGTCGCTACATCTTACAGAAGCAACATTTTATCTTCTGCCCAAAATGCATGTTTACTCGCCGTGCACTAAGACCATCAACACATCAATCACCAATTGCCCAAATCCCAACCTACGAAGTTACAAAATCGCACAAAAGACTTTGCACTTCCAATTCGAGGGACATTTGCATTCCTTTTGCAAATCCCTCGCACACATCAAAATCGCGCCGGAAATCGTCTGATGGCAGACGATAAATCTCGCCCTGGGATCATGTCCACCCCTCTCTTTTCACACCAAACGATTCTTTTCATACTTCAAAGGCATTCCGTCCTTCCTTTTTAGAAAACCTGTTTTCCGAACGTTCTCATAAAGGCGGGACAGAAGCAATTGATTACATTTTCGAATGTTAGTCCCTCGTGACAATTCAGTCCGTCTCCCCCCCCCCCTTGAGGACAATTGTCCTTTTTTGTCGGCACGGTCCAATGAATTATTCGGGGACACATATCTCTCACGCTCATTGGCCAGCCTTCAATATGGGAATGGGGCTGAGATGACGTGCAGCATTCCGAATGAAAAAGTAATCACGATCCTTTCATGGGTTGGCGAATGCTGATGATGGAGATGGGATGTACTCGTAAAAGCAGCTGGTCTGCCTTGATGTAATCACATGCATAATGCCTTTGAATGATATTGAAAGTTTGTTGCTATTAAAATATTCAAAGCATATAATTTTATGCAGATAAATTATTTAAGTTTAAAATACGTTCATTGTTTGCGATACTTGCACTATTAACAATTCATGACGCAATATGTTGCTTTTGTATTTGAATCTATGATTTGTAGTTATGTATTGCTCATTTAAATTGGCAACAATGCTGTAGGATATTGCAACACTTTAAGTATTTATTTAAAGTATTTTTTTTCCATTGTTTCCAATGCTTTATAAAAAATTTTATTTTTTTATTTCATTCTTTTCAATGCATTTTTTAAAATAGTTTAATTCATTATTTTTTTTAAAATATTTTATTTCGTTGTTCTTTTTAAAATATTTTAATAATAATTTTTTTCATGTGTCATTTTATGATGATTTCGTATCATTTTATGAGCCCTATGCCCAACAGCCATATTTAATCAGGACCTGCAGTTTAAAGTGGAATCCGGACTATTACAAACATCCATGACAGTTGGGATTTGAACCCGAAGCCTGTAGCACCGAGCGCTAATCATTCGGCTGTCATAAAAATATATATTTTACATAATTAACAGCATTTATTTCTTTAAAAATATCTTGCAAATGTATATTTCTTTTAAATTATAAATATTTTTACAGACATACTTCGCATCTATTGCATATGTAATAGTAGTATGATTTCAAAAATTAATTTAAAAAACGAAACTGATTTCATTCAATTTTTAGCAAATGTTATTTTTTATTTAGTACTTTTAGATGTATTGAAACCAAATTCCTAAATAAACCCATTTATTCGCTAAAATAATTTTAAAACGATTTACAGTCGTTGCAACTCCATACTGCAGTTTCCTTTGTCACTAGATCTTACACAAGCAACATTTCATCCTCTGCCCAAAATACATGTTCACTCGTCGTACACTAAAACCGTTCGCACATCCGACACCAACTGCCCAAATCCCTACATACGAAATTTCGAAATCACACAAAAGACTTTGCAGATTCCAATTCGAGGGAGATTTGTATTCCTTTTGCAAATCCCTCGCACACATCAAAATCGCGCCGGAAAACTTCTCATGGCAGACGATAAATCTCGCCTGGAGATTACGTCCACCACTCTCTTTTCTCACCAAACGATTCTTTTCCTTCTTCAAAAGCTTCCATCCTTCCTTTTCAGAAAATCTGATCTCCGAACGTTTTATAAAGGCGGAGAGAAGCAATTGATTACTTTTCCGAATGTTTGTCCCTCGAGACGATTCTGTCCATCTTCCCCCCCTAGAGGACAATTGTCCTTTTTCGGCGGCATGGTCCAATAAGTTATTTGAGGACACATTTCTCTCCCGCTCATTGGCCAACCTTCAATATGGGAATGGGACTGAGATGACGCGCAGCATTCCAAATGGAAAAGTAATCACGATTCTTGCATGGGTTGGCGAACGCTGATGACAGAGGAGGGATGTACTCGTAAAAGCAGCTGGTCTGCCGTGATGTAATCACAGGCAAACGCCTTTTGGAATATATTGAAAGTTTGTTATTATTAAAATATTCAAAACATGTTATTTTATACAGATAAAAGTTTTAAGTTTAAAACATGTTCGTTGTTTTCAATTCTTTCAATATTCACAATTCATGAATCATTTAGTAGCTTTTGTATTTGAAACTATGAATTGTTATTATATATGAGTCATTTAAATTGACAACAATGCTACTGAAAGTTGCAACACTTTATGAAATGTTTATAAGTATACTTTATTTAATTGTTTCCAATGTATTTTATATATTTCATTTCTGTATTTCCAATGCTTTTTAAAATAAAATATTCTTAAGAAACATTGAAAACTGTGAAATAAACGACGTGCTTTTACGACAACATCCCTCCTCTGTCATCAGTGTTCGGCAACCCATGCAAGAATCGTGATTACTTTTTCATTCGGAATGCTGCACGTCATCTCAGTCCCATTCCGATATTGAAGGCTGGCCAATGAGCGTGAGAGAAATGTGTCCCCAAATAACTCATTGGACCGTGCAGCCGAAAAAGGACAATTGTCCTCAAGGGGGGCTGAACAGGGAATGAATCGTCTCGAGGGACAAACATTCGGAAAAGTAATCAATTGCTTCTCTTCCGCCTTTATGGAACGTTCGGAGAACAGATTTTCTGAAAAGTAAGGATGGAATGCTTTTGAAGTATGAAAAGAATCGGTTGGTGTGAATGGAAGGGATGGACGTAATATCCATGCGAGATTTATCGTCTGCGATCAGAAGATTTCCGGCGCGATTTTGATGTGTGTGGAGGGGTTTGCAAAAGGAATACAAATCTCCCTCGAATTGGAAACTGTAAAGTCTTTTGTGCAATTTTGAAATTTCGTAGGTATTGATTTAGGCAATTGGTGTTTGATGTGTTAATGGTTTTATTGAATGACGAGTAAACAAGAATTTTGGTGTAGAAGATAAAATATTGCTTTTTTTGATTTGGTGGCAATTGCAAATACAGCATGCAGTTGCAATGACTACAAATCTTTTGAAAAAGATTTTAACAAATAAATGGGTTTTATTTAGGAATTTGATTTCAATACTTCCATAACTACTAAGTAAAAAATAACATGTGATAAAAATGAATGGAATCAGTTAATTTTTTTTTAACTTAATTTTTGAAATCATACTAATACACGTGCAATATATGTGAAATATATCTGTGAAAATAATTGTAATTGGAATGAAATATATAATTGCAAGATATTTTTAAAGAAATAAATACTGCCAATTGTATAAAATGTTAATTTTTATGATTAGAGCCTGATAGCCGAACGATTGCCGCTTGGTGCTACAAGTTTTGGGTTCGAGTCCAGGCTGTGCCATGGATGGTTTTAGTGCTCCGGAATCCTATTTAAACTGTAGGTCACGGTCTAATATGGCTGTTATTTGGAGACACATTTCTCTCACGCTGATTGGCCCGCCTTCAATATCGGAATGGGACTGAGATGACGTGCAGCATTCCGAATGAAAAAGTAATCACGATTCTTGCATGGGTTGGCGAATGCTGATAATGGAGAAGGGATGTACTCGTCAAAGCATCCGGTCTGCAATGATGTAATCACATGCAAAAGCCCTTTGAATTATATTGAAAGTTTGTTATTATTAACATTTTCAAACCATGGCTTTTTACGAAGAGAGAATTTTTAAATTTAAAACACGTTTATTGTCTTCGAGTCTTCAATTCGTGACTCCTTAAGTAACTTTTTTATTTGAAACTATGAATTTAAATTCACTCGTTTAAATTGACAGCATTGTGGCCGAAATTTGCAACACTTTAAGAAATGCTTCTAATTGATTTTATTCCGTTATATCCCATATTTCTATAAAATATTTTATTATTTTATTGCATTGCTTATAATAATTTTAAAAAATATTATTTTATTGCTTTGTTTCTAATGTTTTTTTAAAATATTTTATTTCATTGTTTCCAATGTTTTCTTAATATGTTTTATTTCACAGTTTTCACTGTTTTTAAAATATTTTATTAATTTTTTTTCATTGTTTCCAACGTTTGTTTTTAAAATATTTTGTCATTTTATTTCATTGTTTCCAATGTTTCTTTAAAAATTTTATTTCATTTTTTCTAGTGTCTTTTTAAAATATTTTATCATTTTATTTCATTGTTTCCAATGTTTCTTTAAAAATTTTATTTCATTTTTTCTAGTGTCTTTTTAAAATATTTTATCATTTTATTTCATTGTTTCCAATGTTTCTTTAAAAATTTTATTTCATTTTTTTAGTGTCTTTTTAAAATATTTTATCATTTTATTTCATTGTTTCCAATGTTTCTTTAAAAATTTTATTTCATTTTTTTAGTGTCTTTTTAAAATATTTTATCATTTTATTTCATTGTTTCCAATGTTTCTTTAAAAATTTTATTTCATTTTTTCTAGTGTCTTTTTAAAATATTTTATCATTTTATTTCATTGTTTCCAATGTTTCTTTAAAATTTTTTATTTCATTTTTTTTCTAGTGTCTTTTTAAAATATTTTATCATTTTATTTCATTGTTTCCAATGTTTCTTTAAAAATTTTATTTCATTTTTTCTAGTGTCTTTTTAAAATATTTTATCATTTTATTTCATTGTTTCCAATGTTTCTTTAAAAATTTTATTTCATTTTTTCTAGTGTCTTTTTAAAATATTTTAATTCAATGTTTTTAAAATATTTTATTAATTTATATCATGGTTTCCAATGTTTTTTTTTTAAATATTTTATTTCATTGTTTCAATTGACTTCTAGCGGGCATTTTTATTAGTGGAGATGGATATATAAAAACAATGAATGGATGTGAAAAAATCTTTTAATATTCCCAATTCATCATTCATATAAATAGTTTCTTCAAATAATGTGTTTTAATTTTGTATTGCTTTTTTAAATTAGCAAAGATACAACTTTAAATTGCAACATCTTATGAAATACTTTTAAAATATTTCTTTAACTAATATTACAGCAATTTTATTTATCATCAATTTCCATCTCATACTGGTAATATTTCTGTTCTTGAAATCTTGTAGAGTCTTACATCATTTCGATACAAGAGAATATCTTCAATAAAGGAGATACTTCACATTCAAAACTTTATGTTGTGTTTGAGTCTTTCAGTATTCGCAACTCATGTAAATTGAGATTTATGTATTTGAAGCAATGAGTTTGAAGTTTGCATTTTTCACTTAATTTAACAATGAGAATTGTAGCATTTAAACATAGTTACTACATGTATTAGTAGTACATTTTTACATAATTGTAACATTTTAAGAAGTTTGCCAAAATATTTCATTAATTTGATGGAACACAATGAGAATTTACAACATTGTCAGTATTTGAAACGGATTATTTTATGTCTAGACTTTGTGAAGTCTTATTTCCGTAAGACATTTTCAGTCCGTGAGATGGATATACTTTATTAAGGAAGACATTTTCATTATTATAATAGTCGTAATAACGAGGTTTTATCAAAAAATCTAAATTAGTTATTTAATAGTTAAATATCTCGCATAACATCATGGAAACATTTTAATTAAAATACTTAAAATAATTGATGCTTAAATACAAGGCTTAACATTGATTTGTTTTCATATAGAATTTTATTTTATCAAAAATGGGAACTGCATGCATTATTTGCAGTTTATTTTATTAAATTAAGAATATTCTGACAAAAAAAATTGAAAAACATTAGGTAGTTTCTGTATAACACTTTTATAAATTCTGTATGAAAGAGTTCTTTAAAAACCGATATTAAGTTCTGAGATATAAATTTTAGGCAATCCGTTTTTCCAAACATTTTCATTTAGAGTTATTTTTTATTGTTTGTAAGTGACAAAAAATTTATAGGACATTTATTATTTGAATAATTTATTAAGTTAAAGTTTGTGAGTTTAGTAATTATATATGTTGGTAAATCAGTCATCATATTTAATAATAACTAAAAAATTAACTAAATTATGTAAACCCTTCAAATATATTTTTACTGCATTTTTAAAAAAGAAATCTTAATATCAGACATCTAACAGTTAAATACAGCGATATTCCACTTTTATACTCTCAGATAGCATCAAAGATCTTTATTATATCCAAAGAATGATTTGCAAATATTAAGCAAAAATCAGAAAAATGGCAATTGTGAAATATATATTCATCATTTTAAATAGAAATGTGACAAAAACTCTAACCAAACATTTTTTTTTACAAATTAAGTGCATAAAAAAACGATAGGCTTATTTTCTGTCTTAAAAAGATACAAAATGAAAATGTATCAGTCTCCAGTACAATCTCCGAGTTCAATTCGTGATCATCTTCAATATGGAGTTTTATAACCTCTAACAGCTAAAGACAATGATGTTTCACGATCAAAATGATGGCACTTACTATCTCATATAGCAACAAAGATCTTTAGTATGCCAAAGCACGTCGAAAACAACTCTAAACTGCTGCACAGAGTATATAAAGAACTGAAGTAATTCTCCCTAGAGCATCTCAAATATGCTCAATCGAATTGATGTCTGGCCACGTGCTAGCCAAGCTATACGTACAATAGTCGCCTAATGAAGGTAATTCATTATCATTGTACACAAGGGAGTTAATATCAACTTCATCTTTATGAGGACGAATAATTTGATCAAGAATATCACGTCTATGCAATTGACCACTAATGGTGTCTCATGAGATTTGAGATCAGCGCTGCTATCTAAAGAGATATTGTCCCCATACATATACACTGTCCCTTCCATGGATATGGCTAGGATAAAAGTGGGTTTTCGATATTCATCAATTATTTTGTGAGCTAAATCTAGATTCCTCAGTAAAGTGTACAGACAAACCATGTATCATATATTGCTACCATTATTTTTTACCTGTTTAATTGTGTACTGATAGTATTACTTTTTACTTTCATAGCTGTGTATGATATACTGATAGCATTACTGTTTACCTGAATAATTATGTACATATAGCATTATTTTTTGCATGTACAACTGTGAATTACTTTTTACCTATCATCATATACTGATATGAGAATTACATAATTGTGTATCACCACACTTTTTAACTAATCGTGTATCATATACTGATAACAATACTTTTTTATGAAAATGTACAATTTTTGACGTCCAGTCATAACTTTCTTTTTATTCTTTTTAAAATTTGGGAAAACAGTTTTTATTATTATGAAAATATTTATTATTTACAAGCTATAAATATTTTAATATTGATATATTTGTTATTCTATTTCTCTAAAATATTGTGTAACAACCACTTATTTCTAACGTTTTTTCACGAAGACTATTGATTATTTGATACTTTGGTCACTTGTTGAGCCTTGGGCATCACTGGAAGAATGGCCATCTGCGTGGCATGTCAAAAGAAGCAGTTGAAAAGGTTTCAATCAATACCGTCTTTTCCCATTCGTTGTTGGGAAAGGGAAAGAACCCAGTTTCTACTAAGATCGGTTTTCGATATTCATCAATTATTTTGCGAACTAAATCTGGACCCATCAATAAAATATACATACCTGCATAACTGTGCAATCATATAACGATGGCATTACTTTTTACCTACTATAATGATGACTTTTAAAAAAAAATATATATTTTTGTTTCTTAATCATAACTTATTTAATTCTTCTTAAAATTTTGAAAAACAGTTTATATAATTATGAAAATAATTATTTACAAGGTATAGTTTTTTTTTTTCATTTTCAAATATTTGTTTTATCTATCAATTCTATAAAATATTATCTAGCATTCACTTATTTTTAACGTTTTTCACGAAAACTATTGGTTATTTAGCACTTTGATTACTTTTCAGATATAGGCACCAATGGAAGAATGTTATTATATTTGTTATTCTGTCATTTCTATAAAATTTTATCTAAAATCAATTATTTCTAAAGTTTTCTACGAAGTTCACGATTTCTAACGTTTTTCTTGATTATTTAACATTTTGGTCACTTATTGAGCTCTGGATATCAATAGAATATTATTATTCTATCAATTATATGAAATATTATTTAAAACCACCTATTTCTAACGTTTTACACGAAGAAGACTATTGATTATTTAACACTTTGGTTACTTGTTCAGTTTTGGGTATCACTGGAAGAATGTTATTATATTTATCATTCTATAAATTCTATAAAATATTATCTATCAATCATTTATTTTTAACGTTTTCACGAGGGCTATTAATTATTTAACACTTTGGCCACTTGCCGAGCTGTGGGCATCGTTGGAAGAATGTTATTATGTTGGTTATTCTATCAATTATAAAAAATATTAACAAACAACCACTTATTTCTAACGTTTTTCATGATTATTTAAAAAATTTTTCACTTGTTGAGCTCTAGGCATCAATGGAAGAATATTATTCCATCAATTCTATAAAATAACTTACAAAACCAATTATATCTAACGCTTTTCAAGACTTTTGAATTTTTATACTTTGGTCACTTGTTGAGCTCTGAGCATCAATGAAAGAATGCTATCGTATTTATTATTCTGTCATTTCTATAAAATAGTTATAGAAATGTCAGAATAATAAAGTAACGTTAGAAATAAGTGGTTTTACATCATAAAACCACTTATTTCTAAAGTTTTTCACGAATACTATTGATTCTTCAACACTCTGGTCACTTCTTGAGCCCTGGGCATCAATAAAAGAATGACCACTGCCTGGCATGCCAAAAGAAGAAGATTAAAAGGATTCAATCAATACCATCTGCTCCCATTCGTTGTTTCGAAAGGGAAAGAACCCAGTTTCTCCTGAAGATGGATTTTCGATATTCATCAATTATTTTTCAAACTTAATCTGGACTTAATAGCAAAATGTACAGAACTGCATCACTGTATATCATATACCGATAGCATTACATTACTTTTTACTTATAATATTTAATTTTTATGAGAATGTACTGTGTTTGTTGTAAAATCATACTTTTTCTGATTTTTTTTTTAATTTGGAAATACAGCGTATATAATTATGAAAATAATTATTATTTACAAGCTGTTTTTTTTTTTCATTTTCAAGTATTTGTTATTCTTTCAATTCTATAAAATATTATTTAAACATTTATTTCTAACGTTTTTCACTCCATTGATTTTTTAACACGTTGGTCACTTGTTAAGCTCTGGCCATCAATGGAAGAATGTTATTATATTTGCTATCCTATCAATTCTATAAAATTATATTTAAAACCACTTATTTCAAAAGTTTTTCACGAAGACTATTAATTACTTAACACTTGGGTCACTTGTTGAGCTCTGGGAATCATTGGAAGAATGTTATTATATTTGTTATTCTATCAGTTCTATAAAATATTATATTACAAAAATTTATTTCTAACTATTTTTCATGAAGACTATTGATTTTTTTAACACTTTGATCACTTGTTAAACTTTGGACAACAATGTAAGAATGTTATTATATTTGTTATTCTATCAATGCAATAAAATATTATCAACATTCATTTATCTGTAACGTTTTTCACGAAGAGTATTGATTATTTAACACTTGTTGAACCCTGGGCATCATCGAATAAATGTTGATATATTCGTTATTATGCCAATTTTATAAAATATTATCTAGTACCACTTATTTCTTATGGTTTTCACGAAGATTATTGATTATTAAACCATTTGGTCACTTGTTGAGCTCTGGGTATCAATGGAAGATTGTTATTATATTTGCTATTCTATCAGTTACATAAAATATTATTCACTGAAAAAATGCGATTATATTTGTTATTTTATCAATTCTATGAAATATTATCTAACAAACGTTTATTTTTAACGATTTTCCTACTATTGATTATTCCACACTTTGGTCACTTGTTGAGTTCTGGTCATCAATAAAAGAATAACCACTGCGTGGCATGCCAAAAGAAGCATATGAAAAGGATTCAATCAATACCATCTGCTCCCGTTTGTTGTTTGGAAAGAGAAAGAACCCAGTTTCTTGAATAATTTATTTGCGTAGGAGATGTTGCGTCCAATATAAATGAACCTTTTTATCGTTATTCTAAAAATTAGAATGCGTATATTTTGTTCCCCTGTCCGTTCATTAAATCTATAAAATATATGGTACATTAATTATTATTTAAGTGGGAAAAAATATTTTAAAAAAATGCTTTAATGAAGCTGACTTTTTACTTTTACTTAAATTATTTTACTATTTATTTCTTTTTTTTTTTTTCAATATTTTTATTAATTGCTAGGAATTATTTTAACAATCTTTTAAATGGTTTTCATTCTCAGAAATTTCAAAATGCAAGAAAAAATTAGTATAGTTTTCAAATGAAAGTTGAATTGAATTTCTAATTTCCTTTTGATAAAAATAAATCAATAATGTTATCAAAATATACATAAAAACTTAATTATATTGAATACTTTAGATAATCTTTTTCCTATACTTATGCTATAATTAAAGTGAAAAAAAAACTTCATTCAGTTTGAAAATATATTAAGAGCTTAATATATAAGCTAATATAAAATATAATATTAGGTATATAGCTTAATATAAAATTTAATATTATAGTTTTAAAAAAAAATATAGCTATAATAATTTTGAATATATGTTAAATGAATGGTTGAGGTTATATAAATTTCAATCTTTATGCTATAAATTATCAATTGTATTAAAATTTTATACTCCAAAAATGAAAATGTAATGAAATTTTTAAGCTATAAATTATTAAAATTATATTTACATAGTTTGTATTAATATATTTTTGCCATCTAAAGGCAGTTACAAACTAATAACTATAAAGGTAAATAAATTAAGTAATATATGCGTGAACAATAATGATAAACTAATTTCTACAAGCAATTTCTTCAATAAATTATTTTATAATCATCATGAAAAGTTAATGATAAGTATATTCTTAATAAATTAAAATGAATTATTAAATTTTGTTCATTGCTACATCCCACAGCTTATTGCATTTATTTTTGATATTTAAATCAGTGTATTAATTTAAAAAAGAAGAAATGATTTCAAAAAGAAATAATTAGAATTCGAATCTATTCCTGTCTACTCTTGAACGACATTGTTAATATATAATGAAGATAGTGATTTAGTCAACGAAAATAAAAGAAATGTATCTTTAAATTTGCAGTGAAGAAAGGTATGCAGTGGAAATTTTCCATGCTAAAAGTTAATTCTAACAAAAAAAACATTGTCTCAAAATAGCAAATCAATTAGTTGTTTGAATTGAATTAAATGTTTAAAATTAATTGATACTTTTATAGGGAAAATAGAAGTAATTTCATTTCCCTAAATGAAATGAAACAAATTAAAGTATTTCATTTTATTAAATGATCTTTTTTATTCAATGTGATATTTCAGCAATATGAAAATTTTAGATGCTATTAATTGCAGGTTTATATTGGATACTACTGATTTGAAAACAAATGATTTTACTGTGGACCTTTCCATTATTATGCATGACCTGAATGGCCGAGTGTCTAGCGCTCTAGCGCTCGGTGCCACAGGTTTCGAGTTTGAATCCCGGCGGTGCCATGGATGTTTGTAGTGGTTCGGAATCCACTTTAAGCCGTAGGTCCCGGTCTCCTATGACTGTAAGAGCGTCACGGAGCCAAAGTCAGACTTCTACCTACGGGTGCTCCATCACAACAGAAGCTGCTTCCTTCCCATACAATCATGAGTACGTATGGGCTCGTGGGCTTGGCCAGCCAAGTGGGATAAGAAACAACAACAACAACAACAAAAATTATCCAATGCGCTAGATTAATATTTGAAAGTTATAAGGTATGGTAATATTACTCAAGAATTCGCACTAAAGCAAATAATTAGAAAAAAGCATGTTTCACAATTGAATAAATTGTACCGTAAAGAAAGTTATAAATTAAAGGGTCAAATAGGTACAATTTTCTCTAAAGAAAGAAATATTGCAGTACAAAATTTAAAAACTTACACTCGTAAATGCCGGATCTCTCTTAATCAAATAAACAAATTATCTGAAATCTGAAATTTTTATTTAAACTTTTACATGAAAAAGTACACTAAATTAGTTAAAAACGCTAATTTGAAACTAAAACGGCCTCTTAAAAAAAAATATATATTTTTTGTTCCAATGAAGCTGGCAAACACTTAGACAGCTTGGTCTTGGAGGCCTTAAGACAAGCGCTGCACAGACGTTACTCACTTTGCATTACCCAGGGGGCGCGTGTAACTTGAAGATACGGACGCGGAGTAACAATGCCCGGCAACGCTCTACGATCCTATTAGGACTGGGACCTACGGTTTAAAGTGGATTGCCGAAACAAAATGGCACCGCCGGGACTCAAACCCGAAAACCGAGCACCAAATTTCGGCCATTCAGGCCCTCTTAAAAATATATTGAAATTAAAAAAAAAACATATTGATATAAAAAATAGTTTAATAAAAAATAAATATTGATAAATAAAATATAACATATATTTATATTAAAAACATCATTTATTTAGCAAATTTCTAAACACTACTGATATAAAATGATTACCATTGTATAATTCAAATGTTTACAAATCATTTTAATGGAAGAAGTCGTTGAGTACCTATGGTTTGATTTGTTTCTCTGCGGTAAACTGGTAACCGTGTGAACACGAGAGCTAAACAGACTGGGACCTACAGTTTAAAGTGGATTTCGAACTACTAACAAGCATCCATGCCACCGCCAGAATTAGAACCTGAAGCCTGTGATATCAAAGGCCAGAGTGCTAACCACTTAGCCACCTGGCCGCTTGAGTACCTATAAGTCGTTGTTTTTTAATGTTGTGAATACATATCTGAAATTGTTAAAAATTTTAACTGCTGCTGTGTAAAACTACTATTACTGTTTAGTTGTTTCTTATCCCACTTGGTTGGCCAAGCCCACGAGCCCATACGTACTCATGATTGAAGGGGAAGGAAGCAGCTTCTGTTGTGATGGAGCACCCGTAGGTAGAAATCTGACTTTTTCTCCGAGACGCTCTTACAATCATGGGAGACCGGGACCTACGGCTTAAAGTGGATTCCGAACTACTACAACATCCATGGCATATCGAACCTGAAAACTGTGGCACCGAGCGCTAGACACTCGGCCATTCAGGTCCCAAATTTGTGAATGCCAACGGCACGCGGTGTTCCCAGGTGGTCACCCACCCAAGTAGTGATCACGCCCAATGATGCTTGACTTCGGTGATCTAACGAGAACCGGTATATTACTACTATTACTAATAACAATAAAAATTAGCGTTATTAAAGATGCGCCATGGATGCTTGCTACATTGAATCCATATTGTCCACCAAAATTTTGAACGAAAGCTCTCAAAGTTAGCAAAGGGGATTTTACCCAAGTATCAGTAAATATCAGGGGGAAATATTTTTTTGTATATGATATTTACAGAATGTTTTTCATAACTCTCTGATGTATCATTTGTCAATTCATTAAATAAAAATATTTATTACTTAGATAAAATGTTATTTATTTAGATAAAATATCCATTAATTTATATAATATTTTAATTTAGTTAATTTTTATTTACTGTACGTTGCTGAATCTTGAGTTCTGAATTCAGGTATACCGTGATTATATCGGCTATGAAAAGGAGCTGAAGTTTCCTGGAGGTCTTTTAGGGGTTAGCTGTCTCATATTTGTGCGTAGTATGGGGAAATATCTACCAAGAAATTAGTAATGAGAGATACGTAAAACGGGCTTATTAAAATAATGCTGCAACTGATGCTGCCAACGGATTGGGAACTGCGTCTTTCTATGCATATCTTTCTAAGAGCCAATATATATATATTTTCCAATGCAGCTGGCAAACAGACATGGACGTCTTTGGATGCCTATAAGGGCTGCACCGATGTTACTCCTTTTGCATTACCCAGGGGGTGCGTGTAACTTGATGGTAAGCCACTGACGCGGAGTAACAAAGCCCTCGCAACGCTCTTATTAGACCGGGACCTACGGCTTAAAGTGGATTCCGAACCACTACAACACCCATGGGCAAAGCCGGGATTTGAACCCGATACCTGTGGTACCGAACGCCAGAGCGCTAGCCATTCGGCCATCATGCCCCTAAGAACCGATATAAAGTTATATTAAATTTTATATTGGTTTAAAGTATTTATTATGTTTATAATTATTAACTAATTATTTTAAGTTATAAATAACTTTATATTAATATAGAAACGACTATTATTCACATTATACATTCAACTAGTCCGCAACTAATTTTGTTTGGTAGAAAGAATATTTTTATTTAGAAATAAAAGCTTTTCACTGTTTAGTTTCTCAAGATTTATTTTTTTAGTTTTTATACTGCTCATTTATTCATTTTTATTTTGTAAAAGCTAATGTTGTAAAGATAAATTATTTTAAGTTTATTTACATCCTTTCACAAGTGATCAAAATGACTACAAATTTACAGATCAAGTGAAAATCAGTTTTGCTGGCCTAATACGTCCATCTAAATGAAATAAAACTATTTTCCTTGGATTATAAATGTGAAAATAAAAATAAAAATCTTAGTAATAAATGGATAATAAATAATGGATATAATAAATGGAATAAATAATAATGGATAATAAATAATGGAAATAATAAAGGGATAATAAATAATGGATAATAAATAATAAATGTAATAATAATAAACTTGGAAATAAAAATTAAAATATAAACTTAAAATAAACACATTAGTGTTTAGTTTTATAATAATGTGTGTTAATAATGATGATGTAATGTTTAATAATTAATGATTTAATAATATTGTATTTATTTTCTTAAAGTTTATTCTTTCATTTTTATACTACTCATTTTTAATTTTGTAAAAATTAATGTTGTAAAGATAAATTATTTTAAGTTTCTTTACATCCTTTTCAAAATGATCAAAATGACTACAAATTTACAGATCAAGTGATAATCAGTTTTTTTGGCCTCATACTTCAATCTAGATGAAATATAACTACTTTTGCTGGATAATAAATGGGTAAATCTAGCAAGAATCAATCCAAACAAGTCCGATTCTAAACGACTGCAGAGGTAAAAAATGGTTGTGGATTAGAGTTTTCTTGCCCGAGCAATTGATCAATATTCCTCGGACAATGTTTCATAAAACAATTTATTTTGAAAGGTTTTGTGGAATCTACAGGGAAACTCCTGTAATTGAAAAGTGTAAGTTTCTGTGTGTATAATAAATGTATTTAGTTTCTTAAGGTTATTTTTCATTTTTATACCATTCCTTTTTTTATTTTGCGCAAAAAAATAATGTACGCATAAATTTACGTAAGTTTATTAACATCCTTTTGGAAATGGACAAAATCGCTACAGATCTACACAGTTTTCGTTAGAAATAAAACTATTTTCATATTATTAAAACTTTTATAAATTTGAATAAAAATCGATTATAAATGTGTTTAGTTCTAAATGTGTTTAGTTTCTTTGTGTGTAATAAATGTGTTTAATTATAAATTTGTTTAGTTTATTAAAGTTTATTTTTCATTTTCATACTATTCATTTTTTTTTTTATATTGTAAAAATTAATATTGTACACATAAGTTTATATTAGTTTATTTACATCCTTTTAAAAAAGCACAAAATCACAATTGATTTGCAGACCAAGTGAAAATCAGTTTTCGTTATCCTAATACGTAAATCTAGATGTATCTACTACATGCAGCTGACAATACAGAGACATCTGTCTTTGTATTACCAGCTGCATTAGGACAACAACAACAAATCTAGACGAAATAAAACCTAAAAAAAAAAAAAAAAAAAATCATTGGGCAATAAATGTGTAAATAATGTTGTTAATTATAAATGTGTTTGGTTTTTTAAAGAATATTTTTAATTTTTGTACTATTCATTTTTTATTTTGTAAAAATTAATGTTGTAAACATAAATTGATATAAGTTTATTTACATCCTTTTAAAACAAGAACACAATGGCAACAGATTTACAGATCAAATGAAAATCAGTTTTCGGTAACCTATACTTCAATCTAGATGAATAAAAACTAGATTCGTGGGATAATAAATGTGCAAATCTAGCAAAAATCAATCCAAACTAGACCGATTTCAAGCGATCAGAGGTAAAAAAAAAAAACCTTATCAGAGGTAAAAAAAAACACTCTTCGCAAAGAAATGGTTGTGGATTAGAGTTTTCTTGCCCGAGCAATTGATCAATATTCCTCGGACAATGTTTCATATAACAATTTATTTTGAAAGGTGTTGTGGAATCTACGGGGAATCTCCCGTAATTGAAAACTCTTTTTTCTTTCTCTTTACTCAAACTCGAAGAAAAAGAAGTCTTTCGTCTTAAGTGTAACCCTTATTAGATTGCCTCCTCTCTATAATCAATATCCTGGAATGAAGATGAAAACATTTTTGGTCGGAAATAACTTTTAGAACGCTAGATTCTATTAAAAGGCATTTTAATTTTTTTCATGTTGTTGTGTTAAAATAAAGTGGAAACACTAAACATGTATATCATAATAATTCCTGGTTATGAATTTTTTATTGTAGAAAAAAAAATTACTACTCTATCCAAAAAGTAAGACCAATTTTCAATTTAAAATTCTCGGGTCTTGTGGAACTTCAGGTTTTTTTTTTTTTTTTTTTTGGTTGTTGGCATTGTCCTTGACATTTGTGTGAAATTTGACGTCAAAATATTCATTAGTGTTTGAATTATGCTTGGCTTTGTGAGACGCTAAAACTGATTCCGGCGATTTTTGAAATGTCTAAATGAATTGAACAAAGAACTTGCATTCAATTTTGTTTGCGTAAACGTATAGAATGTTGCAGAAGACAACGGTGACCTACCATGGGGACTACCATGGATGTTTGTAGTGTTTCGGAATTCACTTTAAGCCGTAGGTCCTGGTCTAATATGGCTGTAGAGAGTTGGGTGTAGAATTGATAGTTAGATTTATGTTAGGTGTCTGCAATATATTGTGGATCGGAGGTGGTTCGGAATCGAATTTAAATAGGAGGTCCTGGTCTAATATGATCGTACAGCGTTGTGGGAGTAGTGTTACTCGCGTCCGTAGCATATCTTCAAGCTACAAGAGGCCCCTGGGAAATGCTAAATGAGTAACCTCGGTACAGGCAGCTAGCTACATTAGAAAAAAACTATTCACTTTTATTTTGTAAGAATTAATGTTGTAGACATAAATTTATGTAAGTTTCTTTACATCCTTTTAAAAAGGAACAAAATCGCAACAGATTTACAGATCAAATGAAAATCAGTTTTTGATTGCCTAATACATCAATCTAGATGACAAAAAAAACCTAGATTCGTGGATAATAAATGTGTAAATCTAGCAAAAATCAATCCAAACTAGTCCGATTCTGAACGACTGCAGAGATAAAAAAAAACACTCTTCGCAAAGAAATGGTTATGGATTAGAGTTTTCTTGCCCGAGCAATTGATCAATATTCCTCGGACAATGTTTCATAAAACAATTTATTTTGAAAGGTGTTGTGGAATCTACAGGGAATCTCCCGTAATTGAAAACATTTTTTTCTTTCTCTTTACTCAAACTCGAAGAAAAAGAAGTCTTTCGTCTTAAGTGTAACCCTTATTAGATTGCCTCCTCTCTATAATCAATATCCTGGAATGAAGATGAAAACATTTTTGGTCGGAAATAACTTTTAGAATGCTAAATTCTATTAAAAGGTTTTTAGTTTTTCTCATGTTGTTGTGTTAAAATAAGGTGGAAACCGTAAATATGTATATCATAATAATTCCTGGTTATGAATTTTTTATTATAAGAAAACAGATGTAATAAAAAGAGTGGTTTATTGACTGTTGACGCAATAACAAAGTTTGAAACAAGAAAAAAATCCTTATTAAAAATGTTGTTCAAACGGTTCTTAATAAGAGAAAAAAACAGAATAACATCTGCATGACATTGAAATATTTCTACTACTGTGCCCAAAAAGTAGGACCAATTATTATTCTTTTTCCAAAAACTCTTTATTTATTCTTCCAAATTTATTTGATCGCCTTCAAAGTAATCCCCTCCGGACACAATGCACTTATGCCAACTTTTTTTTTTCTAAATCTCAATGCATGCTAAAAAGTCATCGGCAGGGATGGCGTTCAAAGAGCGAGGCGATTCAAGTTGAATCTCTTCAATCGACACAAAACGGTGTTCCCTGAGTGGTCTTATAAGTTAAGGAAATACCAGAAATCACAGGGGACTAAATCAGTTGAATACTGTGGTTGTGGAACAACATGGGCTTCCTTTTTGGGAAAAAGTCACACAAAAAATCAATGCACTGTGAGCTGGCGCATTATCGTGATGCAAAAACGAAGAGTTGTCTTTCCATAAATGTGGCCACTTTTTGCAAATAGTTTCACACAAACGGCACATGACACTCAAATAATATTTCTTGTTGGCAGTTTGGTCGGCGGAAGTTATTCATAATTTACCATACCACGGTAATCGAAGAGAACATCGAAGGATCGAATCAAGGAATTTAATTTTTTGGACGTGAGTTTCTTTGGTTGAGGATGATGGGCGACCAGAGGGTTCTTCCCCTTCAACGCGGTCTCTGCCTTCTTTGAATTGCTTATACCACTTCTAAACATTCCTTTCCGATATAGTTTGCTCATCGAATGACTTGTGAAACATTCTATACGTTTCCGCAAAGAACATTTAATGCAAGTTCTTTGCTCAATGAATTCGGACAATTCAAAAATCGCCAGAATCACTTTTAGCGTCTCACAAAGCCAAGCGTAACTCAAACACTAATGAATATTTTGACATCAATTTTCCCACAGATGTCAAGGACTGTGCCAAAAACCTAAAAAAGAGAGAAAAAAAAATTGAAATTCCATATGCTCGAGAAATTTAAACTGAAAATTGGTTTTACTTTTTGGGCACAATAGTATAAAAACATAAAGCTTGTTGCTTTTGTTGCTTGTTTGCTTTTTAATAAATACATTGATACTTTTATGAAATATAAATTTAATTTAATATATTATTCTGAATATTTCAAAATCATTACATTTAATAAAAACTAACTTTTTGAAATGTTTACTTGCATTTTTAGCACAACAGCACAAACCATTTTATTAGAATTCCATTTATTGTTGTTTTGTAACCTTGCATCCTCTTATGACGCTCAGGAAAAATGGCCTCGAGATTCTCACCCGATAGGAGCTACAGTTATATATATATATTTTATCAGAGTGCCGTATGGCTAAGTGATTAGCTCTATGGCCCTCGGTGCACAGGTTTCTGTTTGGTTGTTTGTAGTGGTTTAGAATCCACTTTAAACCATAGGTCCTGGTTTAATATGATTGTTGGGCATAGTGCTGACAACTCTATCTTGTAAAAAGTAACCATCCACTCTCTTGAAATTTGCCAGTAGGTAGATGGCCTTGGTTTACAATGGGTTGTAGTGCCAGGGAGTAAGTTATATTCTTTCAGTAAAGAACTCACCTAAATGTTTAAAAAACTAAATTACACAAATTATAAAAAATCTCATGAATTAAGAGAATTTAATATGGGCATGGATCTAACGATGTTTATACTTACGAATCTTGCATAGAATCCATCAAAAAATAAAACATGTCTTGATCGATTTCATTTGATACTACTTAATCGGATTTGACTGAGATTTGATCTCACCTTCGACTACTTTATTCTGCCTGATGGTCAGTTAGCTAGCGCTGTGGTCTGTTTTACCACAGGCTTCAGTGTTGAGTCTTGGCGGTAACATGGATGTTTGTGAGTGGTTCGGAATCCACGTTAAACTATAGGTCCCAGTCTAATTGGGCTAGAGTGAGCACAAAATGATAGTAGAGTGACAAATGAAACCAATCTCTGATGGACTTTCAATATAGGCAGCCAATGCAACGCCGGGGCTCGAACCCGAGACCTATAGCTTCTAGCCCCAATATACTAGTATCATGGCCATCAGGAGCCCATTATAATTATTAACTTTAATAAATATATTAGATTAACACGTTTATTGATAAATAACGTTTGTAGAAAGAAGATGACCATAGAGCGACAAACCAAACCAAACAATCTCGGTTTATTAAATCGCGTGTCAGCAGTAAAATACTATAGTTAAAAAGTTTTTTATTGCCAACTACAAGTATTAATACAAGTTTAATTTTATTTGTTGGCAAGAGGGAAATCTGTAAAATAAATTACGCAGCCTACAGTTATTTTTGCTCACAATCGCACTAGAACAAAAATTTAATACATAATTATTCTTTTTATTATTCAAGTAATTATTTTTTCACATACTATTATGTGGACAACTTTTTCACAACAAAGTATTACATCGACTCTTATTTTCCTTAAATGATCAATTAAAACTTTTATTTTATCTTAAATATCATAATAGTCTTGATTTTGGCGTCATCATCTTACTAATATTTATTTTCACTTAAACTCTGTGATGAGATAAAGCAGCATCAATCTCAAAGCATCTGGTCAAGTTAAATCTCTGTGGTGAAAGGGGTAACGTGAAATTTTTAAAGCTAATTCAATTCCTCCGGCTGTGACATGGGTGTTTGTGAGTGGTTCGGAATATATGCTAAACTGTAGGTCCCGGTCTAATTAGAATAAAGTGTGCTTAAAGTAACTGTAGTGCGACAAACCAAACCTCAAGAACGGCATTAATATAGGATGTTAAAACTATGTCTGATGTCATAAAATATATTTGGAATGGAAGAATTGTTTTGGAATGAACACAATAAAGGTAAGAGCATAAAATGTCTTCTAAGGTATTAAAAGTATGTAAAACTAGCATTTTTGATTTTGTTGATGTTTCAATTTGATATACAAAATGTTTGTAGGTGTATTAGAAGCACTTTAAACAACTTTAATTAATAGTGAAATTGAGTTATCATTCAGTTTTGTTATTTAAAAATCAATGTGTTAATATATTTAAATGTCACAAAGTTGAAATTGATATGAAAAAAAAGATTTTTAGTATTTCTGCTGAAATTTTAATGTTGATAGTCAATATACGATATCTCGAATAATAGCGCACAGTATGAAATTAAATCGTCAAGTGAAATCACTTTATTTACCTAAAGAATTATGCATCTAAATAGAATTTCGTTCAGAAGTTGAAGGGAAATATTAATTATCGAAATTAATGACATAATTTCGATTTATTAATGATGAAATTTAGTTCATTGAAAATATGAAAAAATACAAAATTTTACAATGTAAAAAATAGATGCTACCTTCAAATATATGATCAGAAATCAAATTAAATTATTGTTGCTAGTCATTATATTTAATATTTAGTACATAAATTGGAAAAAGGTGATAATTTTTTGTGCCTAAATTAATCAATAAATGTTAATATTTAATTCAAATCCATAACAAAGAAATCTATAGAAATTTTCTAAATCAAAAATTCTGCTAAATTCTACATTCTTAAACTACATCTTAAAATATTTAGGTTTGTCGTTGTATATTAGGATTAAGTATACTTATAGTTGTTTATATAGTTTTTATTGTAATTAAATCTTTTATCCATAAATCAAAATACAAAATCAAAATCAAATTAAATCGAATATAAATCATTCTCATACAACAACATTTTGACAGAATAAGAGTTAAATTTCGTTTTTGAAATTTGTGTTTTTGATAGGCATGATCGCTCTACTTATTAATATTTCATGAAACATTGAAATATTTATTATTCATTTGATTTTTAAATATTTTGTAATTGTTGTAAACGGTGGAAAGATCAGTTGCAGATGAGATAAGGAACGAGAAAAGATATTTTAAAATATTTAATATTTATCGAAACTTATAAATTTCAGCAATAGATATTTATGTACAATTAGTATATAGAATAGCGTGTATTATCAGAGAAAGCAATACATTAATGAAAAATTAAAAATTGAGTATCGTAATTACATATGAATAAATATCCTTACATATATTTTTCACACTTTATTATTCATACCGTAGTACCCCAACATAAAAGATTTGGAATGTTTCATTACAATATTTTCTATTTCATCATTATCTCTATAAAATATTCAGTTGCATGTAACATCTTCATGCTAAAATTAATTTTTGCGGGAGCAAAATTTTAAAATTAATAAAAAAATTAATTTTAAAATTAATTTTTGTATGCAAATTGACTGATGTTGTTGTTGTTGTTGTTTCTTATCCCACTTGGCTGGCCAAGCCCACGAGCCCATATGGACTCATGATTGAAGGGGAAGGAAGCAGCTTCTGTTGTGATGGAGCACCCGTAGGTAGAAGCCTGACTTTTGCTCCGTGACGCTCTTACAGTCATAGAAGACCAGGACCTACGGCTTAAAGTGGATTCCGAACCACTACAAACATCCATGGCACCGCCGGGATTCGAACCCGAAACCTGTGGCACCGAGCGCCAGAGCGCTAGACACTCGGCCATTCAGGTCCCAAATTTGCCAACGGCACGCGGTGTTCCCAGGTGGTCACCCACCCAAGTACTCACAGCGCCCAATGATGCTTGACTTCGGTGATCTAACGAGAACCGGTATATTCAGCATGGTACGGCCGTTGGCTCAATTGACTGATTAGACTCTTAACTGGTTCTCAATTATGTTTTTATCTTTTGAATGAACACGTGATATTTTTGAATGACGTCACATAAAACACGAAGCTAAATTGCCAATCTCATCACACTTTATTTAAATAGTAATTTATTAAAACCATTTGCATTTTTTTTTTTCTTTTTGTCTCATGTTTTGGTCAGAATATAAATCACCAGCATTAAAAATTGCTTTCAATTTATAATGCGATCTATCAATTGTTTCTTAATTTTGTTGGAATTGAATTGTTCTTTTTTGTTATATAAATAGGTATCTGCTCTTAGTTTCCATTGTAACTTTAATTTTCTTTTTGATAATTAAAAAATATTTAAGTAATGAAACAATATTATATATATTAAAGCAAATTTGTGACGTTTTATAATTTTTACATTTATGAAAAGAGTATGCAAAGTGTATTGAAACTGCTTTGTTGTTTTAAATTATATTTTGAAATATATTCTTCTATAATGCCAAAATCAAAATTAGCAGCAAATTAATAATGTTTTATAGTTTTTATATTTATGAAAAGTGTATGCAAATTTTATTGAAACTGTTTTTTTATATTAAATTAAACCTTGAAATACATCATTCTATAGTGTCAAGGATCAAATTAATAAGATTTTATATCATTTATATTTACGAAAATAGTATACAAAGTTTATTGAAACTTCGTTAAATTATATTCTGAAATATATCTTTTTATAGTGTCGCGGATCAAACTAAGATTTGAATTAATAAGGTTTTATATTGATGAGGAGAGTATGCAAAGTTTATTTAAATTGCTTTGTTATGTTAAATTATATCTTGAAATATCTTCCGTGACAGTATAGAAATATATTCTTCTTATACTGTCACAGATCAAAATGAGCAGCGAATTAATAAGGTGTTATATTTAAATAATTAATTTATCATTCATTTTAATTATTAATATTAAGAATTATAAATTATTAATATTAATTTTAATTATTAATATTAATAAATAACATAATTATAATTATATTAAAATTATTGTAAATCATAATTAATAATTATAAATTATAATTAATAATATTAGGAGTTGTTATATTTATTATTGGTTTTATAATTGTTTTGAAAAGAGTGTGCAAAGTTTATTGAAACCGCTTTGTTATATTAAATTATATCTTGAAATATATCTTTTTATGTATATTTTGCTGTTCAATTGATATTCTGAATATTCTGCTGCTCAATTTGATCAGTTTCACTGATCAAATTGACCATGTTTCACGTATTGACCAGTTTCACTGATCAAATTGAGCAGCAGAATATTCAGAAGTTTTATATTTATGTAAAAGATATAAAAGGTTTATTGATACTGCTTTGGTATATTAAATTATATCCTTCTATAGTGTCATGGATCAAAACCTTTCCATCAATCGATGCGATCTTCTCATGTAAAACTGGGTTAATGGGTTCCTTGTGGAAGAAATTCTCTTCTTACCACAGAACAGACTCCGCGGCTCCAACGTTTTATTGACGGAAGTGCCCAAAAAATAAGACGGCCATCCTATAGAATGCAGAATCCAGATGGTGGTCGTTTTCGTCCCATCTTTTTCATCATTAACTTGGTCATAAAATACATAGTCTCCGCTTAATATCAAATCATTTTGGATTAAAGCAATAAGCGTCTCTTCGGTCACTTATACCATTAAACAATTCCGAGTTTCCTTATGGTATGTAGTCGTCTTTATCTAAAAATTGAACAAAACTATTTGGATAAAATATAAATGAAGGAAAAATAGAATATAAATGGCCAGAAGTATCTGAATTAGGGGTCAAGAAACTTCTTTGAGCATCAACTTCAATGGATTCTTTTCGTTTTGTTAGATCTTCCATATTTTACTATTATTGTTTGTAATATTAGTATTATATAATACTATTTTATTACTAGGCTACAGTAATATTTTGCCATTATGCTGCACTAATATTCCTAATATATAGTGCTTGTAATATTACTATTATATAATACTATTATTTTGCTATTATGCTATACTAATAATTTACCATTATGCTACACTAATCATTTACCATTATGCTACACTAATCATTTACCATTATGCTACACTAATCATTTACCATTATGCTACACTAATCATTTACCATTATGCTACACTAATCATTTACCATTATGCTACACTAATCATTTACCATTATGCTACACTAATCATTTACCATTATGCTACACTAATCATTTACCATTATGCTACACTAATCATTTACCATTATGCTACACTAATCATTTACCATTATGCTACACTAATCATTTACCATTATGCTACACTAATCATTTACCATTATGCTATACTAATAATTTACCACTCTGCTATACTACTATATTATTGTGATGCTGCACTAATATTTAAATATATTGCCTCACTAATATTTTACCGTTATTCGACACTAATATTTTACATTTATGTTACATTATTTTGTTACGCTATACTATTATTTTACTATTATGCTACGTTATTTTACTGTTATGGTATATTATTTTTACACTTATTTTAATAATTAACCAAATATTTTCATATGTGAGTTTTTAAATTATTTTTTATATCTATTGTTTATTAGGGGCCTGGCTGTTGATACTACTTTGTTATTAATCTATATCTTGAAATATATCCTTCTATAATGTCATGGATCAAAACCTTTCCATCAATCGATGCGATCTTCTCATGTAAAACTGGGTTAATGGGTTCCTTGTGGAAGAAATTCTCTTCTTACCACAGAACAGACTCCGCGGCTCCAACGTTTTATTGACGGAAGTGCCCAAAAAATAAGACGGTCATCCTATAGAATGCAGAATCCAGATGGTGGTCGTTTTGGTCCCATCTTTTTCATCATTAACTTGGTCATAAAATACATAGTCTCCGCTTAATATCAAATCATTTTGGATTAAAGCAATAAGCGTTTCTTCAGTCGCTTATACCATTAAACAATTCCGAGTTTCCTTATGGTATGGCATATTATAGTCTTTATCTAAAAAATGGATAAAACCATTTGTATTAAATATAAATGGCCAGAAGTATCTATATTGGTGGTCAAGAAATTTCTTTATGCAGCAATAATTTCAATGGATTCTTTTCTTTTTGTTGGCACCCTCTATATTATACTATTATTGATTGTAAAATTACTATTATATTACTATTATTGACTGTAAATTGTTATATTAATATTTTACCATTATGTTATGCTAGTATTTTACCATTATGTTATGCTAGTATTTTACCATTATGTTATGCTAGTATTTTACCATTATGTTATACTAGTATTTTACCATTATGTTATGCTAGTATTTTACCATTATGTTATACTAGTATTTTACCATTATGTTATACTAGTATTTTACCATTATGTTATGCTAGTATTTTACCATTATGTTATGCTAGTATTTTACCATTATGTTATGCTAGTATTTTACCATTATGTTATGCTAGTCATTTTACCATTATGCTACACTAATCATTTACCATTATGTTATGCTAATCATTTTACCATGTTATGCTACACTAATCATTTACCACTATGTTATGCTAGTATTTTACCACTATGTTATGCTAGTATTTTACCACTATGTTATGCTAGTATTTTTACACTTATATATCAACAAGTCGAACAAAAAGTTTCATATTTGAGCTTTTAAATTATTTTTATAGTTAATGTTTAGTTAGGGTTTGATTGCCGAGTAACTAGCACTTTTGGAGTTCGGTGCCACGTGTTTTAAGTTCAAGTCTCGGCGGTATTATGGATTATTTTAGCTGTTTAGAATCCACTTTAAAACTTGAGTTGCGGTATAATATGACTGTGGATGTTGGGCGTAGTACTGACGAAGCTATCCCGTAAAAAGAAAACATTTCCTGTCTCAAAATCTGCCAGTAGGCAGACGTCCTTGGTCCACCATGGGGCCATCGATGAGTACGACGAATATTAGCTCAGTGTTTCAAAGATGTGAACATTTTTTTTTTTTAATTTCAAACTCAAATTAGTCATCTTCAACGAAGTATTTCACAAGGCTTACGAAATGTTTGCCAATAATATGAAAAAAGTAAAGAAAATTAATTGTATCTTGTTGACATAAAAGAAAATTTCATAGAAACTCATTAATACATGCATACATACAAAAGAAATGGACAAAAAACATTTAGTACAATAATATTTCTAAAATAAATACAGATAAAATAAAATCGCAATGACCAAATATTTCAATTTATTTGACAAATCAGATAAAATTGGAGATTAGGAAATATATTGCCTTTTTAATGCTTGCTTTAACAAATCTCATTAGTGCTGAAAGGTCGTGCAATGCACGAGCATATATTCTGGATTAAATCCCATGTTGTCCACAGACAGTTAATTCAAACTTTAAATGTTATCTTCCGAGCTTCATGCTCACATGCCCAGTTGGGAACTAAAGAAAACATTATTAGAGAGCCGTTTATATTAAATCCCGTACAAAATAGTTGGGAAAAGGTTATTGGTTCAAGAAACTTTGAACGATGAGAGAGATTCCGAATTCCAAACATTGACTACGTCGTATTTATATTTATGCTTATTTATTTGAAATAGGAACAGCCTATATTGATTGATTATTTATTTCATTGATTGATAATTTCTCTCATTAAACTAACACATTTAAAAAACAAATAAGTGACATAAAATAGTAATATGCATAAATATTTCCTAAGCTGTATAATTTATACTTAATATACTTCAAACTAATAAATTTGATATATAATTGTCTAACGTTTCGTTCTATTGTGGATTCTCAATAGTCTCATAATCTCGAGGAATCTCTCACCTCTTATCTGATTTTTTATATTTACGATAGAATATTAGAATAGTCAAAAATATTGGAATTCTACGATAGAATAGTCAAAAATATTAGCATTCTACGACAGAATAGTGAAAAATATTGGCATTCTACGATAGATTAGTCAAAAATATTGGAATTCTACGATAGATTAGTCAAAAATATTGGAATCCTACGATAGAATAGTAAAAAATATTGGAATTCTACGATACAATAATCTAATATTTTTGTACGATGTTGGTCTATGAACGAATAATCTAAATTTTTAATATGTATCTATATATTTTGACTTCTACGATAGAATTTAGGTACAATAAAATAGTTTAAAATATTAAAATTCTTTAATGGGTATATGCAAAAAAAATTTAAATTATAGATTATTTTTTATGCACAAATAAAACAAATATACTTATAAAAATGCTATTGTTATTTGAAAGTATGTCAAAAAGCGGTTTTTTCGATGTCTAAATGTAATTTATTCGGAAAACATAACGACTTCCGGGAATAAAGATTTGGGTAAATTCAATAGTTTCAATTCTAAACAGAAAAAAATATATATTTTTCCTTCTCTTATCAAATTATCTCTAAAATTATATTTTTCTCCATGAGTAAAAAACTAAAAACTATCAGAATTTTTCTAAAATATAAAATTTATTTTTGAAGTCATTAAAAGTTTCCCCTTTTTCCCCATAATCGAATTTTCAGTTCCTCATAATAAAATCTTTAATATGATAACAGGAACTAGTGCAAATGTTCAACTCGATTATAATGATTAAAAAAATAATATAATATTTTCTAATCTGATCTTGAGTATGACTTAATTATTAATTATTTCTATTTTGATTTTTTATTTTATTTGAGTATGACTTAATTATTTCTATTTTATTCAAAAAATCGCATTTTAACATTACAGGTTTTAAGAATTTATCCATGCTTTATTTACAAGCTATAAGTTTTATGCTTAATTTCATTTGCAATGTGTTATTTTGTAAAGGTTTATAAATCAATTGTGGTTAAATTTCTTTGTTTTATGTTGATAACTGTGTACTTAAGTTTTACAAAATTATTTATTTGATGTACGATACTTATTTTTAAGAAATTGTAGCAGAATTTGGGTTAATTTTACTTACATTTTAAATTCAAGTAATTAGAAATAATTGTCAATCCTACAATAAAAGTATGCATCTCTGATTGATAGGTAATAATTATTTCTAAGTTATATTTTTTTGATATGTAATAATTATTTCTAAGTTATATTTTTTGATATGTAATAATTATTTCTAAGTTATATTTTTTGATATGTAATAATTATTTCTAAGTTATATTTTTTGATATGTAATAATTATTTCTAAGTTATATTTTTTGATGTGTAATAATTATTTCTAAGTTATATTTTTTGATGTGTAATAATTATTTCTAAGTTATATTTTTGATATGTAATAATTATTTCTAAGTTATATTTTTTGATATGTAATAATTATTTCTAAGTTATATTTTTTGATATGTAATAATTATTTCTAATTTAAGTTATTCACTGCTATTATTACTTGTACTGCATTTACTTTTCTCGCTTATTAAATATTCTGAAATTTTTTTTAAGAAATAACTCTTTAAAATATGGATGTCCTTTAAATTTTTAGTTAATACATGTTTTTGTACTTTGAATTAAGAAATGTAATTATTGGCATATAATAAAATGATGTTTAGTTGCGTTTATGTAATTTGCAATTAATGTTTGAGTGTTTGATTAAACTTTGTTCGATTATTAACTTTATCGAAATATTTCTACTCGAGGTTCAAACTTCAGTAAGCTTCAGTAAATAGTAAGCTTTTGAAAGCTTCAATTAATTGGAAGTAAGCTTTTTTAGTAAGTTTCAAATTAAATAGAATTAGCATCTTATTTGGGTGTGGGAATTAAACTTTACTCGAGCAAAAGATTTTAACTCACCCTTATAAATTGCAATAATATTTTTAAGACCTTGGCATTAAATATGCTAAAGACGTAGTAAGTTCAAATTTTGTAAATTGTAGTAAGCTTTAGCAAGCTTCCATTAAGCAGTATTACGCTTTTCAGTAAGCAAGTTTTTAATAAGCTTCAAATTAAACAAAATTATCTTTATAAATGTCAATTAATTACCGTACGCATTTATTTAGAATATTATTTTGAAGTAAATATTGTGGAATAAAATAATAAATATGATAAATAATAAAGAATTTAAATACGATAAATAAAAAGTGTAATTATAAATATAATAAATAACAAATAATGTAATAAATGTAAATCAAATAATATAAATATAAAAATAAATAACAAATAATGTAATAAATGTAAATCAAATAATATAAATATAAAAATAAATAACAAATAATGTAATAAATTTAAATGTAAATCAAATAATATAAATATAAAAATAAATAACAAATAATGTAATAAATTTAAATGTAAATCAAATATTATAAATAGAAAAATAAATAACAAATAATGTAATAAATTTAAATGTAAATCAAATATTATAAATAGAAAAATAAATAAAAAATGTAATAAATTTAAATGTAAATCAAATATTATAAATATAAAAATAAATAACAAATAATGTAATAAATTTAAATGTAAATCAAATATTATAAATATAAAAATAAATAACAAATAATGTAATAAATTTAAATGTAAATCAAATATTATAAATATAAAAATAAATAACAAATAATGTAATAAATTTAAATGTAAATCAAATATTATAAATAGAAAAATAAATAACAAAAATGTAATAAATTTAAATGTAAATCAAATATTATAAATATAAAAATAAATAACAAAAATGTAATAAATTTAAATGTAAATCAAATATTATAAATAGAAAAATAAATAACAAATAATGTAATAAATTTAAATGTAAATCAAATATTATAAATAGAAAAATAAATAACAAATAATTAAATTTAAATGTAAATCAAATATTATAAATAGAAAAATAAATAACAAAAATGTAATAAATTTAAATGTAAATCAAATATTATAAATAGAAAAATAAATAACAAATAATGTAATAAATTTAAATGTAAATCAAATATTATAAATAGAAAAATAAATAACAAATAATGTAATAAATTTAAATGTAAATCAAATATTATAAATATAAAAATAAATAACAAATAATGTAATAAATTTAAATGTAAATCAAATATTATAAATAGAAAAATAAATAACAAATAATGTAATAAATTTAAATGTAAATCAAATATTATAAATAGAAAAATAAATAACAAATGTATTAAATTTAAATGTAAATCAAATATTATAAATATAAAAATAAATAACAAATGTATTAAATTTAAATGTAAATCAAATATTATAAATATAAAAATAAATAACAAATGTAATAAATTTAAATGTAAATCAAATATTATAAATATAAAAATAAATAACAAATAATGTAAAATTTAAATGTAAATCAAATATTATAAATATAAAAATAAATAACAAATAATGTAATAAATTTAAATGTAAATCAAATATTATAAATATAAAAATAAATAACAAATGTATTAAATTTAAATGTAAATCAAATATTATAAATATAAAAATAAATAACAAATGTATTAAATTTAAATGTAAATCAAATATTATAAATATAAAAATAAATAACAAATAATGTAATAAATTTAAATGTAAATCAAATATTATAAATAGAAAAATAAATAACAAATAATGTAATAAATTTAAATGTAAATCAAATATTATAAATAGAAAAATAAATAACAAATAATGTAATAAATTTAAATGTAAATCAAATATTATAAATAGAAAAATAAATAACAAATAATGTAATAAATTTAAATGTAAATCAAATATTATAAATAGAAAAATAAATAACAAATAATGTAATAAATTTAAATGTAAATCAAATATTATAAATAGAAAAATAAATAACAAATAATGTAATAAATTTAAATGTAAATCAAATATTATAAATAGAAAAATAAATAACAAATAATGTAATAAATTTAAATGTAAATCAAATATTATAAATATAAAAATAAATAACAAATAATGTAATAAATTTAAATGTAAATAAAAATAAATATAAATAATGCAAGTTTATATTTTAAACCGTTTTAGTTATTATTGTATATGAAAGATATGGTATATTCAATGCTTCTTGTGAATAAATTCCTTATCGCCATAGCTTAGATATTCTTCCTTCATTAACTGTTAAAAGTTCTTTAATGATCTCTTAAATCCTCAAATTCATTTTTCTGGGCTTTTACAAATGCCTCCCAGAATATGAAAAAGGTCCGTTCAGAGTTGGAACCTATTTTTAAGAAATGCCTCCATCCACGAAATAACACAGCCTGGGTGTGTTTCCAATTATTTCTGGGACTACACCTTTACTTCTCCGCCTCTCTTGTGCCAGGAAGATGGCATTAAATGTGCCAATGAAGTATCAAGTTCAAATTTTGTAAGCTTCAGTAAGTAGTAAGCTTTAGCAAAGTTCAATTAAGCAGAATTCAACTTTTTAATAAGTTTCAAATTAAACAGAATTAGTATCATATTTGGGTGTATGATTAAATTTTGTTTGAGCAAAACGTTTCAAAACTCACTGTTATAAATTGTAATACAATTATGCAATGCAACATTATTTTTAAAGAGTACTTGCCATTAAAATATGCTAATAAAGTAGCAAGTTCAAATTTTAGTAGGTTTTAGTAAGTTTCAAATAAATAGAAGTAAGGCTTTTAGTAAACATATGATTAAATAAAATTATCTTTACGAATATCAAGAATTGATTATCTTATGTATTTATTTCGGCTATTATTTTGAAGTAAATGGGTTTGAATAAAATAATGTAGATACAAATATGATAGATGATAAATAATATAATAA
This sequence comes from Caerostris darwini, assembly GCA_021605075.1. Taxonomy (NCBI): domain Eukaryota; kingdom Metazoa; phylum Arthropoda; class Arachnida; order Araneae; family Araneidae; genus Caerostris; species Caerostris darwini. The sequence goes on from BPLQ01009199.1 coordinate 184,477, forward strand.
ATAATGTAAATATAATAAATGACAAATAATATAATAGATAATGCAAATATAATAAATGGCAAATACTATAATAAATGCAAATATAATAAATGGCAAATAATATAATAAATGCAAATATAATAAATGGCAAATACTATAATAAATGTAAATATAATAAATGGCAAATAATATAATAAATGTAAATATAATAAATGGCAAATAATATAATAAATGTAAATATAATAAATGGCAAATAATATAATAAATGTAAATATAATAAATGGCAAATAATATAATAAATGTAAATATAATAAATGACAAATAATATAATAAATGTAAATATAATAAATGACAAATAATATAATAAATGTAAATATAATAAATGACAAATAATATAATAAATGTAAATATAATAAATGACAAATAATATAATAAATGTAAATATAATAAATGACAAATAATATAATAAATGTAAATATAATAAATGACAAATAATATAATAAATGTAAATATAATAAATGACAAATAATATAATAAATGTAAATATAATAAATGACAAATAATATAATAAATGTAAATATAATAAATGACAAATAATATAATAAATGTAAATATAATAAATGACAAATAATATAATAAATGTAAATATAATAAATGACAAATAATATAATAAATGCAAATATAATAAATGACAAATAATATAATAAATGCAAATATAATAAATGACAAATAATATAATAAATGCAAATATAATAAATGACAAATAATATAATAAATGCAAATATAATAAATGACAAATAATATAATAAATGCAAATATAATAAATGACAAATAATATAATAAATGTAAATATAATAAATGACAAATAATATAATAAATGTAAATATAATAAATGACAAATAATATAATAAATGTAAATATAATAAATGACAAATAATATAATAAATGTAAATATAATAAATGACAAATAATATAATAAATGTAAATATAATAAATGACAAATAATATAATAAATGTAAATATAATAAATGACAAATAATATAATAAATGTAAATATAATAAATGACAAATAATATAATAAATGTAAATATAATAAATGACAAATAATATAATAAATGTAAATATAATAAATGACAAATAATATAATAAATGTAAATATAATAAATGACAAATAATATAATAAATGTAAATATAATAAATGACAAATAATATAATAAATGTAAATATAATAAATGACAAATAATATAATAACAAATATAATAAATGGCAAATATAATAACAAATATAATAAATGGCAAATAATATAATAGATAATGTAAATACAATTTTTATTTTAAATCGAGTCAGTTATTATTGAACGAAATATTTTTACTCAAAGATATGGAATGTTCAATGCTTTGTGTGATTATATTCCTTAAAATATCGCCATAGCTTAAAAATCCTTTCTTCCTTAACTATTAAAAGTTCTATAATGATCACTTAAACTTTTCATTTTTCCGCACCTTAACAAATGCCTCCCAGAATATGGAAAAAGTTCGTTCTGAGTTGGAACCTATTTTAAGAACTGTTGCCCGTGAAATAACACAGCCAGGGTGTGTTGTAATTACTTCTGGGATTCCACCTTTATTTCTCTGCACCTCTGGTGACAGAAAGATGGCAAATGAAGTGATGAGGGAAAATAGCACTCAAGACTCGTTAGGGGAGCTTGTATTCCACTAACTTATGCAGACTATTACAGTAAATTACTTGTGTACAAGTACGGGAAATAGCGTTAATAAAATAACTTATTCAAATGTAAGAGCGTTGTATAAAAAAGACGATATAAAAATGGTTTGCTTTATTTTGAAGAATTTTATACAATATTAAATAGGTCAAATGTTGAATTAGTTAAAAAAAATATTGTAGATAAAGGGCTAAATATTAGATTGATTTAATTTAAAATAGATACATTTTATAATATATTTGAAATAAAGTTAATAAATAAATTAATTCTTCTGGATTTTGTTTACTGAGATATACCAGCAATCTTTCAGTTTACGCGTTTCATATATTATTTGTATTCTCTTGTATTGCAGAATAAATTTTTTCTCTGAAACATACATATAAGAAAACATGTTCATATAGGCATACCTGAAAATGAGATATGCAGCAACTTATGCAGACTATTACAGTAAATTACTTGTGTACAATTACGGGAAATAGTGTTAATAAAATAACTTATTCAAATGTAAGAGCGTTGTATAAAAAAAGACGATATAAAAATGGTTTGCTTTATTTTGAAGAATTTTATACAATATTAAATAGTTCAAATGTTGAATTAGTTAAAAAAATATTGCAGATAAAGAGTTAAATATTAGATCGATTTAATTTAAAATAGATACATTTTATAATATATTTGAAATAAAGTTAATGAATTTATAAATATAATAATTCTTCTGGATTTTGTTTACTGAGCAATACTAGTAATCTTTCAGTTTACGCGTTTCATATATTATTTATATTCTCTTGTATTGCAGAATAAATTTTTTCTCTGAAACATACATACATACAAGAAAGCATGTTCATATAGGTATACCTGAAAATGAATACAAGAAAGCATGTTCATATAGGTATACCTGAAAATGAATACAAGAAAGCATGTTCATATAGGTATACCTGAAAATGAATACAAGAAAGCATGTTCATATAGGTATACCTGAAAATGAATATTAAGAAAGCACATATAATACCTGAAAATGAATACAAGAAAGCATGTTCATATAGGTATACCTGAAAATGAATACAAGAAAGCATGTTCATATAGGTATACCTGAAAATGAATACAAGAAAGCATGTTCATATAGGTATACCTGAAAATGAGATAATTGTACAAAACGGTATTTGTACTGTGCATTAAAAACTGAATATTGACTTGAATGAAATTTTAAAATTGTTCAATGATAAGTTTTTTTGAATTACTTGATGTTCAAAAGTAGTTGAGAAAATTTTTCCAATGCAAAATGATCTAAACATTATTGGAAATATTAAACATAATACAGAATATGAATTGAAGTTAATGACATATAAGCAAAATGTTTATCTATAATATGAAATAAAGTGAAATCTAAAATGGATGATTTTTAAAACTGAATTTCAAAATATTCAGTTGTTGAACATGAATACTTAAATATCAATTTAAAGATATTTTGTAGGTCAATGATAAAATGTTATTGAAAAAACAACTATTAATCAATAACAAATGCACACAACCACTTTTATATCTATATTTCTCAACAGTTGCAACCATTCTCTGTAGAATTACCCCAGATTCGATACAATCCCGTCCCAGATATTAAATTCCTTTAGATCACAGCGCTTGCAAGTTTTGATGCTGACATCAAAGTTGCCCACAAGGCTATGATCTACAATCCTAAAATACAATTAGCGCTAGTTCCGTGGCTCCGAGTGACCAGCTCACCTCAGGTCTGTGTCGGAGCGGCAGATTCATGGAGGGAATTTTCGGGCGGGTGGGATTTCGGCACAACATATAATGGAACAGATACTGCGGATCACTGGCAGGGGTGATAATGTGGCGTTTCGTGCAGATAGTGATATTTCGTCCGTATGAATTCTCTGCTTGCGAAATGGTGATAAGACTTGGTGGTGTGCCGGGTGGATTGGAATATTAGGTTTCGTAATAAATGACTATTAGAGAAACTATGGGTGATGAAGCTAACTTTGATTTAGATCCAATTGTAGAGGATTTTAATTTATTTGGCAATTTTTTTAAACAAAATATTTGCAATTTTAATTGATGTTCGATAAATTAGAATTAAATTAATTTATTGTATTGCAGAAACTAAGAATGATGAAGCAAATTTGAATTCCTGTATAATTGAATCTAAATGAAACTTTGTTTTAGAACCCATAGTTTCTGCAATGTATAATAATTTATCGAACATCAATTAATAATGTAAACATCTTAAACAAAACTGCCCAACGATAAATAGATTGAATTCCTGTATAAATCACTTTATATAATAGCATATAAATCATTCTATTTATGGTTGAGCAGCTCTTTTAAAAAAAATACTTACATTTTTAATTGATGTTAGATAAATTATATATTGCAGAAATTTTGGATATCGAAGCAAACTTTGAATTCCTGTATAATTACATCTATATCAATTTAATTATTGTTGGTCAGTTTTCTTTAAAATGCTTACATTTTTAATTAACCTTCGATAAATTATTAAATATCGCAGAAATTATAGATTTTAAACAAGCATTGTTGCCACTATTCTCTGCAAATTACCCAGATTCGATACAATCCTGTCCTAGATATTAAATTCTTTTTTTGCAGAGCTTATGCAAGTTTTGATGCTGACGTCTAAGTTATCCACAAGGTCACGAGCTACAATCCCAAAATACAATTAGTGTTAGTTCCATGGCTCCATGTGAACCTCGGGTCTGTGTCGGCGGCGGCAGATTCATAGAGTGAATTTTCGGGCTGGCGAGATTTCGGCGCAACAGATAATGGAACCGATACTGCGGATCACTGGCAGGGGTGATAATGTGGCGTTTCGTGCAGAGAGTGGTATTTCGTCCGTATGAATTCTCTGCTTGTGAAATGGTGATAAGACTTGGAGCCTTTCCTCATAGATTGAAATTGGGTTTCGTAATAAATGATGACCATTGCAGAAATTGTGGATGATGACGCAGACTTTGAAATCTTGTATAATTTCATCTAAATCTATTCATTGTTTGACAGTTTTTTAAAACGTTTACATTTTTAATTGATGTTGGATAAATTAATATATCTTGTAGAAATGATAGACGTAAAAGCAAACTTTGAATTCTTGTATAATTGCGTCTAAATCAAAGTTTGCTTCTGCTTCTATAATTTATACAATTTATTATAATTTATCCAAAATCAATTAAAAATGTAAACTTTGTTTAAGATACCTAACCCAGCAATAAATATATTGATTGATTTAGACGCAATTATACAGGAAATCAATATATTTATTGTTGGACAGATATTAAAAAAATGTGTACACTTTTAATTGATGTTCGTAAAGTTATTATATATTGCAGAAGCAATGGGTTTTGAAGCAAACTTTGATTTAGGTGCGATTATACAAGAATTAAATGTACTAATTATTGTGCAGTTTTTTTTAACATTTTTAATTGATGTCCTATAAATTATATATTGCAGAAATTTTGGATGTCGACGCAAATTTTGAATTCCTGTATTATTACATCTATATCAATTCATTTATTGTTGAGCAGTTCTGTTTAAAATGAATACATTTTTAATTGATGTTCGATAAATTATTATATATTGCAGAAACTATAGATTTTGAAGCAAGTATAGTTGCAACTATTCACTGCAAATTACCCAAATTACTGCCCTAGATATTAAATTCCTTTACATCAGAGTTCATGCAAGTTTTGATGCTGACATCTAAGTTACCCACAAGGCCATGAGCTACAATCCCGAAATACAATTAGCGCTAGTTCCATGGGTCCAAGTGAAACTCGGGTCTGTGTTGGAGGCGACGAATTCATAGAACGAATTTTCGGGCGGGCGGGATTTCACATAACAAATAATGGAACAAATACTGCGGATCACTGGCACGGATGATAATGTAGCGTTTCGTGCCAGATAGTGGTATTTCGTCCGTATGAATTCTCTGCTGGCGAAATGGTGATAAGGCTTGAAATTGGATGGCCTGATGGATTGAAATTGGGTTTCGTAATAAATGAGGACTATTTGCAGAAACTATGGATTCTGAAGCAAATTTTGATTTGTGGAGCCTGTTCATACTTACTGATGAATGAAGGCAAAGGAGTGGTATATCGAAGCAAAAATTTAAGTCTTTTGTATATCACATAAAATGTCTAAAAGAGTAACTTTACGGCCAATGAATTATTTTGAATATTATCCATATGCACAAAAATGGTCGCATAAATCAGATGTGGAGTACTCAAACAAAACTTTGATTTTGTATCTCAATTGAACTCAAAATATTTCTTCCGGGCAATATTTATAATAAAATTATTGCAATTGGTACTCAGTGTTAATATTTTTAACCATTCATTTGTAATTATTTGAGAACGTATATTTAATACTACAGCATAAGATGGGGTGAAATGATATTTAAAAACTAAATGAAATATTTTTATCTTATGATCAAAATGTTATTTTAAAAGGTGGTTTATTAATATGTAATAATTGAAAGATTCTTAAATTGAGGAAATAATGCTGAAGCCTTTTAGCATAAAAATTGAACACAATTAACCATTAATTGAACGGAATTGAAAATTAATTGAACTTAATTAACCATTAATTGAACGTAATTGAAAATTAATTGAACAATTAACCATTAATTGAACGTAATTGAAAATTAACTGAACACAACCATTAACTGAACGTAATTGAACATTAACTGGGTATAATTAAACGTACTGGTAATTAACAATAAATACACATATAGTAAAAAGAAAATGTAACGGGGAATATATTTATCTATTCATTTTAAAGCCTCGTTTATTTTTGATGAATTAGAAATTTTAAAAAATAAACACGATGTTGAGTATGAAAGTTTTTATATCTTTGTAGACAAAAAAAAAAAATATTTTTCAAACAAACTAACAATATTTTTCGTACAAGTTTTATCTAAAATTACATTTCTTAACTGTCCGTATAAAAGATAGCGCTTTCCTTTAGTTAGATGCGTTTTATAAAGTCCAATGGAAGATGCTTCAGATAATAAAATCAAAGCGTAGGAAGAATTTTCCGCTTTTATGAAGACAATTTTCCCCCACCTTTTTTACACCCCCACTCTATTCAATTTATATCACATTTGAGATGAAAGCACTCAGTATTTTTTTTTTTGTTTTTTTGCGGTTACAGTGAAATGCATCTTTATCCGTGAGAATATGTACAGATGTAGATGTAAGCTAAAGTATGTTTTTAAAGAAAGAGATTTATTTTTTCTAAAAGGTTTTCAAATAATTTATCAGAAAATTGCATAAAATTTATGAGAAATATAAGAGCTACTTTGTATATAAGAAGTTAAAACTTATATTACTATAAATATGCACGTGATTTACTATTCACTCTGACAAATACATCTATCTTAAGCATTTTAATAGAAAAAAAAATTAATTAGATAAAATCTATGCAAATTTTGTTTCCACAATGAACATGTTACTAACACGCATAATTTCCTGAATATTAAAAAGAACATAATATACAAATTTAAATTAAATAGTTAATATAATAATTTTTGGCCATTTTTTGTATTAGCTCTAAAGTATTGTAATAGTTTTTTAGGGTATAATTGGTGCATAATGGTACAGTAGCATTTTTACTATGGGAAGAGATATAGCATTGCTGTTCCCTGGGAAAATAAATGTATATTCTTTAACAAGTGAATAATAGCAACCTATCCCTCAAATCTGACAGGAGATAATCAGTGTCATGGATAATGAGACTTCATGAAATTACACCATGAGTTGCTGCATCGTGATTTGCGATACATCACTGGCTGAAGAAGTGTCCACTCCAATGAGAAGTGAGAAAATCTGACCTCATTTTTAACGGATTTTTTTAAAGGACATTTTTTGGTAAAAGTAAGGAAGAATATTCTGTTACGAGTCGACAAAAAGTGTTGTTTTTCTCTTTGTTGTTGTCTCTTTATCTGAAAGTGATTGATCAGGACGGAGATTCTGCCTGTTTCCAAAGTAAGCTCCTTATGGCTTCGTGTATTGCGCCGTGTCATAATTAAGGTGTGCCGCAGACCGGGTGCATTAGATTCATCGTAGATCCGAGAACTTTGCAAATCTCCGTCTTTGGAGCGAATTGCATCTGTGAATCTATTGATATCATTGATTTACTTTTTTTTTTGTAAAAAGAGTTTTGAAATATATATATAAAGCTTTTAAATAAAAAATTAATGTGGTCCTGTTTTCTGAAGCCACTGTAAATTCAGTATACGCCGAGATGTTACAGTATTGATAAATTTTCGCAGATAAACATGCCAAATTATTTTAACTGAAAAAAAATATAAAAAACAGTCGCACACAGACACAAATTGATTGTTTACAAAACCTCGTATTCGAAAAGAATTATATTCTAAGAAGGGAAAATGAGTGTTGTCAATAATTTAATATTTACACTTTTGCCAACACATTTTTTTAACAAAATAATAACAACAATTACTTGTAAAAGTTACAAGAATGCAAAGTTACCAAACACAATGCTAAGAAAGTTACCAAACACAATGCTAAGAAAGTTACCAAACACAATGTGTTAAATGTGATTATGTCCCAAAACAATTTTGCTCGCTTACAATTTGTTGAATTGTTTTGTTATTAGAAAGTAGAAAATAAAAATAAGGAAGAAGAATAGTCGAGTTGTTAATTCTTAGAAGTAAATCTTCTAAACATCAGTATTTTCTTGAATTTAAATAAAGCACATATATATATATTTTTTTTTTTAAATACGAAAAAAAAAATTTAATGTTTGTGTATTTTAGTTTTTCCATCTTAAGGCTAAGTTGCCGAAATATATCAAATTTAAAAGATTATATAGGTTTTTGTAAAATAATATACATTAAGGTTGAAAATTTTGTAAAAACGATTAAATTTTCTCAGATATTTGTAATAAAAGGTCAATTTCAATATCTCGCAAGATAGAATGTTTCATATAATCCATTTTAATCAACATTTCCGCTTATTTTAACATCACTAACTGTGGTATTTTTATATGGTAATAAAATTCTATGATGCCAATAAAAAGAGTAAAATTTAAATATTTATTTATACTTTTCATTGATGGTGTCAGTAAAAAGAGTAGATTTTAAACGTTTATTTACCTTTTCATTTATGATGAAAATAAAAAGCGTAGAATTTAAATGTTTATTTATTTACTTTCCTTTCTACGCTTTTTACCTTTTCATTGATGATTGCGGTAAAAGGAGTAAAATTTAAATTTTTATTTACCATCATTTCATTGAAACAAGTTTATTAGATTTAGTTAAATTTTAAACCTAATTCTTAAATCATAAAGTATATTCATTTACATGTTTTTTGAAATGTATGCTAATAAATATGTCACCATATTTTATTGAAGACAAATATTCGCAGATCACTGCATTTTCAAAATCAAATGTTGAATTATATCACAATGAAAATAATATATAAAACCTTTCTCCTTATATATATTTTTGTTTGGTTGATTAAAATTATATCAAATGATTCTAAACAACATATATTATCTATTGAATCTCTATTGTATCTGCAAAAATAAATTAATTAATAAAAATAACTAAAATAAACAAAAACTAAAAGAAATAATCAAATAAAAATAAGAATGTAATTTATTCAATTAACAAAATAAAAAATATTATATCCGATACCACGTGTACAACGGGGATGTAGTGTAATAATAATAATTAAATTTTATTTGTTTTTAAATGGCAACTCTATAAAAACGCAGATTATAATTAATTCAAAAAGACATTCAGAATTCTAATGCCTTTTTTCGTTATATAACGGAGTTTATTTCTAATTACTAATCTTGTTTTTTTTTATACTTTTCATTTAACTTTAAAGAATATAAATATATATTTAAAATAACATTTGCAAATAATTTTATTTACTTTTTTATTAATACCTGGATAACTTAAATAAGAATCTAAATATACTTTAATTACAAAAAAACCTGAAATATTTAAAAAGGCATAAGACCATTGAAATAAATTTAGGAAGTTATGTTTAATAAGAACATATATTATTACATTTTCATACATCTATAATAATTCAATTTCATCTATGTTACTTCTAATAGAAACGGGGCCTGAATGGTTGGCTAGCGCTCTGGCGCTCGGTACCACAGGTTTTCCCGGCGGTGCCATGGTTGTTTAGTGGTTCGGAATCCACTTTAAAAAGTAGGTCCCGGTCTAATAGATCGTAGAGCGTTGCGGGGGCATTGTTACTCCGCGTCCGTGGCTTATCTTCAAGTTACACGCGCCCCTTTTTACGTTTGCAGCACTTGCCTTAAGTTAAGGCATCTAAGAAAAAGCTGTCTGTGTTTGCCAGTTGCATTAGAAAGAAAAATTTCTAATAGAAACTCCATGCGAAATTGTATTTTTCGTTTTATATAGATTGAACTGTTTATTTTCAAGGAAACTCGATGTAATTTGATTAAAATGGCATGAAATTTTAATTTTTTATAAACTGGAAAATGAAAAAAAATTAAAAAATAAATTGAATTTTGAGATATCACATAGTAAGTTGCATCGAAAATAGAAATTTTACTATGCTGCAAAGGTAAATTTATCCTACTGCGCTATAAAATATATTTCATTACTTTGCAGTAAAAATTGAAAAAAGACCCGGCTATCAAGTTTTGTATAGATTTTGCTTCGAAGAGCAAATCTTTTGTTTGGCAATCTGATCAGAAGTTGATTATATTTTGCCAGTAAGAAGTAAAGTTACAGAATTTAGATGGAATTGTTGAATACAGCATTTTCTTATCCAAAAAAATTTAAATTTAGATTCTCATATTTTTAAATAGAAATGTGTTCCTCATCATATTATTCATCTTGCAAATGTTTTATTTTTTGTTTGTTTAGTTTATTCGACTAATTTTATGCTATAACCAAGGAATACAAACAAAAATAATTTTAAAATTGACATTTTAAGAATATTAATTGTTTATCTTTCAAAAATAAACTATTTCTAAAAGTTATATATAAATGTTACAAATTGAAAATAAAGTATTAGTATTCTAATGCTTTCTAAGGGGGACATAAGTTGTTCACTTGATACTTGCTATTAAAATCCCCATAACAGATGTGAAACATTTTGTCACCATTTTAAATGATACTATAACCATGATTCCCCCTACACAGCGGCAAAGCGCCCCTATGGCGATCAGGAGAAAGGGTAAGTTAACCAGAGAGGAAGTACAGCGCAACCAGCACTCCTGCTAAGAAACTTTTGAATCATAGTTTACCAAAACAAGAGGAAATATTTTTAGCACCTCTCGGCATATCAGTTGGCCTATAGATTCTCTCCCGGAGAGAAAGTGTATTCCGCGCACGTTGCGCCTTGCGAGCCGATATACCGCGAGTTTCGGTAAGTTTCTATATTCCTTAAGGGAAATGGAATCCTTCCACGAATCTATAATTTTCTGTCTTTAAAAGTTAAATATTGTTTGTCCCTATTTATTCATGTGTCCAGAAAGCTGTGAGTTCTCCAACCTCCGCGGGGCCTAATGGCCGAGCCGCTAGCGTTCTAGTGCTCGGTACCAGGGGTTTCAGATTCAAGTCCCGGCGGTGCCATGAAGTTTGTAATGGTTCGCAATCCACTTTGCACTATAGGTCCCGGCTTGTTTAACCCTAGTGTGCACAAGATGACCGTAGAGTGACAAACAAAACCAAAGTCCATCTTGTGCCCAAGCATCTCAACCCAACCACCAAACCCAGTTACAATCTGATTGCATAACCTACCAGCTAGAATATTCAATAAATTTCTTAAATGAACTTTGTAAGGTCTTTAGAAACCAACCATGAATATTTTAATATCATAATTACACTGATAAGGTTAATGCAGCTGGTAAAATGTAAATAGTTACTCTGTCTTGGATGCCTTAAGGCAAGCGCTGCACAAACGTTACTCACTTTGCATGACCCAGGGGCGCGTGGAACTTGAAGATAAGTCACGGACGCTGACTCTGTGCTTTAAAACAAAATTTTACCTTGCTACAATGCTACCCATACCTACCAAAACGCTCTACGATTTAGTGAAAAAATGACAGTTTAGAATGACAGACAGCGAACCACTACAAAAATTCAATAAATTTCTTACTCGAACCCGAAACCTTTGTACAGAGCGCTTTAGACTTAAAGCCATCGGAATTCAGGCCCTTATTTTAATATCATAATTACACTGATAAGGTTAATGTTTCCATCAAAGGTAAAATGTAAATAGTTACTCTGTGCTTATAAAATTTCAAAATGCTACCTTGCTACCTACCAAAATGCTACCACCTTGTGAAAAAATGACCGTAGAATGACAGACAGCACACTAGAATATTCAATAAATTTCTTAAATGAACTTTGTAAGGTCTTTAGAAACCAACCATGAATATTTTAATATAATAATTACACTGATAAGGTTAATGTTTCCATCAAAGGTAAAATGTAAATAATTACTCTGTGTTTATAAAATTTCAAAATGCTATTCATATAACATCAGTACGTTTCATAACAACTTAAAAACCCCTATCCTATGTATTGATTTATATTTATTTCAAGTAACATTGGTATAGAAAGAGATTCATTTAATATTATTAAAGGAATTTATTAAGTGCTTTTAAATATTCCAGTGATACTGCATTAGATTCACTCACGCATATGAATGGATTTTGAAATAAAGTAGAAAACAAATAAACATATTTTTCAATTATAGTATTTATTTACTTTGCATTAATGCTAGGAATTAAAATTTCTGCATTTCGCTTTATTTCAGTATTTCAATCTAATTAGTTACGTTTCAAATGAGACTTATTTTATTTATCCCACGCCTCAACCTATGCAACAATTAAAAAGGTGAGGTTCCAAAAAAAATAATAAAGATAAACTTAAAATTATAGAAATGCGCGAGTACAATACATTTTATCCTTCCTTTACTATCATTCCATTTTAAACATCATTCCTTATATTTATTTTTGTTTGGTTTGTTACATTAAATAAATGAAATTAAACAACATATATTATCTATTATAGCTGCAAAATATAAAAATAAATAAGAAATAATAATAAATAATACACAAAAACATAAATAAAAATAATCAACAAAATATTAATAAATAATAAACACAAATAATATAAAGTAATTAATTAAATAAAATAAATTTTTAATTAACTTTTATAAAATTAATAAATAAAATTATAAATAAAATTAAATAAATAAAATTATAAATAAAATTAAATAAATAAAATTATAAATAAAATTAAATATTAAAATAAATATAAATAATGTAATACATTCAATTTTTAAAATAAAAATCATGAAATCCTAAGTCTATTAAAATTTATACATTTCGGTTTATTTCAGTATTTCAATTTAAGTTTCGTTTCAAATGAAACTTTATTTAATTTACTTAGCCTACGCCTTAACCTATGTAGTAATTAAAATGGTGAGGTTTGAAAAAAATAATAATAAAAATTAAAAATAAACTTAAAATTACAGAATTACGTGAGTACAATGAATTTTAATAATACGTTAGAGAAAAGAAAATATGTTATCTTACGGACCCCTGTAGCAGAGCGTTTGAAGAGTTTTTTGTTCTAATTTAGACTTAAATAACAAATTTATTCGAATGATTTAATAAATCTCCATATGAAAGGTGATCTTAAACAGCCATGGATACTATATTGTTGTAGTATAAATTGCTTTTTTCTTATTATGTATCACAATATGTCATCAACTTAATGTTTCGCTGTTTAAAGTTTTTAATATAACTTCACGACTATTTATATATGATAATCAAATAAAATAATTACTGAAATTTCAATTAAAACATACGCGTCTATTATAAATAAGGAAATATGCTGCTTTAAATATTTATTTTAATATTATTCATTTTCTTTGAAAACATAACCAAATACACTCAAGAGCAAAAACATTATGACCACCCCTACATTTCGCAATGAACTCGTCTGGATGATGTGGAAGGCACGTGATCAGGTGGAAGTGGTATTTAACTGGTATTAAGTGGTGGTATTAATCCATGCTAAGGCGAGTTGAAGCTGTGTTGCGCGCCAAAGGTGGGCCAACTCGTTATTGACAGGTGGCCATAATGTTTTGGCTCTTGAGTGTATAAAATAATATAAATAATATAATAATATATAGTAAAATAATATATAATAAAATAATATAGTATTTTATCCGTTTTTATTTATTTATTGTACAATAATGTAATCGAACTATTGTGAATAGCTCCATAAATAGAAACATTTTATTTATAATTATACAATTTATGTCCTTTGAAAATATTTTAATATGATTGTCTTTTTCATCCCGGCGACCAATTTGCTAGCTCTCTCTGGCTGTTGGCACCATAGCGTCAGGTTCGAATATTGGGCGTGGCCTGGATGTTGGTTGGTGGCACAGAATCCACATTAAATACTAGGTCTCGCTCTAAATAGGCTAAAGTGTGCACAAAATGACGGTAGAGCGACAAACCTACACATTAGCAGGAGCGCCCCCTTCGGCGTGCTGGCGAAAGGGTCAGTAGACGTCGAGACTTTCATACGAGAGAATTTACAGTGCAACCAGCATTCTTACAAATAAATGTTTAGTTTATAACCCCTTATCCCGAGTAAATATATTTAACGCAAACCTGTGCATTAATTGGCTTACAGACTCTTACCCGGAGGGGAAGTGTATTTCGGACACCTTGTGTGTATTCGAGTTTTGGGTTTTCGGCTTAGAATTTAAGTCCTTCCGCGAATCTATAGATAATAACAGATAATTATAGTTATCGAATCTTATATCTAATATTTTTTTTTGTTTTAATGCAGCTGGCAAACACATAGACAGCTTGGTCTTGTATGTCTTAAGGTAAGCACTGCACAGACGTTACTCACTTTGCAATACCCAGGGAACGCGTGTAACTTGAAGATAAGCCACGGACGCGGAGTAACAATGCCCCAGCAACGCTCTACGATCTTATTAGGACCGGGACCTACGGTTTAAAATGGATTCCGAACCACTACAAACATCCATGGCACCGCCGGGATTCGAACCCGAAACCCGTGGTACCGAGCGCCAGAGCGCTAGCCACTTGGCCATTCAGGCCCCATATCTAATCTAATAATATCTATTTTTTATTTGTCTCTAATTGTATTTATGTAGTATTTGTGCATTTATCAACAAAGCTATGATTTCTCCAACATGTGCCTCAAGTATCCCAACACAACCACACCTAATTACAATCTGGATGCCTAATCTTCGAGCTACAATATTAAATAAATTTCTTAAATGACCTTTGTAAGATCGTAAAATCAATTATGAATATTTTAAAATCTTAAATGTGCTGATGAGAAGTAATGCTTTCATCAAAGGTAAAATGTAATAATTACTCTGTACTTATGAAATTTCGAAATGCTATTCATTCAATCTCATTTTGTTTCATAACAGTTTTAAAACCTCTATTCCAAGCATCAATTTATATTTATTTGAACTTCAAGAAACATCTGTTTTGGAAGAGATTTGTTTAATATTATTAAATGAATTTATTAGGGAATTTATCTTATCTTTCTTTGATTTTTGTTGACTAAATCACTATCTTCATTATATATTAACAACGTCTTTGAAGAGCAAACAGGCATGCTTAAGTAGAAATAGATTCGAGTGCTCCTTATTTTTTGCTAAAATATATTTAAAAAAAATTAATTTAACAGATAATTAATTTTGATATATAATTAATTTAAGAAATTAATATCTGGTTGTCCTGCATACTACAATATTAAATAAACTTCTTAAATGAACTTTGTAAGATTTTTAGAATTAATTATGAATATTTTAAAATCTTAATTACTTTGATGAGAGTTAATATTTACATCAAAGGTAAAATGTAAATAATTACTCTGTGCTTATGAAATTTCAAAATGCTATTCATACAACATCATTATGTTTCATAACAATTTAAAAACCACTATCTTAAGCATAAATTTATATTTATTTGAATTTCAAGAAACATCTCTTTTGGAAGAGATTTGTTTAATATTATTAAATGAATTTATTAAGTTCTTTAAATATTCGAGTGCTACTGAATTAAATTCTCTCATGTATATGAATGGATTTCAAAATGACGCGGAGACCAAATCAAGATATTTTTCAATTATAATATTTATTTACTTTACTATTCATGTTAGCAATTAAAATTTCTGCATTTCGGTTTATTTCAGGATTTCAATTTAATTAGTTGCGTTTATAATGAGGCTTTATTTTATTTAGCCCACGCCTTAACCAATGTAGTAATTAAAAAGAAAAACAATGAAAAAAACAATAATAAAAAGAAAAAATTAATGAGTACAATAAATACATGAGTACAATAAATTTTATCATCATTCCATATATTTATTTTTTGGTTGATTAAAATAATATCAAATAAATGAAATTAAATAACATATATTATGTAATAATTCTGCAAAATATAAATGAATAACATAAATAAATAAATAAATAATAAACGAAATATTAAAATTGATTAAATAAAATATATTTTAACTAACAAATACTTTCTAATTTATTTAAATTTATAAGTAATAAATAAATTAAATTAAATAAAAACAAGAATGTAATGCATCCAATTTACAAAATAAAAATGATTAAATCCGAAGTCACATAATATAGCCCCAAAAAGAATATAATGTAATATAATAATTTTGGTATTTAAATAGCAACTCTATAAAAAAAAGAGATATTTAATTAAAAAAGATAATATGGATTCTAACATGACTTTTTGGTAATATAATGGCGATAATTACGAAAAACACAACTATTATAAATTAGAATCATTCATTTAACTTTTATAGAATAGAATTTTAATATCTATATTTCTTAAATAAAAATAAAAATAAATTTCACAATAAAAATTACAAAACAAAATATTAATTATTTAAAATAAATTTAGGAAATTTTGCTTTAAATGAACATTATATTATTATATTTTATATTATTATATTAAAATAAATTTAGGAAGTTATGTTTAATAAGAACATATATTATTACATTTTCATAAATCTATAATAATTCAATTTCATCTATGTTACTTCTAATAGAAACTCCATGCGAAATTGTATTTTTCGTTTTATATGGATTGAACTATTTATTTTCAAAGAAATTCGACGTAATTTGAATAAAATGACATGACATTTTAATTTTTATATACTGGAAAATGAAAAACATTCAGAAATAAATTGCATTTTGAGATATCACATAGTAAGTTGCTTCGAAAATCGAAATTTTATTATGCTGCAAAGGTAAATTTACCCTACTGCGTTATAAAGTGTATTTCATTACTTTGCAGTAAAAATTGAAAAACGACTTGACTATCAAGTTCTGTATAGATTTTGCTACGAAGAGCAAACCTTTTGTTTGGCAGTCTGATCAGAAGTTGATTATATTTTGCCAGTAAGAAATAAAGTTACTAAATTTGAAATTTTTCGATACAGTTTTTTTATTTATTTAAATTTAAAATTTATATTTTCATATGTTTAAAGAAAAATGTGTATGATCATATCGTTCAGTTTAAAAATGATTGATTTTTATTTATTCATTTATTTACTTTTACTTTTTGTTTTTACTTTTTTTTTTTTTTGTTTTTCGACTTTGTATAATAAATTAAAATATCAATTTTAAATTGTTCTTGATTGTATTCCTTTATCATTACAAAGCAATACAATCAAGGTCAATTTAAAATTGATATTTTAAGAATATTAATTTATTTTCCCTTTTGAAAATCAACTTGTATTCTTAAAAGTCGTATATAAATACCTCAAAACTGAAAATAAAATGTGCAAACGTATTAGTATGGCAATGCTTTTTAAAGTAGAATAATTTGTTCTGTTGATATTTGTGAGGAAAATCCCCATGCTACGAGTATAAAAAAAAAGTGAATTATTTTGTCCAAGTTCAAGCTGGTATACCAATTTAAATGATTTTGTAACCATGCTTCCTCTTACATACTGAAGGTGGCCGGATGGCCATTTGGCTAGCACTCTAGCCTTTGGTACCACAGGCTATAGGCACGAATCCTGGCGGTAGCATGAATGTTTGTTAGTGGTTCGGAATACAAGTTAAGCCCTTGGCCATTGTCTTAAAATACCAAATACTGCACAAAATAACCGTAGAGCGACAAATAAATAAACAAGCAAAACCTACACACTGACAAAAGCACCTCCTATGATATTCAGGAGAAATGATGAGTCGGCCTCAAGACTCTCACCCAAGAGAAAGTAGAGCGCAACCTACCCTACCGCTAAGAAACATTTAGTTTAATGTGTCTTATCCAGACAGGAAATATATTTAGCAAACCCAGCACATATCCGAGTTTAGAGTTTTTGGTAAGAAGTGGAGTCCTTCCACGAATCTATTATTACTTCCCTTTAAATGTGTTTAGCATTGCATGTCTCTAATTGTATGTGTGATTTGTTTGTGCGCGTGTCAATAAAGCTGTCTGCTCTCCAATCTGTGCCTCAAGAATCTAAGCCCAACCAAAAATCTGGTTGCCCAACCTACACACTACAAGTGTACATTTAGTTTTATACCTAATGCATTGGATGATTTTTACATTATTTTCAAATCAGAAGTATTCAATATCAACATGAAATCAATAGCATCCAAAATTGTTATATTTATTAAATATCCCATTGAATAGAAATGATAATTTAATAAAATGGAATACATTCAGTTATTTCATTTCCTTTCAAGTGAGCACTTTTTCGTAGGGAATTTATCTTGAAATCCATTTTCTATTCGAGTATCAATTAATTTTAAGTAGTTAATTCAATTCAAACAACTAATTGATTTGCCAGTTTCAGACAATGTTTTTTTGTTCGAATCAACTTTTAGCTTAAAATTTCCACTTTATAAATTTCTGCACGTAGAAGTAATGCATCAGCAAATTTAAAGCTACATTTCTTTGATTTTTGTTGACTAAATCACTATCTTCATTATATATTAACAACGTCTTTGAAGAGCAGACAGGCATGCTTAAGTAGAAATAGATTCGAGTGCTCCTTATTTTTTTCTAAAATATATTTTTTTAAAATTAATTTAACAGATAATTAATTTTGATATATAATTAATTTAAGAAATTAATATCTGGTTGTCCTGTATACTACAATATTAAATAAATTTCTTAAATGAACTTTGTAAGATTTTTAGAATCAATTATGAATATTTTAAAATCTTAATTACTTTCATGAGAGTTAATATTTACTTCAAAGGTAAAATGTAAATAATTACTCTGTGCTTATGAAATTTCAAAATGCTATTCATATAACATCATTATGTTTCATAACAATTTAAAAAAACTATCCTAAGCATTGATTACTATTTATATGAACTTCAAGAAACATCTCTTTTGGAAGAGATTTGTTTAATATTATTAAAGCAATTTATTATCTTTCTTTGATTTTTGTTGACTAAATTATTTAAATATTCGACCAAACATGTGCTTAAGTAGAAATAGACATTTTTCTAAAATATATTTTTTTAAATTAATTTAACAGATAATTAATTTTATATATAATGAATTTCGAAATACTACAATATTAAATAAACCTCTTAAATACTTTGAGACCAAATGCTATTCATAAACATATGTTTTTTCAATTATAATATTTATTTACTTTACTATTCATGTTAGCAATTAAAATTTCAGCGTTTTGGTTTAATTTAGTATTTCAATTTAATTAGTTTATTTTATATTTAGTTAATTAAAATTATATGAAATTAATGAATTTAAACAATATATATTATCTATTAAATCTGCAAAATATAAATAAATAAATAAATAAAAATCGTTAAATCCGAAGCCACATAAGAATATAATGGAAGACATAACCACATAAGAATATAATGTAATATTAATAATTAAATTCATCTTTAAATAGTAACTCTATAAAAAGGCAGATATTTAATTAAAAATACAACCAGAATTCTAATATGCATTTTTTAGTTATATAATGGAAATAATTATGTAAAAAACAAAGACAATTAATTAGAAGTATTCATTTAACTTAAAAAAAAAAATGGAATTATGTAGGTTAAATAACATTTGTAAGTAATGTATTTAAATTTTGAAACTATTGTATTTTAATATCTGGATTTCTTAAATAAAAATCTAAATTAACTTTTAATACAAAATTATAATCTTGAATATTTAAAAAGGAATAAAATTAAAAAAATTTAGGGAATTTCGTTTTATAAGAACATATAGTATATTTCCATACATCAATAATAAATCTATTATTTTTATTTATGATACTTCCAATAGAAATTCCATGTGAATTTTTTTTAGTTTTATATGGATTCAACTATTTATTTTTCAAACAAATTCGACATAATTTGATTAAAATGGCATGAAATTTTAATTTTTTATATACTAGGAAATGAAAATCCTCCAGAAATAAATTGTACTTTAAGATATCACATAGTAAGTTGCTTCGAAAATAGAAATTTTATTATGCTGCAAAGGTAAATTTAGCCTACTGCGCTATAAAATGTATTTCATTACTTTGCAGTAAAAATTGAAAAAGACCCGGCTATCAAGTTTTGTATAGATTTTGCTTCGAAGAGCAAATCTTTTGTTTGGCAATCTGATCAGAAATTGATTATATTTTGTAAGAAAAAAAGTTACAAAATTCGAATGGAGTTTTAAAATGCATTTTTTAAAAAATTTTCCATGAAATTAGAATCTATATTTTCATATTTTTGAATAGAAATGCGAATTTGAATTTTTGAATAGAAATTTTATTTAGCCCACGCCTCAACCTATGTTTTATTAATTAAAAAGGTAATGTTTTAGTAATTAAAAAAATAATAAAGAAAAGCTTACAATTACAGAAATATCCGAATACAATAAATTTTATCATCATTCAATTTTAAAACAGGCCTTATATTTATTTTTGTTTGGTTGATTAAAATGGAATCAAATAAATGAAATTAAACAACGTATATTATCTATTAAATAAATAGATATAAAAATAAATTATAATATAAATATTCAATAAATAGCAAATAAAAATAAATAAATAATAAATAAACAAAAAATTAAATAATTAACTAATTAATTTTATTTTTTGAAGTTTATTATTTTTATTTTATTAACAACTATTTTTTTTTTTTTTTAGTTTTAGAAAATTAAATACTTAAATAAATAAAATTAAATACTTAAAAATAAAAGTTAAAAGCTTATATAAATAAATAAAATAATAAATAAACCAAAAAGTAAAATAGATAAATAAATAATAAACAAAAAAAATACAAAATAATTAAATGAAATAAATTTTTACTTATTTTAATTTTATAAATAATAAATAAACCAAAAAGTAAAATAAATAAATAAATAAATAATAAACAAATAAATACAAAATAATTAAATGAAATAAATTTTTACTTATTTTAATTTTATAAATAATAAATAAACCAAAAAGTAAAATAAATAAATAAATAATAAACAAAAAAAAATACAAAATAATTAAATGAAATAAATTTTAACTACTTTTAATTTTATAAAATTAAATAAGTAAATAAATAAATAAAATTAAATACTAACTAACTAAATAAATAAAATTAAATAAATAAATAAAATTATATAAATAAATAAATAAATAAAATTATATAAATAAATAAATAAATAAAATTAAATAAGTAAATACATAAATAAAATTAAATAAATACATAAATAAAATTAAATAAATAAATAAATAAAATTAAATAAATACATAAATAAAATTAAATAAATAAATAAATAAAATTAAATAAGTAAATAAATAAATAAAATTAAATAAGTAAATAAAATGAAATAAATAAATAAAATTAAATAACTAAATAATACATAAAATTAAATAAGTAAATAAATAAATAAAATTAAATAAGTAAATAAATAAATAAAATTAAATAAGTAAATAAATAAATTTAAATTTAAATACTAACTAAATAAATTAATTAATTAAAATTGCATACTAACTAAAAAAATTAATTAATTAAAATTGCATACTAACTAAAAAAATTAATTAATTAAAATTGCATACTAACTAAAAAATTAATTAAAATTACATACTAACTAAATAAATTAATTAATTAATTGAAATTAAATACTTAAATAAAATTGAATAAATAAAAATCATTTAATCTGAAGTCTATTAAAATTTCTGCATTTCGGTTTATTTCAGTACTTCAATTTAATTAGTTGCTCTTCAAATGAGACTTTATTTATTTTATTTAGCCCACTCCTCAACCTGTGTATTAGTACTTGAAAAGGCGAGGGGTGAAAAAACTAATAATAAAGAAAACCTTACAATTTCAGAAATACGCGAGTACAATTAATTTTTATACACAAAATAAAATGTTAATTTCGAGCCTGCCACAGAGTGTTTCAGTAGGATTTTCTAATTTATATTTAAATAACAGATTTATTCGACAATTTTAATAAATCTCCATATAAAAGGTGATCTCATGTTTGCTATATTGTTATAATGTAAATTCTTTCTTATTATCTATATCGCAATATGTTACCAGCTTAATATTTCGCTACGTAAACATCTGAATATAATTTTAAGACTCAACACAAATGTTGCCCATAAAATTTCTTACACACAGGTTGCACATAAAATTTAGAATTTAATGTAAAACAAAACAAGTAACATAAAAAAAAAAAAATTGTGAAGTCAATTCATTACATTTTTTCACTATACTGCAGAAAGTTCTTTATAAATAATTTTCATTCATTTTTTCAAGTTTATCTGGCACCATTCTATTAGTAGATATATGCAACTTAAATCTAAAAAAAAAACAAAACTAAAATTAATTAATTAAATTTAGTGAATGAATTAATATTTGAAGAAACTGTATTCATATCCAGTGTTATCCCCTACAACTTTAAAAAAAACGTATTTGAACTAGAGTGGATGAATAAAAAGTATTTCATGAACGATTAAAAATTCGAACAGGATATATACAGGGAGAGTGTGAGCTAATAGAAGGAATTGAACAAGTAACTGGAATATTAAAAAATAAAAATAAAAAAACTGTAGATTTCCAAACGATTTTCTTTCCTTGAAAAATTGTATTTACCCTTTAAAATAAAATTGTCTTTATTTTCACCAGACGATCTTTAGAGCAATTCTATATTATTTAAATATTTAATTATTAGTTCATGAAAATCAATCATGAATAAATCTATAATTAAAAATCTATAATGAACAAATATATAATTCAAAATCTATAATGAACAAATATATAATTCAAAATCTATAATGAACAAATATATAATTAAAAAGCTATCATGAAATATGTAATTAAAAATCTCTAATTAACAAATGTATAATTAAAAATCTATAATAAACAAATGTATAATTAAAAATCTATAATAAACAAATGTATAATTAAAAATCTATAATAAACAAATGTATAATTAAAAATCTATAATAAACAAATGTATAATTAAAAATCTATAATAAACAAATGTATAATTAAAAATCTATAATAAACAAATGTATAATTAAAAATCTATAATAAACAAATGTATAATTAAAAATCTATAATAAACAAATGTATAATTAAAAATCTATAATAAACAAATGTATTAAAAATCTATAATGAAATGTATAATTAAAAATCTATAATGAAATATATAATTAAAAATCTATAATGAAATATATAATTAAAAATCTATAATGAACAGATGTATAATTAAAAATCTATCGTGAAATATATAATTAAAAATCTAAAATGAACAAATATATAATTAAAAATCTATAATGAAATCTATAATTAAAAATCTATAATGAATAAATATATAATTAAAAATCTATAATGAATAAATATATAATTAAAAATCTATACTGAAATATGTAATTAAAAATCTATACTGAAATATGTAATTAAAAATCTATAATGAATAAATATATAATTAAAAATCTGTAACTGAAATATATAATTAAAAATCTATAATGAACAAATATATAATTAAAAATCTAGACTGAAACATATAATTAAAAATCTATAATGATCAAATATATAATTAAAAATCTATCATGAAATATATAATTAAAAATCTATCATGAAATATATAATTAAAAATCTATCATGAAATATATAATTAAAAATCTATCATGAAATATATAATTAAAAATCTATAATGAACAAATATATAATTAAAAATCTATAATGAACAAATGTATAATTAAAAATCTATAATGAACAAATGTATAATTAAAAATCTATTATGGACTAATCTAATATCCATCGATTATAATCTGTTGGCCTATATTTGTATCTTCTGCAAATGTATATCGCAATATTTGACCTATATATACGTTAATCTTCCTGCATATCACTTTACCCTCAAACAGTCCTATATCGTTAACCCATAAACAAAACCCCTTTATTATCCATCCATCACCGCAAAACATTAGTGGCATCTAACGTACTGAATGGATTAACGGAACGTGGGGCAAATCCGATAAAACACTCCTTCCCCCATAGAAACTGGCGGTTCCAGGGGGTGATTGGAATTCCAGGGTGCACAAGTTATCATTCCTTACTCATCCATCTAGTCTTTTCTTCAAGGTGGCTTTGGGAAGAACGTGATGTGTTGTTTATCCGCCATCTTTTTCCCTGATATCCTTTCCCACTTACTTTCAGGTGATGGTGCCAATTGATTAGTGGCTTGAAAGCAGGTGGCGGTCATATTGGAAGAATTAAGAATTTTATCGATTATTTAAAGTAGGAAGGTTTTGTTCTGAGATAATGTTGATTAATAATTTCCTGTTTAATTTATTGATAAGCAATAAGATAATCACTGTTTTGTCTGATAGTAATCCATATACAATGTATTTGAATTTGGTATGCTTGAGAAAAAAAATGTGGAGTAAGGCTTTGGAAAAGAAATTGCAATAATTAGTAATCTTTTTCTTAAGTCTATGTATCGTTTGGACTATATGTAAATTGTTAACTTTAATTCGATGAAAAATTTCTTCATCACAATTGATATGCAGCCTGATGGCTAATTTAGCTGCGCGCTGTGGCATTTGGAACCACGGATTTCAGATTCGAATCCTGGCGTTGGTATGGATGTTTGTTGGTGGTTCGGAATCACCGTGACGTTGTAGGTCCCGGTCCAATTATCCTAAAGTGTGCATAAATTGCTGTAGAGTGACAAATCAGGCACCAAAATAATATCCATATAATTTATGCTTAAAAACGGAACTTTACTAATATGTTGAATAAAGCTAGATAACAACGGGATTGAGCATATATTAAATGCTGCAGCTTAATAATCCAGATAATTCTTTTATATACTCTCAAAAATTATGACTAGGATTTATAAGCCCTTATGGTTTATACCAAGCGATTATGATACATTTATATTAATTATGCGATATTTAAAATATCATTTAAAAACCGATGTTTCCTTATTCAACGATCATAAGCTGCTGACCTATATTTGAATCTTCTGCAAATGCATATCGCAATATATGGTCTACATCTTTATTAGTGGTTCGGAATCGGCGTTACGCTGAAGGTCTCAGTCTAATTAGCGTAAAGTGTACGAAAATTATGCGTGTTATGCGAAAAAACGTAACTTTGCTGGTATGTTGAATAACACTAGATACCAATTTGATTGAGCACATATTAAATGGTGTGGCAGAATAATACTGCGCATTCTTTTTTTTTTTTCTACCCTCAAAACTTACGACTGTGGTTTATAAGCCCTGTGAATTATACCAGACAATTATGATACTTTAAATATCGCATAATCATTATAAATGTAACATTAAAGGTAAACCAATATTCTCATATCCATCGATCAGAAATTGCTGATCTATATTTATATCTCCTGCAAATGCATATCTCAATATATGGCCTACATACGTTAATCTTCCTACCTATCACATCAACCTCTAACAGTCATATATCGTCAACCCATAAACAAAAGACCTTTATTATCCATCCATCAACACAAAACATTAACGGCATCCAACATACTGGATGGATTAGCGGAACGTGGGGCAAATCCGATAAAATACTCCTTCCCCCATAGAAACCCGCGATTCCAGGGGGTGATTGGAATTCCAGGGTGCACAATCCATCATTCCATTCCCATCCATTTAGTCTTTCTTCAACGTGACTTGGGGAAGAACATGATGTGTTGTTTATCCATCTTTTTCGCTGATGTACTTTCCCACTTACTTTCAGGTGATAGTGCCAATTGAGTAGTGGGTTAAAAACAGGTGGTGAACAAATTGGAAGCTTTTATGCGAATCTTTTCGGTTATTTAAAGTAGGAGGGGTTTTGTGGATTTGTTCTGAGATAATGCAGATTGTTAATTTCTTGTTTAATTTATTGATAAGCAATAAGATATTCACGGTATTGCCTGATAGTAATCAATATATGATTTATTTTAATTTGGTGTGTTTGACAAAAAATATGGAATAAGATTCTAAAGAACTCGCAATAGTTAGTAATAATTTTTGTTAAATATCTGTATCAATTGGACTATATGTAAACAGTTAACTTTAATTCGATAAAAAATTTCAGAACACTTGTTATGCGACCTGATGGCCATTGGCTAGCGCTTTGGCCTTTGGTACCACGGATTTCAGATTTGAATCCTGATCGTGCCATGGATTTTTGTGGTGGTTCGGAATCCACGTTAAACTGTAGGTCTCAGACTAATTAGACTAAAGTGTACACAAATTGAAAGTAGAGAGACAAACCAGATCTCAAAACAATATCCATATATTTTATGTGAAAAAACGGAACTTTGCCGCTATGTTGAATAAAAATAGATAACTAGATAGCAAATTGATGGTGCACATATTAAATGGTGTGGCAGAATAATCCAGCAAACTCTTTTTTTTTTCTACCCTCAAAAATTAAGACTGTGGTTTATAAGCCCCTACGGATTAGACGCATTCAATTATGATACATTTATATTGATTATGTGATATTTAAAGTATCATAAAAAATAACCAATATTCTCGTATCCGTCGATCATAAGCTGTTGGCCTGTATTTGTATCTTCTACAAATGTATATCGCAATATTTGGCCTACTTACGTTAATCTTCCTACATATCCCTTTAACCACAAACAGCCATACATCATTAACCCATAAACAAATTCCCTTTATTATCCATCAATCACCGCAAAACATCAATGGCATCTAACGTACTGAATGGATTAACGAAACGTGAGACAAATCCGATAAAATACTTCTTTCCCCCTAGAAACCCACGGTTCCAGGGGGCGATTGGAATTCCAGGGTGCACAATCCATCATTCCATTCCCATCCGTCTAGTCTTTCTTCCAGGTGGCTTGGGGCAGAACGTGATGTGTTGTTTATCCGCTATCTTTTTTGCTGATATCCTTTCCCACTACCTTTGAGGTGAGGGCACCAATTGATTTATTGGGTTAAAAGCAGGTGGTGATCAAATTGGAAGATTTTAAGGGAATCTTTTCGATTATTTAAAGTAGGAAGGATTTAGGGTTTTGTTTTGTGAGAATATTGATTGATAATTACCTGCTTAATTTATTGCTATGTAATATGATATTCTCTAATCCATATACAAAGCATTTTAATTTGGTACGTTTGGGGGAAAAGGTGAAGTTATGTTTTGAAAAACTTGTAATAACTAGGAATATTTTTTATTAAATCTTTGTACCACTTGGACTATATTTAAACTGTTAACTTTAAATCAATGAAAAATACGTTCATAATTTATATGGCCAATTAGCTAACTCTGTGGCCTTCAGATTAGAATGGATGTGGTATGGATGTTTGTTGGTGGTTCGGAATGCACGTTAACCTGTAGGTCCCAGTTTAATTAGCCTACATTGTGCACAAAATGACCCTAGAGCGACAAACGAAACCGCAAAATAATATCCAAATATTTTATGCTAAAAAACGGAACTTTGCTGGTATGTTGAAAGAAACTCGATACCAAATTGATTGTGTAAATATTAAATGGGTTTTCTGAATAATCCAGATAATTAGTTTACTACCCTCAAAAATCAAAAGGATATCTTTGACCCACTCTCCTCAAAACAATACCTATATATTTTATGTGTAAAAGAGGAACTTTATTGGTATATTAAATACAATTTCATATCGTGCATAGATTAAATGCTGTGGATGAAAAATCCAGGTGATTCTTTTTTTCTGCCAAAAAAAATTACGATTGGCGTTTATAAGCCCTTGTTTATTACACCAAGAAATTATGATAAATGTATTATCGCAAAATTACTATATATCATTGAAAGTTAAACAATATTCTCAAACCCATCGATCATAAGCTTCAGCCCTATATTTGTATCTTCCACAAATGTATATCGCAATATTTGGCCTACTTACATTAATCTTCCTACATATCACTTTAACCTCAAACAGTCCTATATCGTTAACCCATAAACAAAACTCCTTTACTATCCATCCATCACCACAAAACATTAATGCCATCCAACGTACTGGATGGATTAACGGAACGTGGGGCAAATCCGATCAAACACTCCCCCCCACCCTCCATAGAAACTCGCTGTTCCAGGGTGCACAATCCATCATTCCATTCCCATCCATCTAGTCTTTCTTCAAGGTGGCTTGGGGAAGAATGTGATGTGTTGTTTATCCGCCATCTTTTTTTGCTGATGTCCTTCCTTTGAGGTGAGGGCACTAATTGATTGGGTTGAAAGTAGGTGGTGATCAGATTGGAAGCTTTTATAAGAGAGTCTTTTCGATTATTTAAAGTAGGATGGTTTTTTTGTGGTTTTGTTTTGAGATAATACAGATTAATGAACTCTTGTGAAATTTATTGCTAAGCAATAATACGTATTTACGGTATTGACTGCCTGCAATCCGTATACAATGTATTTTTATTCGGTATGTTTGAGAAAAATCGTGGAGTAAGATTTTGAAAAAAAACTTTCAATAATTAATAATGATTTTATTAAATGTATGTATTGCTTGGTCTTTATGAAAACTGCCAATAATTCGATAAAAATTTCTTCCAATTGATATGCAGCCTGATGGCTAATTTGGCTGGTGGTCTGGCCACTGGTTTCAGATTCGTATCCTGCCGAGGGCATGGATGCTTTTAACTGGTTTGGAACCCTCGTTACGCTGTAGGTCCCGGTCTAATTACACTAAAGTGTGTACAATTTGACCGTAGAGTGACAAAACAAATCCCAAAACAATATCCATATATTTCATACGAAAAAATGGAACTTTACATGTATGTTGAATAAAGATAGATAACACATTGGTTTTACATGCATTAAATGCTGTGGCTAAATCATTCATTTTTTATTTTCTACCCTCAAAAATTACGAATGTGGTTTATAAGCCCTTATGGATTATACGCAGGCAAATATTGATTATGTGATATTCAAAAACCCAATATTCTCGTATCCATCGATCATAATCTGCTGGCTTATATTCGTATCTTCTGCAAATGTAGATCGCAATATTTGACCTACTTACGTTATTCTTCCTACATATCACTTTAACCTGAAACTGTCATATATCGTTAACACATAAACAAAACCCCTTTATTATCCATCAATCACCACAAAACATTAACGACATCCAACGTTCTAAATGGATTAACGGAATGCGGGAAAATCCGATAAAAAAAAAACAGCGGTTCCAGAGGGTGATTGGAATTCCAGGGTGCGCAATCCATCATTCCATTCCCATCCGTCTCGTCTTTTCTTCAAGGTGGCTTTTGGAAGAATGTGATGTGTTATTTATCCGCCATCTTTTTTGCTGATATCCTTTCCCACTTCCTTTCAGGTGATGGCACCAATTGATTAATTTGCTAAAAGCAGGTGGTGATCACATTGGAAGTTTTTAAGGGAATCTTTTCAATTATTTAAAGTTAGATGTGTTGTTTTGTTCTAAGATAATGGAGATTAATATTTTCCTGTTAACTTTATTGCTAAGTAATAATATATTCATGATATTGCCTGATATTAATCACTGTACAGAGTATTTTCTTTTGGTAAATTTCAGAAAAAAACGTGGAAAAAGATTTTAAAAATCTTCCAATAATTAGTAATAATTTTTATTAATTCTATGTATTATTTAGAACCTATATGAACACTGTTTTCTTTTAAGCCAAAGATATTTTTTTTCAATGTAAAAATGAGATTTTTCAAGGAAATAATATTCTTTTATTTCACTAGACGATCTATTAGAACAAATTTTCATTAATTACTAACTCTTGACAGATAGTGATCAATAATAAACAAGTCTATAATAAACAAATCTATAATAAATAAACATGTAATTAAAAAATTTGCAATAAACAAATTGATAATTAAAAATCTATAAAAAAACAAATCGATAGTCCGATAATCAGTAAATATAAACAAACCGTTAATAAAAAAGAAAATAATTATTTAATTAAACATTTATTAATTCGTGTAAAAAATGTAACTAAAATATCATATAAGTTAAGTAAAAAACGGTTCGTGAAAGAAATTTAAATACCCAGTAAAAGTTAACCAATATTCCTGCAGCCATCGATCATAAACTGCTGGCCTAGATTTGTATCTTCTACAAATGCATATCGAAATATTTGACATACTTACGTTAATCTTCCTATACATCACTTTAACCTCAAACTGTCCTATATCGTTAACCCAAAAACAAAACCCCTTTATTATCCATCCATCAACACAAAACATTAGTAGCATCTAACGCGCTGGATGGATTAACGGAACGCGGGGCAAATCCGATAAAACACTCCTTCCCTCATAGAAACTCGCGATTCCAGGGGGTGATTGGAATTCCAGGGTGCACAATCCATCATTCCATTCCCATCCATCTGGTCTTTCTTCAAGGTGGCTTGGGGAAGAACGTGATGTGTTGTTTATCCGCCATCTTTTTCGTTGATATCTTTTCCACTTACTTTCAGGTGATGCCATCAATTGATTAGTGGGTTAAGAGCAGGTGGTCATCAAATTGGAAGCTTTTAAGAGAATATTTTCGATTATTTAAAGTAGGAAAGTTTTGTAGTTTTGTTCTGAGACAGTGCATATTAGTAATTTCATATTTGATGTATTGCTAATAATAAAATATGCATGGTATTGTCTGATAGTAATCAATATACAATGTATTTTAATTTGGTATATTTGATGAAAAAGTTGGAGTAAGATTTTGAAAAAATACTGTCAATAATTAGTAATAATTTTTATTAAATCTATGTATTATTTGGACTGTATGTACACTGTTTTCTTTAAAGCAAAGAAAAATTTTATTTCGAAGGGAAAATGAGATTTTTCAACGAAATAAAATTCTTCTTTGCTTTCACCAGACTATTTTTAGAACAATTTTACGTTAATTATTAACTCTAGAAAGGTAGTGATCGATATACACTCATGTCCATAAATTAAGGATAATTCAGAATCACACAGAAATTGAACTCTAAAATAAAAATTTCACCTGTAGAATTATCACACACATTTTGAAGAAGAATATGCAAATTACAGGAAACCACCAGATGGCGTGAATAGTACGACACAATGACGAGAGTGTAAGAGAGGGGTATATAAGAAATGGTGGCAAAGAAGTAAAATTGTTCAAAAGCGCTTTAAAAGCCTTTCAGTGCAATAACCGCATAGTTATGGCACAAAGGATGAATTTGGATGATTTTTTACGTGGTAGAATTATCGGACGACTGGAATGTGGACGTACCCAGCTGGAAGTATCCGAGGAACTTGGAATCGCCCAGAGTGTCATCTCCAGGCTTTGGCAACGATTCCAAGATGATGGTAATGTGAGTAGATGATGCAGCACAGGTCGCCCCCTAGTTACAACGCTGAATGAGGACCGGTATTTAGCAGTTACTGCCAAAAGAAACAGACGGAGCACAGCATCAGATCTGTCTCGTCAGCTCTCTTCAGCTACCGGTACGACAGTTTCAAGGCAGACCGTGTACAGACGCTTAGGGCACATTGGTCGATATGCTCGTAGGCCTGTCAGATGAGTTTCCACTTACCGCAACTCACCGTGGCCTGCGATTAACCTGGAGTAGAGAGCATGCATTGTGGACACCGCAACAGTGGTCTTGTGTGATGTTTTCCGACGAGTCCAGGTTTAGTTTGCAGTCTGATTCTCGCCGGACTTTCATATGGAGAGCGCCAGGTACCCGTTACCACCAAGAGAACACCATTGAACGACACCGTTACGGTGGTGCAGGATGGCTTGTTTGGGGAGGAATTATTCTTGGTTCCAGAACTGACCTGCATGTTCAGAGTGTAACGAT
The DNA here is from genome assembly GCA_021605075.1 of Caerostris darwini. Classification (NCBI taxonomy): domain Eukaryota; kingdom Metazoa; phylum Arthropoda; class Arachnida; order Araneae; family Araneidae; genus Caerostris; species Caerostris darwini. Next base: position 216,517 of record BPLQ01009199.1, read on the forward strand.
GACAGGCCACGGGAGGTCATTCTGGAACAACATGTACGTTTGTATCGGGGCGCCATTCTGGAACAACATGCACGTTTGTTTCGGGGCGCCATGGGTGCTGAATTTCTGTTTATGGATGACAACATCCGTCCTCACCGTGCAAACATTGTAGACGAATGCCTTCAATTGGAGGATATCACCCGTATGGATTGGCCAGCTTACTCACCGGACTTGAATCCAATAGAGCATGTGTGGGACATGCTTGGCCGACGAATTGCAGCCCGTCAACAACCTCCCACCTGTCAACCGGAACTTCGGAGGGTATTGCTTGATGAGTGGTGTAATATTCCCCAAGATCAGATTGATAATTCGATACTCAGCACGCCTAGGCGTTGTAAGGCCTGTATTGCGTCGTCCGGGAGACATACTCCATATTAACCATCATACTTACCATGTTATACTGTTTTTTGTAAATAGGTTCTTTTTTTGAAATTTGCTCCAGGGAGTAAAAATCGCAATTTTTATTAATTATGTCAAACATATAGCATCTTTTTTGCACTTTACCTTTTGTTTAATAAATAGACTTTACAAATAAGTCAAATTTGTTTTGCTTCTGTCTCTTTCTTTGCCTGAACTTCATTATCCTTAATTTATGGACATGAGTGTAAAACAAATCTATAATTGACAAATCGATAACAAATACATTTATATAAATTCTGGATTTAAAAATATCTATAACAAACAAATCGATAATTAAAAATCAATAAAAACAAATCGATAATAATTCAATAATATAAAAATATAAGAAACCTTTAATAAAAGAACCCGTTAGAAAAAAAAATATTTAATTATACAAATATTAGCTCGGGAAAAATATTTAATTAAAAAAATCATATAAAAAAATTCTAAAAAAATAGTTCGTGAAAGAAATTTAAAAAAAATAAATTAACCAGTAATAAACATTGAAATATTACCAGGAAATGTGTGACCAACTCTCCTCAAAACAATACTTATATATTTTATGTTTAAAAGCGAAACTTTACTGATATATTGAACAAAACTACAGATTAAACGTTGTGGCTGAATAATCCAGATAATTCTTTTTTCGACTCTCAAAATTTACGACCGCTGTTTAAAAGCCCTTGTAGATTGTACGCAAGCAATTATGATATATTTATAGTGCTTTTTCGATATTTAAAACTCCATTAAATGTTAACCATTATTCTCGTATCCATCGATCATAATCTGCTGGCCTATATTTGTATCTTCTACTATTAAATATTGCAATATTTGACCTATATATGTTAATTTTCCTACATATCACTTTACCCTCAAACAGTCTTATATCGTTAACCAATAAACAAAACCCTTTATTATCCATCCATCACCACAAAAACATTAATGGCAGCTAAGGTGCTGAATGGATTAACGGAACGTGAGACAAATCCGATAAAATACTCCTTCCCCCCTAGAAACCCGCAGTTCCAGGGGGTGATTGGAATTCCAGGGTGCACAATCCATCATTCCTTTTCCCATCCATCTTGTCTTTTCTTCAAGGTGGCTTGGGGAAGAATGTGATGTGTTGTTTATCCGCCATCTTTTTCCCTGATATCCTTTCCCACTCACTTTCAGGTGATGGTGCCAATTGATTAGTGGCTTGAAAAGGTGGTGGAAGCTTTTAATCGAATCTTTTCGATTATTTAAAGTGAGAAGGTTTTGCTCTGAGTGAATATTGATTTATAATTTCCTGTTAAATTTATTAATAAGCAATAAGATATTCACGGTATTGTCTAATTGTAATCCATATATAATTTATTTTAAGTTGCTGTGTTTTATGAAAAACGGGAAGTAAGATTTTGAAGAACTTGACAGAATTACTAATAATTTTATTAAATCTATGTATTACTTGGACTGTACGTAAACTGATACTTTATTTGGATGAAAAGTTTCTGCACAATTAGTATACCTATTTTATCTCTTAAAAAGTGTATTTTGCTGAATGTTCTTTATTTGATTGTTCAAGATTTAAAATAATTATTGGTGGTTCATATACCTGTACCAAAAATAAATTTTCAATATTAAAAATTTTAAACGTATGCAAGAATATTTCTTTTTAAATATCTTTTTTTTTTTCGTTGCAATTTTTTTTCTATATCAATCGAAATGTATATTTAATTAATTTATCATAATTTTTTATTTTTACATTCTCTACTTTATGTATATATATCCCGTCTAATAAGCCTCAAGTGTGTACAAAATGAACGTTGAGTGACAAAAAAAAAATAAATAAATAAAAAAATAAAAATATAAAACCTATTGGCAAATTTCGAGATGGGAGATCTTTGCTTTAGGGTTGTCAGCCCGTCATTCTACAGTTATATTAATCCGGAACCTACGGTTTAAAAAGCATTCCGAACCACTATAAACATCCAAGGCACGCCGGGAGACGAACCCGAAACCTGTGGCATCGATCTCCACAGCTGTAGTCACTTGACGACTATCAGGCGCCATTACACAAACACACACAAATTTTAAGAATTTACTGACATTTAGTGGTGGTAAAATGCAAGTTTTTTTAAATTGATTAAATACTTTTTTTATTATAGTAATTTTTATTTCTTTTTTCTTCTTAATAATTATCTGCTTAGGTATTTGCTTCATTGATTAAAAATGTCATTTTGAAGCTGAAATTAATGACATATTTCATAATGAAATTAAACTTTATAAATTAGGGACGGCACATCTCATTTAATGAGTTTATATTAAAGGAGATTTTAACAATTAACTCATTTTTTTGGTCGATTTTCTTATGTATATCAAGAAAAGAAATAATTTACGTAACGTTGGATTTATATTTAACACAATTTATTCAAGTTAAAATTCGTAAACGGTCAGAAATCCAATAATCGACATTCAGGAAATCCTTAACATCCTACAAAATGTGTTCTTAATACCCAATTCTATTCATTTATCGTTATTCTTACAAATCACCGTTTAAATGATAATAACAGTTGTGTTAAGGAGAGTCTGATGCTATCATTTCGCTGCAACAAGAAAGATCTTTATGTACTGATTATAAGGGAACATTGAACAATTGAGATTTCCTTAATGTTCATTCATATAAATGATAAAAGCACTTATCTCTAAACGATTAACTAATTCAATGAAGTTATATACAAACTTTAAATGAGGGTTTCAGTTTATTTGAAATTAGAGTTATATTAAAATTTAGAATTATTAATCTTAGGCTAAATTCAATTATTTGAAATTTAGAATATATATTCTAATAAATCTGTCAAAGAATTATTTTAATAAATTGTTAGTGTTGACTATTTTTCATATAAGGATAATTACTGTTATAAGGATAATTAATGCTTGTGAATTAAATAAAACTAAATTGTTCTTTATTGATTAGCCAAAATCATTCTCTTGCTCTAATGAATAATTTTAAAATCACCAGTTAACTGCTGATATAATAAACTGTTGATACAATTAAAAATTTAATAATATATTATTATTATTATTCACAATTGCATATTTACATTTAGAACAAAAAATTCGATAATAAAACATAACTAATTTTGTTGAATTTTTTTTTAATCTTAATCAAATATCTAAAGTACGGAGCGAGTTAAAATTAAGCGACCAATTTATTTAGGATAATATAATAAAGCGAGATTTACAGTAAAATGTTTAGTGGATCCTTTAACACTTCGGCCTAGACTAGATCTATAATGGTTCATTTCTTCTCCAAAAATCCATCTTTAAGAAATTCCGTCAAGAGCGGAGATCAGCTTCCGTCACTTCTCATAGCAGTCGATACTTCTTCAGCCCATAGTCTATCACTAATCATGATGCAACAACTCATGGTGTAGTCCATATTCCATCTATAATTGTTTCGACCTGTGAAGATCATATAGACAATAGCTAATTTCATGATGTCTCATTGTCCATGACACTGATTATATGCTATCAGATTTGAGCGATAAGTTATTCTCATTAGTACAAAAACTAATTGCATGTAATATAACTACCCACAACACTGCTTATCTGCTGTCGAATTCGAGCGATAGCTTGTTATTATGTACTTGTTAACGAATATACATTCCTCTCCTCTGTGAAAGAAAATGCTACAACTCTTCCTGTGGGGGAAATTGTTACAATCAATTTATTTATAGAAACAAATAGTGCTATTGTGCACAAATTAAAAACAAAAATATATTGCAAAAAATCCAAAACACAAAAATAAATAAATAAATAAAATAAAATAATGCACCTATTAGTATTGTTAATATCTAAATAATAGTCATTTACCAAGACATCAGGATCTCATAATTATAATATTTAAATCATTAGCTTCTTTGCTTTTAATTTGACCATCGATAAAGGTATAAAAAAAAAGAACTTCACTAATGAGATAGCAAACCAATCAAATCGTAGAAAACACTGACCACTGCAACTTCTCCAATAGAGAAACAATTCCTGCAACTTTATTTGTGAAGTGAACGTGACTATTATGGATTGCAACGCACTTGCCTCGCCATTAAAAAAAATACCAAACTCTAACAAGCTCCCTTTAATTAAAGTACATTGTGCTCGAGTCCTTTCGATTACAGTACAAATACGGTACGTATCCTGAGGTAAGGAAGCAATTGGAGCACACAAAAAGTACAAGTTAGTTTGGCGATGATTGGCCTATTCTAAGAAGTTTCTGTAACATGTGGCAAAGGTAATTAATTCTGGTACTTGTTTTAAAAATATGGTCAATTAAACCCTAAAATTTTCCAAGGTACAAACTTCTGTAAGTGCGTCTTATTGGTTAGCATTTAAAGGATACATGATAAAATAATTACATAAAAATTAAAAACATATTACTTTAGAATTAAGTTATAAAACATATTACTTTAGAATTAAGTTATAAAACATATTACTTTAGAATTAAGTTATAAAACATATTACTTTAGAATTAAGTTATAAAACATATTACTTTAGAATTAAGTTATAAAACATATTACTTTAGAATTAAGTTATAAAACATATTACTTTAGAATTAAGTTATAAAACATATTACTTTAGAATTAAGTTATAAAACATATTACTTTAGAATTAAGTTATAAAACATATTACTTTAGAATTAAGTTATAAAACATATTACTTTAGAATTAAGTTATAAAACATATTACTTTAGAATTAAGTTATAAAACATATTACTTTAGAATTAAGTTATAAAACATATTACTTTAGAATTAAGTTATAAAACATATTACTTTAGAATTAAGTTATAAAACATATTACTTTAGAATTAAGTTATAAAACATATTACTTTAGAATTAAGTTATAAAACATATATACTTTAGAATTAAGTTATAAAACATATTACTTTTTAGAATTAAGTTATAAAAAACTTTAGAATTAAGTTATAAAACATATTACTTTAGAATTAAGTTATAAAACATATTACTTTAGAATTAAGTTATAAAACATATTACTTTAGAATTAAGTTATAAAACATATTACTTTAGAATTAAGTTATAAAACATATTACTTTAGAATTAAGTTATAAAACATATTACTTTAGAATTAAGTTAGTTATAAAACATATTACTTTAGAATTAAGTTATAAAACATATTACTTTAGAATTAAGTTATAAAACATATTATTTTAGAATTAAGTTATAAAACATATTATTTTAGAATTAAGTTATAAAACATATTACTTTAGAATTAAGTTATAAAACATATTACTTTAGAATTAAGTTATAAAACATATTACTTGAATTAAGTTATAAATCATACTATTTTAGAATTAAGTTATAAATCGTACTATTTTAGAATTAAGTTATAAATCGTACTATTTTAGAAATAAGTTATAAATGGTACTATTTTAGAATTAAGTTATAAAACATATTTTTTTAGAAGAAATAAATTACGAAAAATGTTTTTTTTTATTAAACTAGCATACAGAAATTACATTTATTTTTTATAATAGACAAGATGTACAGAAAAATGAATGTAAAATGGAAGTACTAGGAAAATTTCAAAGCAAAAATAACTTAAATATTTCTTCAATTATTTAGAAAAATGGCATTTTTACGCAATAAGTATTTATATCTGATTTACAGTGATCCGCATTTTAATTTTCATTATAATAATAAAACAAAATTAATATTTTTCATCAAACTAATACATAGAAATTACATTTAGCTTTAATTATAGGCAACATGTATAGAAAAATGCATTAAATGAAAGTAATACGAAAATTTAAAAGGGAAAATATCTTAAATATTTCTTCAATTGTTTAGATTGATCTAGATGTTTTTATGCAACAAACATTTAAAAAAGATTTGTTAATGACTAATTTATGTAGTATGATCTGCATTTTAATTCTCAATATAATAATAAAAAATTAATATAATTAATTAATTTTTTTTATCAAACTAGTATATAGAAATTATATTTCTTTTTAATTACAGGCAAAATGTTTAGAAAAATACTTACAAAGTGAATGCAATACGAACATTTCAATGGGAAAATATCTAAAACATTTCTTCAATTATTTGGAAAATCTGGACATTTTTATGCAACAAATACTTGTAAAAGATTTGTTAATGTTTATATTATTTAATATGATCTGAATTTTAAGTTTCATTATAACAGTCATTAATATATTTTTCAATGACGTTCTTTCTCAGTTTATATGGACGTCTTTAAGTGATTAATTGTTATATAAAAGTGAATATATATTCTTTATTACATATATTCTTTTTATGAAACTAGTATATAGAAATTACATTTATTTTTAATTACAGACAAGATGTATAGAAAAATTAATGTAAAATGGAAGTAATACGAAAATTTCAAAGCGAAAATATATTAAATATTTCTTCAATTATTTAGCAAAATGTGGACATTTTTATGAAAAAATTTATAAAAGCTTTGTTGATGGTTAATTTATTTTGTATGATCTGCATTTTAATTTTCGTTACAATAGCAGTCGTTATTATATTTTACATACCAAACTTTTAAAAGTTTTTGGTTTGTGTTATCGTCTTAAGTGATTAATTAGTAATATAAGCTCAATGCTTAAATAATATGCAAAATTATTTAAAACATTATTATTTTTGCGTGAATTATGTTTAAAATTTCTTAGAAAGATTTTAACAATCTCAAGACGACAACTAACTGGGATATAGAAAAATTTTCTTTAATCTAGTAAAGTAGAACACAATTATCTTGTCTTACTGACATGCACATCATCAAATAAGGATAATGTAACAAACAAATTATACGGTCGTCTATCTTACATAGAAAATTTGATGGTTATTTTTGTCATTATCATAAATATGATGTTACATCTATTCGACCAAACTTGGAAATTTTGTGACTAATAAAAATAATTATGGATTATTAATTATTTATTTTCCAAAACAAAACCGAAGAAATAATAAAATATCAAGTGAAAATAAATAAAAAAATAAATATCTTAAGTTTACTTGATAATTAATTGATTTGTTTTAATATATGCGACTTTGCAAGTTTGTTTTTATTACTTTCATATTTTTTTTTCATTTCATTCTTTCAGTAAATAAGACAGTTATTTTGTAAGACAGCAAGTCACTAAAAAATAGTAATAATAATTACAAAAAAAAGTACAAATATTAAAAAAAAAGAATTTAGAATAATTAATTATTTCATTTCCACAATAAAACAAAACAAAAAAAAATACAGTTAAGCCAAAATGAAACGATCGAATTGAAATTTTAAATATATTTGTTACTTTATCATTTTAACAAACATGGAATTGAGAAAAACAACCTTATAAAATCAATTTTTTTTCAATTTCACTCTTTCAGTAAATAAGACAGCTATTTTGTTTAGACAACAAGTCACTAAAACAATAACAAAAATAGTACTAATAATAAAAACAAATAAGGGATTATTTTTTATTTCGTTTTCAAAACAAAAAAAAAAAAAAATTCAATCAAGTCAATATTATTCGTTACTTTATAAATTTTAATATGGAACACATAATGGAAACACACATATGGAATTGAGGAAAACAAACTTCCAAAATCACTTTTTTTCTATTTCATTCTTTCAGTAAATAAGACAGCTATTTTGTATGACAGCAAATCACTGAAAGAAAGATAACAACAAAAAAGTACGACAATGTGTGACTCTTTAGTTCGATATATCTCATAGTTTTGTTATCAACTTCTTTTCTTGTAAAAAAAAAACGGAGTTAAGATCATGAGGACATAAATATGTCATTATCAGAAATATAATGTTGAATAAATTCGATAAAACGTGAAAATTTTGCGATTAATAAAAAATAATTAAAGATTATTGATTATTTCGTTTCCACAACAAAGCAAAAGAAATAATAAAACGTTAGTCAAAAGAAAAAAGTTGAACGGAAACCTTAAATTTTTTTGTTACTTTATCATTTTCTAAATTTTTAATATATGGAATTTAAAAACATTCAAATTATCCTTTTTTCTTTTTCAGTAAATAAGACAGTTATTTTGTAAGACATAAGTCACTAAAAATAGTAATTATAACAAAAACAGTAGTAATAATAAAAAAAAGAAATAATTATTATTAATTATTTCGTCTCTAAAAGAAAACAAAACAAAAATCAGTCAAGTCAAAATAAAACAGTTGAACTGAAACCTTAAATTTATTTGTTACTTAATCATTTTTTTTATCATTTGAACACATATGGAATTAATAAAAACAAACTTCCAAAACCAAAATCATATTTGTTTTCCTATTTCACTCTTTCAGTAAATAAGACAGCTATTTTGTAAGACAGCAAGTTACTAAAAATTACAAAGAAAAAAAAATAATAACAAAAAACAAAACAAAAAGACAATGTGTGACTCTTCAAATTCGATGTTTCTCACAGTTATTCGATCAATTTCTTTTTGTAAAAAAAATATATGTTAAGATCATGGGTGATGAATAAAACCTTATGGTTAAAACTGAGGATGGTTACATAAAACTAAAAAAACTAAACTAAATTACATAATTCTAACGTTACATTAAAACTGATGAGTTGATATTAAAATGACTGGAATGAAACCTTAAATTTATTTGTTACTTAATCATTTTTGAATCCTTTTAACACATATGGAATTGAGAAAAACAAATTTCCCAAATCCCATATTTTTTTCTTTTCACTTTTCAATAAATAATACAGCGTTTTTGGACAGCAAGTTAATAATAACAAAAAAAGAGACAATTTGTGACTCTTCAAATTCGATCTATCACAGTTATTCGATCAACTTTTTTTTGTAAAAAAAAACAACTAATAAGTTAAGATCATGGTTAATGAATAAAAACTGATGATGGTTGCATAAAACTAAAAAAAGCTTCATAAAATTAAAGTTACATTAAAGCTAATGAGTTGATTTTAAAATGGTTCGAATGAAACCTTAAATTTATTTGTTATTTTATCATTTTAAAACATATGGAATTGGGAAAACGAATTTCCAAAATCACTTTTTCCACTCCTTCAGTAAATAAGACAGTTACTTTGTAAGACAGCAAACAGTCACTAAAAATATATCAACGACAAAAAAGTACGACAATGTGTGACTCTTCAAATTCGATATCTCTTATAGTTATTCGATCAACTTCTTTTCTCGGAAAAAAATAAAAAAAAGAAGAAAAAAACTGATGAGTTAAGATCATGAGGGCATAAATATATTCTGATGAATCAGGAGTTCCATTCAACGGTTCAAATGTTGAACGTTCAGCGATTCGCGAATGATTGTGCGAATCGATTTTGGACCTGCAAGCGATTTTGCTTAATCTGACAGAGGGAGAGTGATGTAGTGGCTCCGCTCGGCATGTTTTCGAAGAGCCCCCCGGATTCTTTTATTCCAGGCTTAGAATAAAATTAAAAGAGTTCTGAGTTGAGTTGAGATGTCTGAAGTAGATGGAAAGTGAAGGAGTGGCGTCGATTTAAATCCATTAAAAAGTGTTCGGGTTAGGTTAATATATATATATATTAAAGGGATGTGTATTTTTTTTAAAGCTACTAAAGAAAAATTGTGAAGCGGGTTCAGAAATATAAGTGCAATAGGTACTTACGTATTAACGCTACCTTGGCTACAGATTTGGCGGTTTTTAAGTGTCGCCAATCTAACAGCTACAGATTTGGCGGTTTTTAAGTGGCGCCAATCTAACAGCTACAGATTTGCTGATTTTTGACGACATTTTTTAGTGCTCCGAAAATGCGTATTTGGGATTTGCCAGAAACAGAACAAGATGCAATTTTATTTTTTCAGGAGCGAAATATTTGACCAAAAAAACGAAAATGTCCCAATTCCCATGACATGAAACTTTATTTTGCTAAACGTGAGTTTTGGAAATGCAATTTCAGTCGGTGTGCTTATCAGGTCTGACTTAGAAAAGGCAAATGGTTTGAGGGAAGCAGAATTCCATTTAAAACCGCCAAATCTGTAGCTGCGGTTGGCGTTCAAAAGATAACTACGTGCGCGTGCGAACAACAAGATTGCTCTTTATTGGCGCAACTGTAGCCAAGGTAGCGTTAATACGTAAGTACCGTACAATATTTCAAAATGAATTAATACAATGCTGAAAAGCTAAACAGAATATATAAAAATATCAGTGCTAAATTTTAGTGTAACAATAACTGCCTTCTGGCTCACCTCTTAAACCTTTAAATAAACTATCTGCCAATATTTGCTCATTTTAAAGTACAGAATTGTTTTTGTTATAAAAAGGAATATAGGATTAAGCTTATTATAGATAACAATTTGATTATACTAAGATAATTTGCGATTTAAACAAATAATACGAGTCTAGCATATTATTTTACAATAATAGAGAGTTTTTGCATACCGTACGTTAGTTACCGTAGGACGTCCGTTAGCTTTTTCTCCTAGCGCGCATGCTCATAGGAAACTGAGCATGCGCGCTAGGGAGAAAAAGCTAACGGACGTCCTACGGTAACTAACGTACGGTATGCAAAAACTCTCTAATATATAATATTTTTGTTTCTAACTAATACGAGTTTTGCAATACTTTCTTTTCAGTAAATATAAACTTACTAAAACATGTATACCTCAAATGTTGCTGAAGTGAATTTATGAAGTATTTAAAAAAGACTCGCTCGATTTTTTTTGATATTTTCTTTATCATAACGGGATTTCTTTTTCTAATATTGCATAAATACAAAAATGTAGGTTTGCAAAATGTAATTTTTAATTTAGATATTTGGTATAAAATGCATTACTAAAAAAAATATAAATATATAAACTAATAATCAAAATATGTATATGAGCTCATGAAGTCAATAAATTAAGGGTTATAACATTTTCAGACTGTCAAATTTTCTTTTCAAAACATGTAGATTAGTTTTGAAAATTTTAAAATAGAGTGAATGAGTTATCATCAATGACAAATAAGTAGTATAAAAATATTAACTACATATACTTTATTTTATTTCAGATTTTTCTACTGCATTACAGTTTTCATTGAGTATCTCATTTAATTACTACAATAAGAATTATTTCAGAAAAAGAGACATTATTTTAATCAAGTTTTTAATTTATTTAATTATTGAATAAATTTTATAAATACTTACTAAACAGTGGGATTTATGCAAACATAATTAAAAAAACTGTTTAAATTTTTAAACGTTTTGAAAATTGAATTATGATATGTGGCACTCTTTTTTTTACTGTAGCTTTAACCATCTTTGATAAATTGAAATTCTTACACAATTTTTACCAATCAATTTAAACCACTGATCCTTAACATACACTCAAGAGGCAAAACATTATGACCACCCCTACATTTTGCAATGAACTCGCCTGGATGACGTGGAAGGCACATGATCAGGTGGAAGTGGTATTTAACTGGTATTAAGTAGTGGTATTAATCCATGCCAAGGTGGGTTGAAGCTGTGTTGCGCACCAAAGTTGGGCCAGCTCGTTATTGACAGGTATATATAAGTAAGCATAAATAAAAAAAAGTGTTTTAATATTTAAATGTCTTAAAAATTTGTTTATAAAGGTCATATTGTTGTGCATGATTTTTTTTGTTTCTTTAATCATCTTTGATAAATTGAAATTCCTAAGCAATCTTTTCCAATCAATTTAAACCACGGGGTTCTAACATATGTACCTAATAAAAAATTCATTATAACCCAAACGTTATAATATTTAACATTGTTACCAAAGATTCTAATACCTGGCATTGAGCAGAATGTAAAAATCTTCTGCATCTATTGGTCCTGGCCGTGATTGATGAAATCCACTTCTATACCCATCAATCTTCCCACCAAGAGTTGAGTAATTGTCCACTAGGGAATTTCGACAGATGGTTAAAAGAAAAGTTGAGGTGCATATCCCCTTCTCTTCTCGGCATTCTTTCCCCAGCATCTATTATCTACCAATAAGCCCCACCAGTTGCCTGAATAAATAAGTTTTTAGTTTTAGCCCAAGAAGTAAAAATGAATCAGCGAGGCTATTCATCTTCGCCCAGAACTAGCTGTCAAAAGTTCCTTTTTTATTACTTAGGTCAATGAGTGGTTTGTATACTCGAGGTGCAATTTTGAATGAAGAATTGATAATGTATTTGGCTTTATCGTCGTTGTAAATTGCGTGTGTTGTGGTGATTAAAATGTGTCTTAATAGGTATGCTGTTTTGTTTAATGGTGTTTAAAATTCCTGCTTTGTTTCTTGAGGTTTAAAATGATGAATGATTTAGAACTTTGTTGTGATCGGGCAAAACTTCTTGATAATTTTCTTAGTATGTAATTTGTTTATTCACGAAATTGTATAGCGTTTACAGCATGCTAAGTAATTTTTTTCAATATTTAATAAGATAGATTTTGCTCTGCCACTCTGTGCCACACTTTTCCGATTTTGTAGTATTTTGAGATCCTTTTTAATCCATAGGTGCCTGTCTAATATGACTGTAAAACGTTGGGCGTAGATCTAACAACCCTACCCTGCAAAAAGAAAACAGTTTCGTTTCAAAAAGTGCCTCTAAGTATACGGACTTGGCTTACCAGATTCTCGAGACATACTGACCATTTCGAATTCCTGAAACTCGGATAAGCGCAGGATGTGCAAAATACATTTGCTCTCGACACGAGATACCATAAACTAAACATTACTTTGTGGGAGCGCAGATTGCGCTGTACTTCTTCTCGGGTGAAAATCTCGATGCTGATTGGCCATTTCTCTTGAATGCCTCAGGGGGTGCTCGTGCATTTCGAAGGAGCTAGCACGGTTACAATGTTATGTACATTAACGTTTCAAAAAATTGGTTTATGGTGGGTCATATTCTTGTACACGTTTTTGTTCCTTTAACCATCTTTGATAAATTGAAATTCCTGGCAAATTATTATTTTAACATATGTAGTCAATGAGAAATTCATTCTAACCCAAATATTATAACAATTAAACATTATTACCAAAGATCCTAATCTCTAGCATTTAATAGAACGTAAAAATCTTCCAGCTATTGGTCCTGGCTGTGATTGATGAAATCCGCTTCTACTCCCATCCATCTTCCCACCAAGAGTTGAGTAATTATCCACTGGGAAATTTCGACAGATGGTTAAAAGAAAAAGTTTAGGTGCATATCCCCTTCTCTTCTCGGCATACTCCACATAATACTTTCCCCTGTACCTAATATCTACCAATAAGCCCCACCAGTTGCTTGAATAAATAAGTTTTTAGTTTTTAGCCCAAGAAGTAAAAATGAAACAGCGAGGCTATTCATCTTCGCCCAGAACTAGCTGTCAAAAGTTCATTTTCGTATCGGTTAGGTCAATGAGTGGTTTGTATACTGGAGGTGCAATTTTGAATGAAGAATTGATAATGTATTTGGCTTTATCGTCGTTGTAAATTGCGTATATTGTGGGGATTAAAATTGGTCTAAAGAAGTAATATGTTTGGTTAAGGATGTTTTAAATTCCTGGGTTTGTTTCCTGAAAACACTTTTAAAATGATGAATGACTCAGAACTTTGTTGTAATCATGCAAACTTCTTAATAAATGATGATTTTTACAGTATGCAATCTGCTTTTTCCCTGAATTGTGTGATGTAAAAAAATAACAACTTAATTTATTTTTAAATTACAGCAGGCCAACTAAATTTTTTAAAAATTTTATTAAAATAGATTTTGCTCTATTAATAAATACTTGAATGGTAATATGTACTCTCACATTATCATGACATTTTATCGACACTCTCACATCAATAACATGCATTCTTATACCATAAATATATATTAAGTAGCAACGTGTTATTGATACATCATCAAAATATACTTAATGGTAAAATGATACTGATATAATCACTAAGGTAACATATTAACATATGTTAACATTCCATACGCTTGATGCATATAGGTTGCGTTTTCGAGTCCCAGCAGTGCAATTGATGTTTGTAGTCTTTTGAAATCAACTTTAAATCTCATGTCCCTCTCTAATATGACGGTAGAACATTGGGCGTAGGATTGGAAACTCTATCCCATAATTAGAAAGTATTGCCTGTCTCGAAAGTAGTGCCAGTAGGCAGATAGTCTTGTATTATGAGGCTGTTGCGCCAATGTAGAAGAAGATAGATTGGGGTATGTAACGGCATATTTTAATTAACAGAGAAGTAATTTAAATAAAACACTTCCGTTATGGCTAATCTGATTTATTTGTTAATTAATATATGGTATATTGAAACAATGTCCCATATATGATTATACATGAGGCCATTGTGCCATTGTTTTCCAATCATTTTAAACCACTAACTCTTAACATATATAGTTCATTCATAGATTCTAATCTGTCATTGAACTGAAAGCAAAAATCTTACAGCTATTGGTCCTGGCTGTGATTGATGAAATCCTCTTCTGTACCCATCCATCTTCCCACCAAGAGTTCAGTAATTGTCCACTAGGGAATTTCGACAGATGGTTAAAAGAAAAAGTTTAGGTGCATATCCCCTTCTCTTCCCAGCATTCTCCTCATAACACTTTCCCTAGTGCGTATTATCTACCAATAAGCCCCACCAGTTGCTTGAATAAATAAGTTTTTAGTTTTAACACAAGAAGTAAAAAGGAATCAGCGAGGCTATTCATCTTCACCCAGAACTAGCTGCCAAAAGTTCCTTTTCTTATTAGTTAGGTCAATGAGTGACTTTATATATTCGAGGTGCAATTTTGAATGAAGAATTGATAATGTGTTTGGCTTTATCGTGGTTGTAAATTGCGTGTGTTGTGGTAAGTAAAATTTGTCTTATGAGGTAAGCTGTTTTGTTTAATGTTGTTTAAAATCCCTGCGTTTGTTTCTTGAGTGCATATTTAAAATGAAGAATGACTTAGAACTTTGTTGTGAGCACTTATATTTCTTAATAAATGATGATTGTTATAGTTTGCAATTGGTTTTTCACGAAATTGCATAACGTAAAAAAACATATCACGAATATATATATAGAATATAATTTAAATTGCAGCATGCCAACTATTTTTTGCAATTTTTCGTAAGATGTATTTTGTTTTGCACATATTTCCTTCATTCGGAATTCGGACCACTTTAAAACGTAGGTCCTTGTCTAATATGATTGTAAAGCATATTATACTGGGATGTAGGGCTAATAATCATACCTTGTAAAAAGAAAACTTTTTTGTTCCAAAAGTGCCAGTAACTAAACACATTTCCTCTCGGGATGAGAATCCATAGACTAAACATTTCTTTGCGGAGGCGCAGGCTGCGCTGTATTTCTTTTCGGATGAAAGCCTCGAGGTCGATTGGCCATTTCTCTTGGACGCCTCAGGGAGTGCTCTGAAAGCGCAGAGGAAGTAGCACGCTTACAATGTTATATATTAAATTAAAATTCTAGCTGTGGTAATAAAAAAATCCACATGAATTTCAAAAATAAAATATTTATCACAGAGACATTGAATAGCATTATGGCCTGAGATTAAATGGATGTAACTTAGATTCAGTGGCGTTTAATTTTACGAACAGGGAATTTGCATGAAGATGACATTACGCAAAATTTTAACAAATAGCAATGATTTTTTTATTGTCCATAACTATAAAAGGTCAAGTATTACTACTGTATATAACAGCTTCAAGAAGAGCGCCACTTTCAGGCATAGGAATACTTTATACAAACGTTAAATATATATCCATATTTCTATTAACGTATAAAATTAAAATTAAAGATAATTTGATTCACAAGTGCTGTTCTCTCCAAGGTCGGCGAATTTCAGACTTCTCGAGTCTACGTCGAATTTATTTCACCAGGTTAATGTAGGTAGGTAATGCAGCGTGTGATAATTAAGGTTTCGGCAGACCTTAATTATCACACGGTGTGATACATGAAACCACATGGGGGTCACTTTGTAAATAGTCGGAATCTCCGGCCTGTTCAGTCCCTTTCAGAAAAAGAGGAAAACAACACTTCTTACCGACGCGTGGCAGAACTCTCTACTTTTTCAGAAAAAAACCTCCTTTTAAGACAATCCATCCAGAAGGAGGGAGGTCAGCTTCCCTCAATTATTTTTTTAGTAGACATTTCTTCAGCCCATGATCTGTCATTAATCACGGTGGAACTACTCATAATGTAGTCCATATTTCATCTGTAATTGTTTCGACCTGTAAAGGTCGCTAATTTTATGCTCGCATTGTCAATGACATGGAAGATCTGTTACCAGATTTGAGCGACAGGTTGTTCTCCTTAGTACAGAACACTAATTGCGTGTAATACAACTACCAACAACACTGATTATGTTGCCAAATTTGAGGGATAAATTGTTATTAGCACTTGTTAATGCAGGTACTTTCCACTCTTCTGAGTATTTTTTTTCCCATGCAGCTGGCAAACATACATGGACGTCTTTGGATGCCAATAAGGGCTGCACCGATGTTACTCCCTTTACATAATCCAGGGGGCGCGTGTAATTTGATGGTAAGCCACGGACGCGGAGTAATAATGCCCCCGCAGCGCTCTACGATCCTATTAGGATCGGGACTTACGGCTTAAAGTGGATTCCGAACCACTACGACACCCATGGGCAAAGCCGGGATTTGAACCCGATACCTGTGGTACCGAACGCCAGAGCGCTAGCCATTCGGCCATCAGGCCCCTCTTCTGAGTATAAAATGCCACAATTCTTCCCGCGGGAAAATTGCTACATTGCACTTTGGTAGGAAAATCTTTAAATATTTGATAATAAATAATTTAAATTTGTCATATTTTGATAAATAATAATACATGAAAGTAATTAAATGCAATCAAATATTGAAACGCATGCCAGTTCAATAAATAAATATTTAAAAGTTTAAAAAAAATGTCTTTAGTTTCATTTACATCAAGATATATATTCTTTCAGACAATTTTGGTAACACTATTTACTGTTACTGTTATTCCAATAATATTTAAACTTACAAATGTTCCTTAATTGATACCGATGGATACTATAAAACAAAGTCAGAGACCTTTAGTAACTAACCATAATATTTCAATAACAGGCACTTACACAACATTATAATATATTGAATGAAATTAAATTTATTCCTTCAAATAACTCAATTTTATTGCAAACACACTTGTGATAGGAGAAATGTAGTAATTTACTAAATTTATGTTTTTTACATGTATAGATAAAATCTAATCTTAATAAATTATTGTAAATAGTGAAAGACATAGCTTAACTCGTAAATTTAACCTCAGTTAGAAAGTCTACATTTAAAACTATGTTATAGAAACAAATAAAATGACTTATACTGCTTTAATTTTACAGTGAACAGAAGTATTAATTTAGTTGAAGTTCTTAGAGTTGTCAGTGTTAAATACTCTTTTGAAATTAATGGTTCATATCATTCATTTTGCCAGCTCTGTTTTGAATTATAGTATCTTTCCTAAATCCTGTTCAGTTTTTCGAAGCAAGGAAGACTCAATAAATCTTTCCGGGTCAGTTACATCGTCATGTTGTACAGCGGGTTAAAACTTTGACAGGTATGCGCTTCTAGAATTAAGATGACTTTTTAAAATGGGGTCAGCTAGTTTCTTAAGTTGTTCAATATGTTTTCACTTCATGTCAAAATAAATAGTCCAGGACTGAAGGGTGCAGGTTGAGCAAGCGGATAGTAACTGGGTGTGGTTGGGTTGAAATACCTGAGGCACAGGTTTGAGAAGTCTCAACTTTATTTACATAAGCGCAAACACCCCACACATAAAATAAGAGACATATAATATTTAAGACATTTATATACAGATAATTATAGATTCGTCAAATGATTCCATTTCTAAGCCGAAAACTCGATACTCAGGTACGCGCAGGCTTCGTGAAAGTCTACATTAATATAATGCAGCGTGCATGTTGGGCAACTGGATTGTAACTGGGCGTAATTGGGTTGCGGTACTTGAAGCACAGGTTCGAGAACACAGAGTTTTATTGCCGCACGCACCCACACATACAATTAGAGAATTAGATATTTCACGCAAACATCATACACATACAATTAGACAAAACAATATTTAAAACATTCAAAGGCAGATAATTATAGATCATTGGAAGGATTCCAATTCTAATCCAAAAAACCAGATACTCAGCTATGCGCAGGATGCGCAGAATATATTTTCTCTTTGGGGTGCGCTGATTATAATTCCTCTCTGATTATAATTCCTCTCGGATGAGAGTCTCGAGGACTTGTGACCATTTCTACTGAACACCACATAGCGTGTGTTCTTGCCAATGCTTCGGAAAAAGCACGGTTACAGGGCTAAATCGAGGATGCTTATAAATATTATGTCCAAAATATTTTTGAATTAATATCATAATATGATGTATTTAACAGAATTGAAAACAAAATTACAAAATAGTCGTTATAAAATTAAGCGTAATAACTAAAATTCTTATACATTTATATTTTTGCATAAGAAAGAAAATAGAAACAGAGCCGACTTTAAAGCATATAGATAAAAATTTAAATCATAATTAAAAAAATTAGATAATAAAAAGGAACAAAAAAAATGGGAAAATTTAAAAGGAGGATTTTAATTCCATATTAAAGTCAACATATTTTTTTTTATTATTTGGTTACGATTAAGACATAAAATTAGCAATAGAATAATTTAATTTCTTATGCAAATTAGTGTTATGTTATCAAGAATACGAAAACTGTTATTTTTTAAATAATTAAGGCATTGAATAAGCGTTTTCAATAAAATCAAGTAGTCATGAAAATTTAACTAATAAATTAAATTGTAAATATTTTTAATTTCCTAATTGCAATTGTAATTATTTTTTAATTAAAAAAGCAATTCTTGTATAGCACTTGAACATATTTAAATTAAATAAGAGAAACAACTTCTTAAAATACTTAAATTTATTTCGGTATGGTAAAATAAAAATTTTTAACATTTAAAATATATTCAGAGTGTGAAAAAAATAATTTTTACACCTATGAAAGAGACCGTACTTATAACGAACAAATAACTACAAAGAAACGAACACAATACAAATTTTAAAACAATTCTAATAATATTTCCAAAATATTATACATAACACTTATTCTTTTATCCCATTTGTTATTAATTTAATTATTCAAACCATTTTTCAGCTATCAAAATTACAGTTAAACTAATTTTATTTTCAATTTATATGAATCTTTCGTAATATTCCTTTTTATTAAATAAATTATTTTCGCGTATTTCGATTATTTACTAAATAAATTATAAATTAATACGAGAAAAAAATGGAGCTATTAGCTATTTTAGTTTTTAAAATATTATCATAAAAATTATTTTATTTATATCTTATTTATTTGTATTTATTTATTTTTTTAGTCAAAAAAAAACTGATGAAATCAGAGACTCTTAAAATAATTAAAATGTTAATTTTTTACATAAGAATAACTAATAAGTTTAAATTAATTCAAAACCATTTTTCACGATTTTTGCTCTGCACCACATAAGATATAAGAGAAACGAATTATTAAAATACTTAAATTTATTCTCGCTTTGCAAAATAAAAATTTGAAACATAAAAAATATAATTAGAATGTAATAAATAATTTTTACTCCTATATGGAAGACGGTTCTTAAAATTGGCAAATAATTATTTAAAAAAAAAAATGACAAAAATTTTAAAACAATTTCTAAAACATAAATTGTAACACTTAATCTTGTATCCCATTTATTAGAGTTTAAATAACCAAACAATTTTTAAACGAAATTACAGTTAAATAAATTTTATTTTTAATTTACATGGATCTTTCTCAATATTCATTTTTGTTAAATAAATTATTTTTGTTTATTCTTATTTACTAAATAAATAACTACAAAAAAATAGAGCTTTTAATTTTTGAGATATAATCGTACAAATTCTATTATTAATATCTTAATTATTTGTATTTATTTTTTTTTCCGTTTTTTTAAATCTGATCAAATCAGACGATTCTTAAAATAATAAAAAAGCGTATTTTTAGCATATAAATAATTGATAAGTTTAAATTAATTGAGAATAATTTTTCACGATTTTTGCTTTGTACCACTTAAATAAATACGAGAAATATATTATTAAAATACTTAAATTTATTTTTGTTCTAATTTTTTATTTTACCTTGCAAAGAAAATATAATCAGAAATAAAAAAAAATAATTTTTACGGATTTGTAAGAGACAGTAATTAAAAATGGCAAACAATTATAAAGAAACGAACACATGATACAAATTCAAAACATTTACAAACACATTTGTAAAAAAATAATATATAACTCTTTGTAATCTTGTATCTGATTTGTTATAGTTTAATTATTCAAACGATTTTTCAACTAAAAGATTTAATTTTATTTTTAATTTATACAAAACTTAATATTCATTTTTATTAAATTAATTATTTTCGTGTATTATAGTTATTCACTAAATAAATTTATAAATTTCTACGAGAAAAAAAATTTGAGCTTATTGTATTTTAGTTTTTAAGAAATAATTTTACAAATTCTTATATTCATGTCTTAATTATTTGTATTTATTAATTTATTTTCTTAAAAAAAAACTCGATATCAGGTGATTCTTAAAATAATTTAAAAAGATTCAAAACAATTCCAAGAACATTTAAAAAAAAATATGTAACTATTAATATTGTATACTATTCGCCATATTTAATTATTCAAACGATTTTTCAACTACCAACATTTCAGGTGATTAAATTTTATTTTTAATTTATATGAATATATCTCAATATTCCTTTTTATTAGATGAATTGTTTTCTTATATTTTGGTTATTCATTAAATAAATTATAAATTATTAAGAAAAAAAAATTAGAGCTTCTATAATTTAGTTTTTAAGATTTATTCGTACAAATTCTTTTATTGATTTCTTATTTATTTGTATTTAATTTAATATTTATAATTATACTTTTATTTTTTTAATTTAGATTTTTGTTTCGTTTTTTTTTTAATCCAATGAAATCAGGTGATTTTTAAAAAATGAAGTGCGATTTCAGCACCAAAAATTAATTGTTGATCTTAAATTAAGAATTATTTTTCATGACTTTTGCTCTGCATCAGATAAAATAGTGTAAACAATTCTAAAAAAATAATTAAACTGTTTTAATTATACGAAATACAACTAAACACTCAAATACTGAAATTTAACATTCAAAAATTATATGCAAAAACAAATTCTGACAGAATTTATTAAAAAGATATTTAATGACATAATAAAACAATTTCTTCTACTAATTTAAATAACGTTTTATTTATTTAACTTCTAAATTTGACAATATTCCACTATTCCAAATTATTTGCATAATTTCCATTGGTGAAATAGATAACTTTCCAAACTTTGGGATAAACATTCATGGTAATAGGAGGGAAGATTGAATAGTTTAGAGCAAAGATAATTTCCCCATAACTGTAACATTATCTAAGGTATCGCCTTCGATTATCCATCAAAATTCTGGGCCAACTGTGACAGGAAATGTATTACGAATGATATCACGCTATATATTAAATTAAAGCTGTTTATTTTACTAAAGAATGTTTATTGTATAAATGATTTTTGTTATGGTCAAATTGAAGAAGAAGATAATATAATTTTATAAAAAGTATAGAAGCAAATTTTGCAATCTTAAATAAAATGATTCTAAATTTAACAATGCTTTTAAATTAGTATTATTTCTTAACGAAGAAAAAAATGAGTAGACCACTGTTAAGGTTAATACTTTTTCTGCAATTAATTAGAAAAATATTTATGATAAAAATAGCCTTAATTTTAAATTATTTATTTCAAATGTTGCAATACAATTTTACGCTAATTTATGGCTAAATTGAAGTTCATAGCAAATAATTTTAGCTAAATCATAGAAGCAAATTTTGCAATCTTAGATAAAATATGATTGTAAATTTTTACAGAAGTATTATTTTTAATAAAAAAAGAAGTACTATGTTAAGCTTAATATTTTTCTGTCATTGATTAGAAAAATATGTGTTGAAAACATCTCCGTTTTAAAATTATTAATTTAAAATAAATTTAATTATAACTTAGATAACATTTTACACTAATTTATGGCTAAATTGAAGAAGATAATAAAATTATAGAAACAATTATTGCAATCTGAAACATGATTGTGAATATAACAATACTTTTAAGAAGTAGTATTTCTAAATAAAAAAAAATAGTTCTCTACAAAATTAATATCTTACTATCATTAATTAGAAAAAAAATTTGACAGAAATGGCTCCATTTTAAAGTTATTAATTTCAAATGTATTTAATTCGTAATTTGATTAAATTTTACGTTAATTTATGGCTAAATTGAAGAAGATGGCAATATAATTTTAGCTGCTGTATAAAAGCAAATGTTGCTATCTTAAATAAAATAGGATTGTAATTATAACAATACTTTTAAAGAAGTATTATTTTTTAATGAGAAAAAAAAGTAGTTCTCTGCTAAGCTCAATATTTTGTCATTAATTAGAAAAATATTTGTTATGGAAATGATTATATTTTAAAATTATGAATTTGAATTATATTTAATTCTAACTGTAATAAAATTTTACGTTAATGTATGGCTAAATTGAAGAAGACAGATTAGGTATAGAAGCAAATTTTGCAATCTTAATAAATATGATTGTAAATATAACAATATTTTTGAAAAAGCATTATTTCTTAAGGAATAAAGAAGGGTAGTTATTTGCTAAGCTTAATAATTTTAGTGGTTATCTTTTAAAATAATTAATTTGAAATATATTTTCTGATAAAATTTTACGTTAGTGGGATTTACTCCAAATTGAATATTTTGCTCATTAATATATTATATGAGCCAATATTGCCAATTATTTTTAAGTTAATGCTTACAATTCTAAATAATTAATATTTTATTAGAGTTAGGGAAATTCAGTGATTTGGAATGGGAAATCAGAAATTTAAAATAATTAGGAATAATTAGTTTGCTAATAACGGCCTTATTAAAATAATTTCCTTATTAAAACAGCATTTTGATTTTTTTCCTAAAATATTATATATAAAAAAAAGTATGGTAGATGTCATTATGATGAGAAATAATGACATAACAAAATAGATTTAAAGAAAATATTATGAATTCATACTGGAAAACTAATGCTTTTTTTTCACAGTTTTCATTTATAAAGATTCAACGATGCATGTATCGATAATTAGCTTGTTAATAAAAAATAAAAAAGGAAAAAATAAATTTGAATTTTTGTTAAAAAAATAACATTGCAGAAAAAATTTATTAATCCTTGTTAAGTTTTGAATTATTCAAGAAGTTAAGAATTATTAGAAGATTATTAGAATTATTAGAATTATTAGATATTCAAGAAGCTTTTTTCAATATTGACCATTTCAGATATGTAGGAATTAGAAATAAATATTTTATCAAAAGATATTGAAACTAAAGTAAAAAAAAAAATATAAATTTAATGAAATGAGTTACAATGTAATAATAAATATCACATAAAGTAAGGAACTCTTGTTATTAGCTTAATGTAAGTAACTGTTTGGGCTGTAATACTGTAAAAAAATGTCAAATTCCGTTAAGTAATTCGTTAATGTTAATTGTGCTACTTGAAGTTTTATTTAATAAAAAGAAATTGTTGATGCTAAGGTTTGTTATGTACTTGATAAGAATAACTAATCACAATGCATGTATTCTAAAAATTATTTATAACTGTAAGAGTTCTTTCACAAATTTTATGATAAGTTATTTTGTTCAATTAAGAAAGCACTTAAAATGAAGGATTTATTAACTTAATTAATTACTTACACGGAATTGCGCGATATACAAAATTAAGTTATAAAATACTGAAAGACAAAAGAAAAATAGAGAAATAAATAAGAAAAAGTATATCCATTCGAAATACAATATCGCAAAAGAATGAATAAAATAAAAACTTTAAGTGGTATGGGAAAAAAGAAAAATAAAGTAACATCAAATTTCTAAAGTATCTCGTATCATAAAGTATGTAATATCCAATAATTCACTTAAAATATAGATGTTTAGAACTCAAATAAAAAAAATTGATTGAAGGAAATGAATACCATTTTGTGTGGATATTATTTAAACAGCAGGGGTCAATTTATAAAAGAATATTCAGATTTTGATACTGTAGCATTTTTTTCTCGCCAGAAGAGTTTTGGCTCATCACTCCCAGTAGAGAGGAATGTATACTATTTGATAAATATATAATAATCCCATAATTCAAATTTGATAACAGATGATCTTTATTGCGGGTAGTTATATAACATGCAAATCTCTGTACTCATGAGAACAACCTGTCACTCAAATTCGATAGCAGTTATTCGATATCACGTATAATGAGTGAATTAGGGAATGTCCGTGCAACCTTCACAGGTAGAAACAACTACAGATTGAGTTGTTCCATCGTGATTTGTGACAGACTACTAGCTGAAAAATGTCTACTTCAATGAAAAGTGAGGGAAGCTACCCCCCTCCCCTCTTGTTGACGGATTTTTTAAAGGGATGTTTTTGGAGAAGAAAAGGGAAAGTTCTGTGACGAATAGACAAAGAGTGTTGGTTTTAACTTTTTCTTCTGGAGTGACAGAACAGGTTAGAGTTTTTGCCTGTTTCTAACGTATACCTCTTGTGGCTTCGTGTATCACGCCCTGTGATAATTAAGGTCTGCCGTAAACGACGTGTTTTGGCATTCGACGTAGATACGAGAACCCTAAAATCTCCGACTCTAAATTATACCCTTAATTTTCAGTGTGTGTGTGACAAAATTTAAAGTATAAATAAGTATCGTATATAAAAGTTTAAGTAAGTGTATAAAATTAAAGTATTATCATGAATCTGAAAGTTGCCCTCAATTTGAAGCCGTTTTAAATCTAGTATAGGCCGAGACGTTACAACGTCAAAGACAAAAGTGACACTGCAGGCTGATTTTGGCCAGTAAAATAAGCATAAAAACTAAAACAATACAATTTACCTGATTTAGCAACATTTAATGGACTAACATTTAATTTAACTCATGAATATGTCTTTGTAGCTGCATTTATTATTACTTTTTTGAATAAATATGTATTTGTAAAAGTTTGTCAATTGCAATTTCTGCTTTAAGCTACTGCCATGGTTGCTTTCATCAGTGGTGATGAAGTTTTGGTGCGAAATTTTCGGTATGTTGCCGATTTATAGAATTGATAACATTAAAAATAACCAGTATAAAGACCTGGTGCATTCTTTAGTACAAATAAGGTACAAAATAGTAAATTAAATTATGAAAAAAATAGGAAAACTGTAAAAAAAAAAAAGAAGAAAATTCTGAATTTCAAAAGCAACAAAAAATACAATTGCACAAAAAAATAGTTAAATATAAAAAATAGTGTAGTTGTTAAAAAAATATTTATAAATTAAAACGCCCATGAAATGTTAATCAATAACATAAAACGTCCCATTATTACTTTTATGACGATTTTACGAACTACAAACTTCATGCAGCTCCACTTTTTCCCAGATGTAAAAAAGTAACTTATTTATGAAAATTAATTAAAAGTTAACTATTATAAAATTTAGAAATAATTAATTTATAATAACATTAATGTAATTAAAACTTGATTTCTTATAAAATTAGCTATTAAGTGGTTTAAATAGTATATAAAATGGAATTTCGTTTGCTCCAGTGCTGCGTTTTATAATTGAACTTAAAACTAATGTAAATTAATTGTTGCTCCCCTATTTATCATGTTATTTTACAAATTATATCTTATACACTTTTTGAGTCGAATATTTGTCGAAAAACCTGTTTGTCTTAGAAAAAAAAATATATATTCGGATTTCAGAAATTTTTGAATAATTTTATTAATTATTTTTATTT
The DNA here is from genome assembly GCA_021605075.1 of Caerostris darwini. Classification (NCBI taxonomy): domain Eukaryota; kingdom Metazoa; phylum Arthropoda; class Arachnida; order Araneae; family Araneidae; genus Caerostris; species Caerostris darwini. The sequence goes on from BPLQ01009199.1 coordinate 242,845, forward strand.
TTTTGTGTAAGATTTTGTGGTATTTCACGAGTTCTTATTTTAACTCCATATATACTGTCAAATATACAATCCATTTAATTCTGCTTCCTCTATATTAATTAGAAAGATTACAAATATCTCCAGTAGAACGAATGTGAATAAAATTAGAGTTATAATAAAGATAATGAAAAAAAAATGAAAATTTCAAAAGTGAGAACTATAGCTTAAAGTAGAAAAAACTAAATCAGAGTTTTTCTAATTTATGCATTGTGATACAGTAAATAAACAATAAAATGCTTATTGAATATTTTGATATCGAATTGACGGTTAAGTATTGACTATGTTCACAGAAAATCATTCTTCAAAAAAAAATTAATGAATTCTTAAAAAAACGATTAGTTCCTTAACTATATTGTAAATACTGAATAAATTCAATAAAGATTATATCGAAGATCAAAATTAAAATTAATCAATAAATTATTCAGTTTCATTACAAATAACAATCCATTACACTTATATCAAAATACTGCATCAATATCTCTGTATACATTTCAAAACGATTTATTTAAAATAAAGAAGAATAAAAAGAACTTGCAATTTGATTCTTAAGAGAACAAAGTTTTGGAAACTTTAGATACACATAAAAAAAATGAGTTGTTTTGAAAGCTAAAGAATAAATTCACTTTCCAGAAACTTTTGAAAAACAATAATAAAATACAGTTGACTTTTCTTGATATATAAAAAGTTTAAAGTTTCAATCCTGAACAAAATTCCAGAACGGATATAGATACATTATTTTATATGAATTTATTTGACTCAGTTTTCTAATAATATTTTTGACAGTTAAAACCGAATATAATTTTTTTTATTCAGTACTTACAGATTTTGCATACTGTGTAATTTTAACAATACATTATTTGACAATGTAAACCAAATATAATTTAAACTAATATGCCAGATATTGAGTCCCAATTTTTGTTTCTATTACAGAAATACAGTGTTGAAGTTAGTTTTATCCGTTACTGTATTGTACAGTTTTTTTAATAATACAATGTTTTCACAATTAAAACCAAATACAATTTCAACTAGTATATCAGGCATTGAGTGTTATTCTTTTTTTGTTTCGATTACTATCTATACAGAACTGAAATTGATTTTATCATTACTTGCAGTTTTTGCATACTACGCATTGTTTTGATAATGCAACATTTGCCAATTAAAATCAAATATAATTTAAACTAATATACCAGGTATTGAGTACCGGTTTTTTTCATTACAGAAATACAGTACTGAAATTGGATTTATCCGCTACTTGCAGTTTTGTATACTGTGCAGCTTTTTAACATTATAATTTTGATAATTAAAACCAAATGTAATTTATACTAGTATATCAGGTATTGAGTGTCGCTTTTTTCCTTTACAGAAGTACAGTACTTAAAATTGATTTTATCAGTATTTTAATTTTATTCAAAAGTATGATTGATTAATATTTTTTATTGAGTAAAGTTGATAATTTAGATTAAATTTTAATTCGTCCATTTTATTGAATTTCGCTTTGTTAAAAAGTGAACAAATTGTCATAAGAGACTTTTTAAAAGTAACAATAAAATAAAATAACAATTTCTTATTAAATTTTGTTTCTAATGATTACGTTGTAGTTTAATTGCTTAGCAATTATTTGGTTTAAAAGTTTAAAATATGTAGTTCTTATTAAATAACTATTTTTAAAATAATGTATATATATATATATATGATGGTTTTATATAAAGTGTATTTTTATGTATGCTTAAATAAAGTATATGCTTTAAATATACATTCAAAGCATATAAATGTTAAAAAAAAACATATAAAATAGTTTATACTATGTTTACATATTAATATTGATAAATTTAATTTTTGCTCTAATAAAATGAAAAAACAAATTAAGTAAATATATTAAATTGAGGAATATCAATTAAGAAAAATTATATATGTTGCTCTCAAATCATAAATGCATACATATTTATGTTTGATATTATTCTATACATTTATAAATTTTTTAAAATGTTTGATAATAAAGATTAATTGGTTCATTTTAAAGAAAAAGCGCATTCTATATCTTTTGATTTATTTTAAATATTGTAGTCTATATTGTATACAATTATGAATTCAAAATTGATTCTGACATTCTTTGTTCTATGGAACGTAACACGCTTTTTTCAAAAAATTATATATATATATATATATATATATATATATATATATATATATATATAAAACCTTTTGCAAAATTAAATCGGTTGCTCTTTCGTTACCCTTATTGATTTCAAAATCTAAGAGCATTATGCTGCGATGCATAAAATTGCCATAATTTGCTGCAAATGAAATGAAAGCTTTCTCAATACCTAACCATTTTACATCAACGTTAAAAACACTCATCCTTAAAAGTTGGAAATGAAAACGATTTCTTAAAAAAAAAAAAAAAAAAAAGTATTAATGCTTTTCAAAATTCTTACGTTTATATTTTAAGTTTCAAAAGAGAGAAAAAAATAAATAAAATACGAATATTTCTATCCATTTTCTTTAAGGGAATTCTTTCCTCTCCCTAGCGTTTTAGTGGAAGAAAAAAATTAAAACTCAAAAGTATCATTTTATCCTACCAAAATAAATTTTTTTTAATGGATTTCAAGAGATACTTTGAAATTTTTTTGCGATTAGGCAACGTCTTCCTCTTCCCGGATTGGTCCGTGTGTAGCACGTGACTGTGAATGACGTCACGGATTGACGTTTTAATGAGTTTTCAAATCTTTCAATCGTGATATTTAATTGAATGTCACGTGAGAAGAAGCACTTCAAAGAAAGCTACAAAAACGATTTCAAAGAAAGACAAAAAAATTCCAAGAAAGAAGATAAATCAGAATTTTTGAAATACTGTGAAAAAGGATGTTTATGAGAAATATTTATATGATGGGTTTATTTTCGTAAGATATTTTACGTCTTTCATATCATCTTATGTGTTTCATATGAAATGAAATATTTTTTTTTAAATATTTGTTCAGTGCCAAATTTTTTTCTTCTTTTTTAATTACTTGTTGAACTAAAAATGATTAAATACTTGCGCTTTTAACAGTTATTTTTTTTTATTTTGAATTAAAATATTTATCTATTTACTTTTTATAATTGGTTTTTTTATTATATAAAATATTTTCTTGACTTACACATTTAAAACTATTTAATTAACCAATTTATTTTTTTCTTAAAACATTAAAAATAATATTGACGGCATTATGTTCGCAATATTTTTTAAAATTTGAAGTAATTTAGAATAATAATTAAAAAAAATGTGAGAAGTATTTTTTTCTTCTTTAATTACTTGTTGAACTGAAAATGATTAAATACTTGCGCTTTTAACAGTTATTTTTTTTTTATTTTGAATAAAAATATTTATGTATGAACATTTGATATTTTTTTATTTAAAATATTTTCTTGACTTAAATTGGTTTAATTAAACAGTTTTAAAATACATTTTTTTCTTAAAAAAATTAAAAAAATTATTGACTGCATAATGTTTTTAAAATTTTTAAAAATGCGAAATAACTTAAGTATAATATTTTTTTTTAAAAATGTGAGGAATAGGAAAAAAATTATTCAACTTTTTTGTACGTTATTATTATAAATATAATGGGCTTATAATATTGTCAATTAATTTATAATAATCATTTAATTATCAGTATCATTTATATTTAATCATCATTATCAGATATATTTAACTATCATTATTATTTAATCATCGTTAGATTAAGAATATAAAAATAAGAATAAAAATGAAATATCAATTATAACGTTATTTATCGGATGAAAAATTAGTGGTATTTAGTACTAGTAGGTATTTTGTACTAGTGGTAATTTAAATAATACTTAATGAATGGTATCCTATTGCAGAACTGAAACCTTTTTATTGTAGTTATTGTACATGAGGATTAAGAATTTCTTAAATATTAATTTTTAGATTATTGATTTAAAGTCTCTAACAAATCTAACGTCTAATAAAAAAACAGTGTTTTTGAAGAGTTAAGGCTATTTAATTGCCATCATTTTTTATAATTATCAGTTCAATAAAATTTCAAATTTATTAAAGAATTATTGATAAATCATGTTTTAATATATTGCACATTCAATTCATTTCATTTATGTTGAATATAATGTAATAGTTAATATCTGATAATCCAAACATATTTGCGATCATTTTAAGTGACATTAGCCAATAAATAGAGGAATTTTACATTTTTTTTAAGGAGTTCAGTATGTCTGGAAGAATTGAATACGTTATTAATGACAGATTGATAATTAAAACTCCTGTAAATGTACTCCTTAAAAATGTCTGATGGCCATTTGGCTAGCTTTCAGATCTTTGGTTCCACAGGCTTCACATTCGAATCTTGGCGGGGGCATGGATGTCTATTAGTGGTTCGGAATCCACGTTAAACTATAGGTTCCGGTTTAATTAGTCTGAAGTGTGCACAAACTGACAGTAGAGCAACACACCAAACCAAACCTTAAAAATGGCGATCTGGCCTCAGTGCCATGGAAGTTTGTAATGGTTCGGAATCCCCCCTAATCCGTAGATATAGGTCTAATATGGCTGTAGAGCGTAGGGCTGACACAAATCTCATGTGATGTAATATAACAATAAGCAGATGGTCTTGGCCCACCATGGTGTTGTTACTTCATTGAAGAACTTCTAAAACATAATTTAACCTAACACACTTTTAAAAATGAAATAAGTGTACTCTGCTTAATAAAATTGTTTAACCTGATGATTCTTTTTTTTAAAACAAAATTAAAAAAATATATATTAAAATTGTGACCATAATCCTGATGAGCCATAATTCATTTTTGTTTTTACAGAAAACGATCTTTATGTATAAAAGCGGAAAAAATAAAGTTTCAATGATAAATTATTCTAGATATTCATCGTGCAGTATTGAACAAGTAATTCCTATCGCGAATTGATTTATCTGTGTGATTATTTTACTGAGTTCCAGCTACACCTCGTTAATTAATCTAATATCATAACAATTTACACCAGGATAATTTAAGTTTATTTTTCTTAATTTAATTCAAAGGATTCTTCAATGAAACGCAGGACAAATAATTTGGAAAAATTGAGGAAAAATTTTCTTTCTAAAATTAAATTCATTATTCGTTTCCATTCATCTAATTAAATTAATGACAAATATCATTCCATTCTAGTTACAACTGCTAAAGAAAGTTATGAGGGGGTCTATCCAATTAAAACTCTACAAATAAGTTTTGCTCATTGTATATTTAAGATATCAAATGTGGTTCGTTTAAAATTGAAGAGTAATAATGCTATTCACTAACTGTATTAATGTACTTAATCAGGACCAACTAATGAATGACTATTTGAACTATTTGATTATGTATTGAATCCATTAGATTTTATTTGAAATTTTCAGTAATTTTAAGAAATTCAAATGGCATAATCTTTAAAAATTCAATATTTGTAAATATACGTAATGATTAAGTTATTGTGCAGGAATAAGTTTGGTTTTTAATTTTTTAAATAAATGGAAATTAAGATTTAAACAAAAATGGGGCTTCAACTTTTTTGCTAAATTGTTGGAGCTTATCAATTTGGAGTATTTTGTTGGTTATGATATAATTGTCATTAATCAGTTTATTTCATATTTTTTATTTAATTTGCTATTTTGAAATTAAATTTTGAATTTTGACAATTAAAATTTTTATTATCATGACTTTTTTTGTACATAATGAAGAAACAGAGAAAATATATATCGCGCATCCCGCGCGTTCCTGAGTATCAGCTTTTCGGCTTAAAAATAAAATTCTTTTCGAATATTTACATAATTATATTATAAATGATAAATATAATGTGATGTATAAATTAAATATTTAAAATTTATAACATGTGAACATCATTATACAGATTTACCAGTAATCAAATTTATGATCAACTAAATTAAAAAGCAAAGATAAGAATTAAAAAAAAAAACTGAACTTCACTTATTAATGTTTTTCAAAACGTGTTGATTGAATTAATTATCTATATATTCGTTTATTTTTAGTAGCGGAAAATCTATTAAAATTATAATTATTAACTTAACTATTGCTATTTATACCTTTATAGGAGCTTATATCCACATAACCTTTTTAGCTGACTTTAATATTCGCAGACATCTAATTTGTAAAATTTGATTTAAACGTTTTACAAGAAACACCTTTTGTTTGTCAAAAAAAAAAAATACTTTTTAAAATTAAAAGGTACATAATTGAAGTAAATTTTTTAGAAAACGCTCTATACTTTAAAAAAAAAAAAAAAAAAAAAAAAAAAAAAAAAAAGCAAGCTATTTTAATTCATAGCTTTTCCTTAAATTATCAAAGGTTTTATTAAAATGTAAAATATTGGCGAATCAATTAATTTGATTTTCTACATTACAAATATTGTATAAATAAATTACGTTAATTAAATTTAATTTTAAATTACATTTAAAAGTCTTTTTTGATATACAGAGTGTTAAATACATATTTTGTATTTTTATTCGCATTATTCATATATTCTTTAGTGGGCAATCTATATATTTTGATATATATGACATCAAGTTTGCCATAAAATCACGTGCCGTACACCTAATATATGTCATGTTAGTTCATATTAATGATAGACGAGGTTTTGGATTAGCAATGTCGTGTGTAATTTCCTTATTCCTTCCTTTGCTCTATATTTCTGTAAAAGAGTCCTATTTTTATTCTCATAAAGAAATATATTTATTTCTTATAACTTCACTTATATTTATTTCTTATAACTTCACTTATATTTATTTCTTATAACTTCACTTATATTTAAGTGAAGTTATAAGAAATAAATATAAGTGAAGTTATAAGAAATAAATATAAGTGAAGTTATAAGAAATAAATACATATTTTTAACATAGCCTATCTTAGCCGATAGTATAGTGTCTTGTTTCCTTATTCTTTCCATTGCTCTGCATTTTCTATAAAAATTATTTTTTTTTAATTCTCAGAAATAAATAAATGTAAGAGAAATTACAAGAAATAAATGCTCATTTTTAGCATAGTCTAGTTACATAGTCAGCTCTGATAAATTTATTATGAATATTATAAAGTGATCTTTTCTGACAGGTCGTATCGACTTTTAAGATTACCTTGTTGGGAGGATAGAATATAGAAATACTACAAGATAAGAGAAAAAGATTATTTAATTATAGCCACAGGCTTAATTCAGTGGGTTTGAAAGGAGAAATGTCATTATATTTATTTTTATTATCATATAAATGTATACAATAAATTGCAGTGGTTAGCAATCGTTTTCATATTTTTGTTGACTGGCTATGTAAAATTCGTTACGTCCCATGTAATCATGCTTGCTGATAGCTATTGGTTTGACGATTTTTAGGGTAAAATGCAAGACCTTGGATGAAAAATGTAAAAATGTAAATAAAGATATTTTAGATCATATGCCTTTTACCAAAGGTAAAGGCTTATTGAGGGTTAGCGAGTTGATACGAAAAATATAATGTTTATTTCTATTAACTACTAACTAAATTTAATATGTTTATATAAAGGTAATCAGTAAAATAAGTCAATTAGTGATTATTAATGTTTTTGTAATTTATTGGTATTTATTACACCGTTATTAAATTGGTAATTGTTAACTAATTGGTCATCGTTTTTCATTCTGGAAAATCTGCCATAAAATCCAATGTAGCTAAGCATGCTGATAACTGTTGGTTTGATCATTTTTAGGGTAAAATATAAGACCTTGAAAGAATAATAGGAATAAAGATACTTTAGAAATTAGGTAACTAAGAATATAAGTTTATTTCAAGGTCCGGGAGTTGATACTAAAAATGACAGGTTTATTTCTATTAACGAATAAATTTAACATGTTTATATGAATGTAATAAAAAAATTATAACAAATTAATTCAATTATTGATTGTTAATAATTCGCATGCTTTTGTAAATTACTGGTAATTATTACCAATAAATTTGATAATTATTAACCAATTGGTAATCATTACTAATTCTGTAAAATTTGCTCTGAAATTCAAGGTAGTCATACTTGCTGATAGCTATTGGTTTAATGATTTTTAGGGTAGAATGTAAGACCTTGGAAGAAAAATGTCAATTAAAACCATATACCTTTAACCAAGGGCAAAGGTTTATTGAGGGTTAGCGAATTGATACGAAAAATATCCTATTTATTTCTTTTAATTTCTAACTAAATTTAATATTTTTATGCGAGTTTAATCAGTAAATTAAAATATAAATTAATTCAATTGGTGATTAATAATAATAATAAGTTTTGTAAATTATTGGGAATTATTACCAATTTTTAAAATTGGTAATAATCATTATTAATTCTGTAAAATTTCCCCTGAAATCTAATATAATCATATTTTCTGAAATTGAGTGATTTGATGAATATTAGGCTAAGATTTTAGAGGAATGGTAGTAACTCAGTCAGAGATCACAAGCTTATTTCGGAAGGCTATGAGTCATTTCGATTAACATTTAACATACGAATCTATGTAATAAATTGTTGTAAAAAACTATTCATTTCTGATTTCCAATGGGTTTTTTTTATTAACTAATTCTGTAAAATCTGTTATCAAATTTAGTAAAACCACATTTGCTTATAACTACAGATTCAATGATTCTTAGGGTAAACCAGAAAAATTATTTAATTTTACATAATTTAATTCAAGGTTACGTTTACAGTATTATCATAGGTATTATTTTTGTTTGTATTGCATTATTTATTTTTGTTTGTATGTAATCATGCTTACTGATAGCGAGTCATTTGACGAATATTAGGTTAAGACTTTGTGGAGGAAGAATTGCAACTCAAATAGAGGTCACAATCTTATTTCGGGAATATAAGAGTTGATACGAAAATATCATCAAATTTATTTCCATTAAAATTTATCATATGCATTAAAAGCAATCAATTGTATTAAAAAATTACTTATATCTGATTACCAATGGATTTTTTTTTTGTTAACCAATTCTGCAAAATCTGTTATAAAATCTCGATAAACCATATTTGTTTATAGCTCTCAATTTTTAAGGTAAAACATATACATTATTTTATATAACATTAATTAATACAAGTTTAAATCTACAGTATTAGCAAACTTTCTACTTTATTCTACTTTATTCTTGATTGTCTTTAACAAAATTAATATTTTCAGATTCATTCATTTATTTTTTTCATTTAAAAATATTATTCAGAGAAGAAAATTATTTATTTTTATTTTATTGATAAAAAGAATCCATGGATATCCAATGTATTGGAAAAAGAGTTAAGAATCCTTGGCCTGTATAGAGATGCAGTATTGAGGCTAGGCCTGAAAGGCTTATCGATAAAAGTACAGTGAAGCGCTTATGTTTTTCTTCAAGTTTTCTGACTTCTATCGCTATCGGATATTTTTCCATTTTGATGTTTTATACATGAATAAATGTGAGATAAAATATAGAAAAAAATACATTAATATTTATTCTTAAAATGTTTTATATCATAATACATAGTTGGAATGTTTCACAAAACCCTGATATGGCGAGTTAGTTTTATGGGATAAGAAATGCAAAAGAAAGTTTCTAGAATACTGAGCCTCTATTTTGAAGAGGAAATAAATATTTACGTTTTAATAAAAGTTAAAATTTTTAATGTGTAGGTATTTGTGTTTTTTCTTAAAAATAACAAGGGAAAATTAGAGATGGTTTTAAATCATCTTATATGCTAACAAATTACCTTTTAATTTTTTTTATTTAGGATTTCGTGTTTTACGTAGGCTAAATGAAATGTTGGTTATAATTTTTTTACTTTAGTTTATTTCATATCTTTTGTTCAATGTGATATTTTGAAATCGAAAACAGATGAAAATTTTGATAAGGGTTTTTTGCACATAATAAAAAAGCAATAATATAATGAATATATATATATTTGACTATAAAATATATACATAAAACTATATAATAAATTTATATACACATATAAAAAATAGTATTATATAGGTTCTTTTAATTTTTTAATACATACAGATATACATAATTTAAGGCGATTTCATATACTAAACTCAATTTATGTGTTTTATCCTTATAAAAATGAATATTTTACTAAAAAATAATTAGTTATAATAAAAATACGCCTCAAAATCGATTTATATAGATATTTATTTCATAATAACATTAACAAAAAGAGAAATAACAAAGTTACTATAATTTTCATTTTTTGTTGCAAGTGAAAAATATAGTTTCTATTGGGAATTAAACTTGCATTTTTACGTTAAATCTTAAAAAGTTTTTTTTTATTTAAAAGCATAAAAAGTGAATAGTGAAAACTTTTACGAATTTTACTAATCAAAAATTTAAAACCAGAATATTTTTTGATACTTAAGAAATTTTCGAAATACTTCAATTTAAGCCTAGTCTAGACATATTTCATTAAAAATTTGATAACATAATTACAATTTTTTTTCTTAAAGTTTGCACAAACTACTCCATTAACCAATTTTGATAGTTACGAACTTGTAGTCTTTTCAAAATAACTTATTCAGAAACCACGTTAACAGTATTGAAATTGAATAAAAATATTCATTGAAAATCGGCTGAATAAAAAATAAATGTCTTAAAATAACGAATTTCTATTCTGAGGACCAATTATAAAGATATTGTTAATAGTTTCCCAATCTCTTGGGAAACTATTAACCCATTTCAGGAGTCCAGACTTATTATATTCTGACAACAGCTCGAGAAAAAATGATTAAAATGTAAATAATAAATAGAAAAAATGTCTTCCTAACTACAGACTTGTTACAACTTTTTCTATTAATCATTGATTTTTGAGCAAATTTTCCACATAATAAAGTATAAAAGAAACAAACACCAAACTTTGTATCTAAAACGAATATGTTTATTTTCAGAAACAATCTACAAGAATGTCAAATTTACTCTCTTGGAGTGATGTGTTATTTTTTTATCTAGCATGTAAACACATATGCTGCTAATTATTATTTATAATCATGATCATTATTCATCAAATAATTATTCATTATTTTTTGTCCCTTGCTCTGTTATCATAATTCAATTCATTCTATTAGCTTACACTCTCCCTATATATATATCTTGTTCAAATTTTCAATCGTTCATAAAATACTTTTTATTCATCCAGTCAAATTCAAATAAATTTTTTTTTTGAACTTGTAGTGGATGACATTGGATGTTAATACAGTTTCTTCAAATATTAATTAATTAATTAATTTTAGTTTTTTTTTCAGATTTAAGTTGCATATATCTGTCAATAGATGGCGCCAGATAAACTTAAAAAAATGAATGAAAATTATTTTTAAAGGACTTACTGCAATATAGTGAGAAAAAAATAGGAATTTTTTTAATTTTTTATATTACTTATTTTGTCTAGCATGTAAACACATAGGTTGCTAATTATTATTTATAATCATAATCATTATTCATCGAATAATTATTCATTATTTTTTTGTCTCTTGCGCTGTTGTCGTAATTAAATAAGTCAGAAGTCTGTACTCCTAAAATGATTCGCGACAGCAGTTTGGTTTTGTTTCTCACATTATCTGGCTTAAAAGAAATTGTTACATATGATACATGCTGAATTTTCTTATAATTTTTTTCACATAAAGTAAGTGTTTACATACCTTATGGCTTTACTGGTGTGGGTACGTTTTACACGTTCGGACGCTAGAGTGTAGTGGATGTGGTTGAGATACTTGAGATTGCACACATTTAAAAACAAGCAGCTTTATTTTCACATGCAAACGCAGATAAAATTAGACACAATCATTATTTAACACATTTAAAGCAAAAGACAGATAATTATAGCTTAAATATAGGATGCCACTTAATCGCCTAAAAAACGAAACGGGATACTCGCAGGATTGTGCGAAATATGCTTCGTGTCTGGGTGAGAATGTGCAGGCCAACCGATCATTTCTTCTGAAGTGTAATTTTTTCATATATTCTAAGTCTGTATTTGTTTGGGTACGGGTCACACTATCGGGCATAAGATTGCAGTGGGTTTGTTTGGATAGAGTGATTTGAGGCACATATTTGAAAATTCACCGTTTTTCACATTCACATACACAAGCAATATTTAAAACGTTTAAAAAAGATTATAAACATATTATAAACACATTAAAGTTAGTTTTTTATAGATTAGTGGAATAACATCATTTTTGAGCTACAAAAACGAAACTTGGCTGTGGGTAGGAATGCGCGAAATATACTGCATCTCCGGGTGAGAGGAATGGTTACAAGGCTTCATTAAATGTTGGTTATTCTTAACTCAAACTCATATAAAAAGGAAAGCATATGTTGCTTCGTAGTGGTATTGCTATACCACACACACACACACACACACACACACACACTATATGTATAGTGTATGTGTAATTAATTAGTTAATATTTTGTTACGCATATGGGCCATTTTGTCCTAAATTCACTCTCCTCTTGACACAAGTATGCCAGCATTATCCAAAACCTTCATTATCCTCAACTTCATCTACATTTTATCAACAAAATCAGGTACGAACTACCACAGGGCTTATCCGAGAATTTGCATTCTCTTCGATACTTACAGAACTGGCTTATGGTTTTAATGTCTCAAAAGGCATAAGCATTTTAGATTCATCCTTATGTCTTGGGTTTTGAACTAAGCTGCCCTAGTACAGCAGCACATATTGTTACACTGGTGCCAAAAGATGTTATGAAGGTATTATGTGTTAGGAGATGTTATGAATATATTAAATGGGTTTCATGAGAGATTATTAGGATATTAAATGAGTATTGTGAGATATTTTGAAGGTACTTCATATAAGCAAAGATTCATAGCCTCTTGTACATTAAGCTGATGCAGAATATTAATTATTTGTATTCAAGACATGTCTTGACTTGATTAGTTGCTTTGAGATCTATGCTTGTTGAGGCTACTTTGTCTAGATTTATCCAAATGTGCTTAAAATACTACAGATAACAAAATTTGACAAAATATTTGTATTCAAGTTTTTATTATGTGTGTTACTGGTTAGTGTCTACTGGTTATTGGTCCGTGACATTATCCAAACAAGAGGGTCAGGTAAATAAAACTTCATTGCAAATTTTTGTGGAAAATGGTAAACTCCTTTAACTCCTGAAATGATTCATGAATAATGTTAGTCTTCAGAAATTTTCTGGAGAATTTGGCTTTTGATTGAAGTGTTTTGTAGTATGGTTTTGAATCACTTTTCATGTTTTGGATTAGGATTTTAAACTATCGTGTTTCTAATGGCTATAAGTATTCGTAGTGCATTGATCAATTCCTTCTTTTTGAAGTTTCCTATTTATCACTTTTGGCATTACTACTTATTGTATTTGAATACTTCATTCGTCATTTATTCCTAGAATTTTCAAACATTGATATATTCTTTTGGCTATTAAATGTGATAGTGATTCTTGTAGAATTTGGAATATTTCATTCTTCATTTAGGACGACATTTATCTTACTTTGTATATTATTTTTTAAGATTCTTGGACAATTCATTCTTCACGAAGTTCTTGATCGTTTCAATATTGTTATATTCATGTGGCTATTGAATTTGGCCCTTCTTGTAGTATTCCAATAAATTGCTTCATATACCTCGAGCATTATTAAGCATTGACATATTTCTGAGTTTATTCATCCGTTCTCGAATGTTCACACATGACAAGTTGAAATTTGCCAAGCAGATTTCAGTTTTATTTTTTATTTTAATTTCTAAAATCAATGCTACCATTTATCAAATTCATTCATTCAGTTCCTTCTATTAGCTCACACTCTCCCTATATATAAACTCATGTTTGTGAAAATTGCAACACCATGAAGGACTTACAAGAGTGAGTTGAAATTTTCAGGAAATGCAAATTAGCGCATGATATGCAAAAAATTAGAATTTCAAATCCGTAGCGCATACGTATGCTGAGCAGCGCCCTCTGAACGGCGGATGGATCCGAATAAATAGACGGCTGTAGCGAGGCGTGCATGGTTATCGGTGGTTATCTGCTAGTGGTAAACGTTAGCTCAATCGTTACTTATGCCTTTTCGACGAAATAGAGCCAGATTTGAACAACTTACAGAGTTTGAATGAGGGAGAATCATCGGCCTTCGTGAAGCTGGATTGTCTTATCGTGCAGTAGCCGCTCGTGTGCAACGTATGAGCAGCACAGTGATGCGTCTTTGGAAGCAGTGGACGGACGAGTGTCGGACAACTCGGAAGTCCGGGAGTGGACCCCGAAATGTGACGTCAGCTCGCGATGATAGATACCTGGTCCGCAGGGCGCTGACGGACCGTACAGATTCCTCTAGACAATTGGCAGCACAGTGGTCAATATCTACAGGTGTTTCATTGTGTGCTTCATCATTTCGTAGACGTCTGCTGCAGCGTGGACTGCGCGCAAGGACTCCTTTATACAGGATCCCTCTCACGCTAAGCCATCGCCGCCTGCGGCTACAATGGGCCGCTCAGCATAGAGACTGGCGTGCTGATTGACAGCATGTCGGGATTTCTGACGAATCCCGCTTTAATTTGTGGTACCATGATGGCCGCATTCGCGTCAGACGCTATGCCGGTGAACGCCACCTTCCGGAGTGCATTATCGAACGCCACAGTGGACGAACACCCAGAGTTATGGTCTTGGGTGCCATAGCATATCATGGACGATCTCAATTGCTAAGAATTGTGGGCAATCTGAACAGCAACCGGTACATCAGTGAAGTTCTATAGCCCCAAGCTGTTCCCTTCCTTCAAAGCTTGCCAGGTGCTGTATTTCAACAGGACAATGCCCGCCCTCATATCGCTAGGACTGTTCAATCCTTCTTTGGAACGCGGCAGGTTACGGCTTCTTCCTTGGCCTGCGTATTCCCCGGATATGTCGCCGATTGAACATGTGTGGGATTTCGTTGGTCGGCGTCTCGCTCGTGATCCTCGTCCTTTTGCTTCTGCAGACGCACTTTGGGTGCGCATACAAACAGTATGGAATGCTCTTCCTCAGGCAGACATTCAAAATTTGTTTGACGCCATGTCATGTAGCAGCACTTATTGCGGCGCGTGGTGGCTACATAAAATACTGATTCTGATCTCTTGTTATTGTTTGTTTGCTTTGAACATTTAATCATTTATTTGTACTACTATCACTCAACTGTGTATTAAATTTCATTCAATTATGACGATTCCTTCATGGTGTTGCAATTTTCACAAACACGAGTTTATATACCGTACAAATTTTCAATCGATCATAAAATACTTTTTATTCATCCACTCAAGTTGAAATACATTTTTTTAACTTGTAGTGCATGGCACTTGATGTTAATACAGTTTTTTCAAATATTAATTCATTAATTAAATTTAATTAATTTTAATTTTTTTTTTAGACTTAAGTTGTATATATCTACCAATAGATGGCGCCAGATAAACTTAAAAAAAGTGAATGAAATTATTTATGAAGGACTTATTGCAATAGAGTGAGATAAAAGTAGGAATTGACTTTATATTACTTGTTGAATTTATATTACTTGTGTTACTAACATGCTGGCAATGTTTTATTATGCATTAATTTAAGCAATATCGCAATGTTCAGAACATACACGGATTCAAGAATTTCTACAACTCAATGGAGAAAAAAGAATCAAGAGACTCTTAACTAACATCAACCTCTTGTTTTCAGTAGGCAGGCAATGATTTATAGCTCCAGCACCACTCTGAAAACTTGAAATGGTCATCCATTATTTATTACATGGCCACAAATTGAACGTTACACTTTACTTTCTCTTGTCCCAAGATAATGGATTGGGCGATTCATCTGAAAAATACTTTCGTCTAACAGAAAAAAAAAATTACTTAGAAAATGGATGACATTCATTAGAAAGGAACACTTAGCTTCTCTGTCGTAGATGTATATTTGGAAAAAGTTTTAATTATTATAATTCAAGCAGAAAATTAATTTACATAAAAGCATTATTGTGTTTTCATATGTATAATTACACAACAAATAGATGGTGGTGATTAAATTTAAATGATATTTTTGTTAATTTAACTTATATAAAACATTGTAATTGTATTTTAATAATTTGAAAGACAAATTTGATTATGGAAGAAAAATTATTTGCTTGTTTGGTTTATTTCTAACGTCAACAATTCAATGGGCTAATATAAAAGTCTGTGGGGCTATAATTATAAAAAAAAGGATAATATCTACACTTGTTTCCATTAATATTTTATGGTGCATAAAAATCGAAAAAAATGAGCTCATTTATTTCTTACATTTAACACCAAAGTAATGCGTTTGTTTTATATAATTGTCATAATATCTCGAATGCCCTAGGAAGTTGACATCAGTTATTAGCAGACTCAGTACTAATCATTACAGAGGGATGAAGATTCTCCCAGACAAGACCAGGGAATACATCCCCCGCAAAATGTTCCCCAACGGTTTCCTGACACCTAAACACATTCTAGACTTCATACTAAAAGCACTCACTCTCCATGTTTTGCAATTGTGTATGGCGCCAACTTAAGAGAAGTCCTGTATAGTGAAGCGGCGCCATTGCTAGCGGCAGCTATCGTGAAGACTTTTGACTTGATCTAACTTTATTAATAATATTTTAAATCCATGGACACGATAACAACAACATCTCGTGCATTATTAAGCATTGGAATATTCATCCGTTCTCGAATGTTCACACATAAGTTGAAATAAATTTCAGTTTTTATTTATATTTTTAATAAAATTTTTAATCTTTTTTTTTCCACTATAAATTTATAATTCTTTTTCATCATTGCTCAACTACATCATTTCATAAAAAGATTTAACCAAATGGACATAAATGAACGTATAACTTATTTCCTTTATTTTAATTTATTTTTAAAACCAATGCTACCATTTACCAAATTCATTCATTTTGAATATCTGTTAATTCAAGAAATATCTTAATGTTCAGAGCATACAAGGATTCAAATATTTCCACAACTCAATGGAAAAAAGGAATACAAAAACTCTTAACTAACAACACCTCTTGTTTTCAGTAGGCAGGCAATGATTTATAGCTCAAGCACCACTCTGAAAACTTGAAATGGTCATCCATTATTTATTAAATGGCCACAAATTGAACGTTACACTTTACTTTCTCTTGTCCCAAGATAATGGATTGGGCAATTCATCTGAAAAATACTTTCTTCTAACAAAAAAAAAATTACTTAGAAAATGGACTACATTCATTACATAGGAACACTTAGCTTCTTTGTCGTAGATATTCACTTGGAAAAAGTTTTAATTAGTATAATTCAAGCAGATAATTAATTTACATAAAAGCATTACTGTGCTTTCATCTGTATTATTACATAACAAATAGCTGGCGATAATTAAATTTAAACTATATTTTTGTTAATTATATAAAATAATTTAATTGTATATTAAAAATTTCAAAGGCAAATTTGATAATGGAAGAAAAAGTTATTTTATTGATGGTTTTTTTTGTTTGGTTTATTTCTAGAGGCAACAATTCAATGAGGTACTAAATAAGACTGAATGACTATAATTATACAAAAATATATATTGTTGTTGTTTCTTATCCCACTTGGCTGGCCAAGCCCACGAACCCATACGTGCTCATGATTGAAGGGGAAGGAAGCAGCTTCTGTTGCGATGGAGCACCCGTCATGACTTTTGCTCCGTGACGCTCTTACAGTCATAGGAGACCGGGACCTACGGCTTAAAGTTTATTCCGAACCGCTACAAACATCCATGGCACCGCCGGGATTCGAACCCGAAACCTGTGGCACCGAGCGCCAGAGCGCTAGACACTCGGCCATTCAGGTCCCAAATTTGCCAACGGCACGCAGTGTTCCCAGGTGGTCACCCACCCAAGTACTGACCGCGCCCAATGATGCTTGACTTCGGTGATCTATCAAGAGACGGTATATTCAGCATGGTACGGCCGTTGGCCAAAAAATTATTAAAAATATTTATAACATTCATATGTATGTATCAATTAAGATTTTATGCTAACATAGAAATAAATTACTATATTATGCCCATTTATTTCTTACATTTAACACTAATGCAATGAGTTCGTTTTATATAAATGTCATGATATCTCGGATGATTTTGGATTTCCAATATTTGAAAGATTTTGTGTCTTTCAGTAATATCACATTATTTATTATGATGTCATCTTGAATAAGGTATAATACAAGAATGATAGTTGGTATTTTCTTTTTCCTTGTTGAAGTAATTTACATTATTAAAGATCTCTACAATAGGTGACTTAATTCAGTATAACATTAATCTAAAAATGCTAAAGATATATAGAAGTATCAATACACCTAAATTAGATGAAAGGCCAAATAATTAATCAAAATTATGTGGTATTATATTGTCAAAAATCGCCAATTTGTTTTGAAGTCAATCGCCGTTAATTTCACACTGTAACGTGGTATATTAGTATGGAAGCATGCCGTTCTCAAATGTTCACACATGATAAAATGAAATTTGCCGAGTAGTTTTCAGTTTTCTTTTTTAAATTTAATTTATTTTTAAAACCAATGTTAACATTGCCAAATTCATTCGTTATGAATATACAATAATTTAAGCAATATCTCAATGTTCAGAGCATACACGGATTCAACTATTTCTACAACTCAATGGAAAAAAAAAAGATTCAGAAACTCTTAACTAACATCGCTTCTAATTTTCAGTAGGCAGGCAGTGATTATAGCTCCAGCGTCACTCTGAAAACTTGAAATGGCCATTCATTATTTATTAAATGGCCACAAATTGAACGTTGCACTTTACTTTCTCTTGTCCCAAGATAATGGATTGGGCGATTCATCTGAAAAAATACTTTCTTCCAACAGAAAAAAAAAATACTTAGAAAGTGGATGACATTCATTACAAAGGAACACTTAGCTACTTTGTCGTAGATATTTACTTGGAAAAAATTTTAATTAGTATAATTCAAGCAGATAATTAATTTACATAAACGCATTACTGTGCTTTCATCTGTATAATTATATGACAAATAGCTGGTGATAATTAAATTTAAACAATATTTTGTTCATTTAACTTATATAAAACATTTCTGATTGTATATTAATAACTAAGACAAATTTAATAATGGAAAAAAATATTTGTTTGTTTGGTATATTCCTAACGAAAACAATTCAATGAGCTAGTAAAAAAGACTGAAGGATTAGAATTATAAATAAAATGGTACTATCTAAATCTATGCATTCATTATGATTTTATGGTGCATAAAGTTTGAAACAAATGGTCCAATTCATTTCTTACATTTGACACTAATGTAAGGAGTTCGTTTTATATATAGATGACATGATATATGGGATGATTTTTGATTTGCAATATTTGGAAAATTTTGTGTCTTTCAATAAGGTTACAATACTGATTAAGTTATCTTAACTTGAACAATGTGTAGTACGAGACTAATATTGGTATCTTCTATTTCTTTGTTGAAGTAATTTACATTATTAAAGATCTCCACAATAGACTTTAATAATTAGACAATTCAGAATAATATTAATAAAAAAAGATAAGTATATTGATACAGTATTGCTTAAGTATATTGGTACAGAGAAGTATGAATATACTCAAATTAGTTGAAAGCCCAAATAATTACCCACAATTATATGGTATTATGTTTTCGAAAATCGCCAGTTTGTTTTGTCAAACACCACCAATTTCAGCCTTTAGCATTGTATACAATGTAAATATGTTACTCTGCACCAACATAGCATCACAATTTAGAGCGAACTAATATCTTGGGAACACACCATACTGACATTTAGGAGACGACCTGGCACGAATTAACATCTAGGCGAACATGATACGAACATATATTTAACATAACGTAATGAACATTTAAAAGACTGCCTGATATGCAATTATATTTAGGCTACATTCTGACACGAACTGACATAGGGGACTGTCTGATACACATTGAAATATAGCAGACTATCCGACATAAAGTGACGTCTAGGACACCATCTGATACAAATTGACATCTAAGGAACAGCTACTGGAATCTGATGGCTGAGTGACTAGCACTCAGTCGCTCAGTGTCACAGGTTTCGTGTTCGATACCATGGGTTTTGCAGAGGTTCGAAGTCCCATTTAAACTGTAGTTACCTGTCTAACATAATTGTTGAGCATCTAACATGAGTGTAGAGTCCCTGTCTAACAAGATTATAGATTAGATTAAAAAATAATAATAATTTGTATTTAATTAAACACACAATGAAGTATCAATATATCTAAAGTGTTATTTAAGTAAAAATAAAATTATTATTAAACAATTTTATGAACGTCAAACAATAATTTCACAAGCCCTTATAATGATGTCACTATTTTAAACTTCTTCAATTTGCTTCTCCTAAACACTGGGCAAAATCAGCTTAAGATAGTGCTAATCTATATTTATCTCTGGTGAAACATCAGGTAAAGTCGTCGCAACTGTGGCACGAATCTTCCCCCCGTGGTCTTTCACGGAACTCTAATTAAATCAACACAAGTGCCCTTTTCCGCAGTTCTGCACTCTTTGACACTGGTGACGGACTTAAGCCGTGGCTGAAAATATATCGCAAATTGAATTTGCTTCAACAAACTGTCATTCTGTCCGGCTAGAGCGAAGGGCTTATTTTTAGCCGAAAGGATTACAAGGTCTTTATTAAGAGGCTTAGGGGTTATTAATAACAACATGTATATTTTAAATTAGTCTCGTTTTTAAGTAGCATAGGTGGTGAGTTGTAAATGATTTAAATTAGGTTTGCTGAATAGCAGGAAAAAAAGTAGCAATTATGTTTTTTTTTCTGAAATATCATCTTTTGTATATTTATGTATGTCGTGGACAGACAAATGATGATCGATGTGAAGGGGGCATTGTCGTTTTATAAATAATTGTCCTGGATTTATATGATGTGTAGGAAACCCCATGAAAACTAACACCAGGCAGTTAGATTGTCAAAATGAGTCTTTATCAACATTTTAACAATCACAATTGAATCTCCTAATTTCTGAAAGGATTACAAGATCTTTATTAAGAGGCTTAACGGTTATTAATAATAACATGAACATTTTTAAATTAGTACCTTTTTTAAGTAGCATAAGTGGTGGTTGGTAAATGATTCACATTAGGAATGTTAAACAACAGAAAAAAAGTCGCAATTTTTTCTCTTGCTGTAATATCTGTAGATGTTTTTACAACAAAATTTAATTAGAGTAGATTTTATTTCATTAAACGCATGATGTAGTGTCAATACCTTTAAATATATCTAAGGTGGTATTTAATCAAAAATAAAATTGTTATTAAAGTATTTTATGAAAGCCAAAAGATAATGTGACTAGCCTATATAAAGATGTCGCTATTTTAAACTTCTTCAATTTGCCTCTGCTAAACAGTACCTAAAATCGGCTTAAAATAGTGTTAATCTATATTTATCTCTGGTGAAACATCAGGTAAAGTCGTCGCAACTTCGTAGTCTTTCACGGAACTCTAATTAAATCAACACAAGTGCCCTTTTCCGCAGTTCTGCACTCTTTGACACTGATGATGGACTTAAGCCGTGGCTGAAAATATATCGCAAATTGAGTTTGCTTCAACAAACTGTCATTCTGCTCGACTAGTGCCAAGGGCTTATTTTTAGCTGAAAGGATTACAAGGTCTTTATTAAGAGGCTTAGGGGTTATTAATAACAACATGGATATTTTTAAGTAGCATAGATGGTGGGTTAAGAATGATTCATATTAGGTCTGCTGAACCTCAGAAAAAAGTAGTAATTATCCTTTTAATTACTGTAATATCAGTGGATATCATGTTCTTTTTATGTATGTCATGGACAGGCCAATGATGATCGAAATATAGGGGTCATTGTCCATTTATGAGTATATGTCCCGGAATTGTGTATTTTGTAGGAAAACACCCAAATACTACAACCAAGCAGTCAGATTGCCTAAACGGGATTCTTCTCACACATTTTAACAATAACCATTGAGTCTTCTAATTTCTGAAAATATTACAAGGTTTTTGTTAAGAATTGTAACTGTTATTAATTACAATATAGTTATTTATAAAATAGTCTTGTTTTTAAGTAGCATAGATGTTGAGTTGTAAATGATTCACATTCGGAATATTGAACAACGGGCAAAAAAGCAGCAATTATTTTTTTTCTTGCTGTAATATCTGTAAGTGATTCTACTAAAAATTTTAATTTATCAATGAGTAAATAATTTTTTTTCACTAAACATAGAACAAAGTATCAATATCCTTAAATATAGCGTAAATGTTACTTAAGAAAAAAAATCATTATTAAAATATTTTACGGAAGCCAAATGGTAATGTGACTAGCTTATATAAAGATGTCGCTATTTTAAACTTCTTCAAATTGCTTCTCCCATACAGTACCCAAAATCGGCTTAAGATATTGCTAATCTATATTTATCTCTGGTGAAACATCAGGTGAAGTCGTCGCAACTATGGCGCGAATCTTCCCCCCCATGGTCTTTCACCGAACTCTAATTAAATCAACGCAAGTGCGCTTTTCCGCAGTTCTGCACTCTTTGACACTGGTGATGGACTTAAGCCGTGGCTGAAAATATATCGCAAATTGAATTTGCTTCAACAAACTGACATTCTGCCCGACTGGAGCCGAGGGCTTATTTTTAGCTGAAAGGATTACAAGGTCTTTATTAAGAGGCTTAGGGGTTATTAATAACAACATGGATACTTTTAAGTAGCATAGATGGTGGGTTGTGAATGATTCATATTAGGTTTAATGAACATTAGAAAAAATGTAGCAATTATCTCTTTTTTTTTTCCTGTATTATCAGTGGATCTCATGATCTATTTATGCATGTCATAGACAGGCCAATAATAAGTGGGACATTGTGCTTTTATAAGTAAATGTACTGTAGTTGTGTGCTGTGTAAGGAAACCCCCCGAAAACTACCACCAGGCAGTCAGATTGTCAAAATGAGATTCTTTAAACACGTTTTACCAATCATCTTTGAGTCTCCTAATTTCTGACAGTAATGGCCTCAAAAGAAACTAATGAATTCGAAATATCATTTTCTACCTGATACTTCAAGATGTTAACAGCGAACTATTAGTTTGGGAGTTAAGAATGTGAAATATAAAGCAAAAAGAACATGTAATGTATTTTATTAAAGACGTTTTTGTATACAGCGGTAATATCAAATTATATTTTATGTATTTAACGCTTAAAATTCACCCGTCAATTTCATCAATATAAAAAAGAATTCAGATAATAGTTATTAAGTTAAACTAATTAAATATTTAATGAAATATATTTATATTTATTTTATTTAGATAAATAAAGTAGTGATATCAGAAACCCAATCCCCAAATTCAATTTTTTCTCATTGAGTAGGCTGTTGCAGCCACAGTTTTTCTAAAAAGGGAAATTCCTTCTCATTATATCTATCCATTTCATTGGCCATTCGACTAGCGCTCTGGCCTTTGGTACCACAGACTTCGGGTTCGAATATTGGCGGTAGCACGAATGTTTATTAGTGGTTCGGAATCCAATTTAAACTGTAGGCCACGGTCTGACAATCTAAAAGTGTGCACAAAATGACTATTTAAGTACAAAGCATACTATCAATTCCATAAAATTTTCTTTGTATATTTCGTTGAGATAAATATATATTGTATACTGACAATAGTTCAATTGAAGGAGGAAAGAATCTCTGGGCTACGAAGCAGCTACTCGTGATTATTGGATGCATTACATTTGATCTATGCTCATTGAATTGTTTTGCCTTATACTTTTAATATTAATATAAAAATTTAAAGTAAGAAGGAGAATAGGAGCATATACGAATGTAAGCAAAAGAGAAAAAATGAAATTTTAATTAATACATTGCAAAAAAAGAAGACCAGAAGATGACTGAACTGCGAACAAGTGAAGCTTGCTGCCTGACAATTCAGAAAGATAAAGTTACGGAGAGTACTCTAATTGAGGATATTACTATAAAAGTTCTACAGGTCTAGGTCCTTTCTGTTTTCAAACAGAGTAATGTTATAAATTAGGAATAATCTAAGAAAAAATTTACGAGTGAAAATTACAGAGTAAATAGTACATATATATTTTTTTATAAATATTAAAGATGACTGGTTTAATATTGTGAAGGTCAAGAAATTTTTCATATTCTCATTTCTGAAGTACCAAGTTAAATTAGTAATCATTCGAAGAATTTTATTTTCAAGTCTTTGAACAATTTTCAAATTTTGTTTGGCTGCAGCCCCAAACCGAACTTGTATATGTGATCGTGGGACGCATGTAAAATCTGTAAATGGTTATTTTATTCGGTAAGAGAATTTATGGTTATTCCTCATTTCCTACAAATGAGGGTATAAAATTACGAACAGAAGAGTTAAAATATTTTCTTAGATTAATATGCTTACGATACGAATTTTACGAATTTTTAGTATGTATCTGATGTAAAGTGTTTTTTCTTTTATATTTATAATAGGACTTTTTTCATTGTAAAATTATAGTGATTTTAAATACAGTTTATTTTTAACTTCAAAACTATTTCATTAAAAAACTTGTACGATACGTAATTTTGAAGAAAATCTACTAGAATTCAAGTGGATACTTAAAAGAATGAAATTATTAAAATAACAACAAAAATATTAGAAAATATGAATGTATATTTAATAAACCAGTATCATTTTGAATATTTTTTTTATTTAAAGGTTATTTTATAACAATTAAAAAAATCTTGTTGAAAATTGAATGGTGAAATACAAATAGTTATGTTGAAATAAAAATTTAAAAAAAAGTAAAAAAATGCAAACTTTAATCAAAAGATTTAAATTTTAATTTCACATTCATAGTTCATTTGAAGCTCAATTCATCGTCCCCCCTTTCATATTTGTTAAAAGCAGAAAAAAACCTGCTTCTTTACAAAAAGGAAATTGTTCATCCTAATTGGATTATTGTTGGATTCAATGAGTCTGTGAAATCATTAGCGAACTAATTTTTTACCACTAATTAGACATTCAATTCAATTTTCCTTATTAAGTATTTTATTTTCAATGAAGTAATTCAAAAAGGTTTTTTTTCCCCCTTCAGTTTCCGTAGATGGCATTATTAAATAGAAAGTACCAAAAAGAAATACATTTTTAAAGTTTTCGATGGTATTTTGTGTATTCACTTCATGTAAATTTTTTTTTTTAAATAGTGATAAAAGTATCAGGGAGTTCATTTGATTATGGTCAGTTAAAAGTAGTTGCTTTTATTGTGATATGAATAATCTGAAACTTTTTAATTGTAAGTTTTTAAGAGGATTCCACTTTAATTTTTAAACTGCGATATTAGTAATAAATATAGTTTATAATATTAATACTTATACATTTTGATAACGAATTATCTCACACCTGTATTTTGTGATTAATATTTATATGTTTTTAATTCTAAAAGATAAAACAAGTTTTGTAGTGTAGAGGTTGGATTATAACTGGGTATGGTTGGATTCAGATACTTGAGGCACATGTTGGAGAACTAACATTTCTATTTATACAAGCACAAACACTAGACACATACAATTAGTGAAATACACTATTTAACATATTTGAAAACAGATAATTATAGATTCTTGGAAAGACTCCCCTTCTAAATCGAAAACCCGTTTATCAGTTACGCGCGGGGTGCGCGAATTATACTTCCTGTCCTGGTGAGGTTCTGTAGGCCAACTGATCATTTCTTCTGAATTCCACAGGAAGCGCTCTTGCTAGTGAGTAGGATGAAGCATGGTTACACTGTATTGAAATTAGAGAATAAAACATATACTTAACAGGATTATATATTATCAGTCCCATATATATAAACAAATAATTTTTCATTTAAGAAATGTAATATATATTTAATTAAATTTGTAAAATTATATTGCAGCATTCCGTTTAAAATATAACAGAATTGCAAAGATCTGGATTCAGAAAATTACAAGACAGCCACCATGGGTGTTTGTAATAAACTTTTATATGGAGAACTATTGAGGTATTTGTATAAAACTGTTATTTACATACAATTAGAAAAATTTCTTGGAAACGGTCACAGACAGGGGTCGAGATTAACATATTTTCTTTTATCTATTAAAATTTATTGTTCTCGAGTATTTCTGTAATTGTAATTTTTTTTTTCGCCCCTCACCTTTTAATTACTAATACACAGATGGGCTAAATAAAGTAAATAAAATCTCATTATAAACTAAACTAATTAAATTGAAATGCTGAAATAAACTGAAACGCATAAATTTTAATTGCTAACATGAATGATAAATTAAATAAATATTATAATTGAAAAATAAGTTTATTTGATCTCTACGTCACTTCGAAATCCATTCATATACATGAGTGAATTTGAATGCAGTAAAACTCGAATATTTAAGGAACTTAATAAATTCATTTAATAATATTAAACAAATCTCTTCCAAAAAGATATTTCTTTAAGTTCAAATAAATATAAATCAATCCTTACGATAGGGGTTTTTAAATATGAAACATAATGATACAATATGAATAGCATTTCGAAATTTTAGAAACACAGAGTAATTATATACATTTTACCTTTGATGGAAACATTAACACTCGTCAGTGTACTTATGATATTAATACATTCATGGCTGATTCTAAAGATTTAATATTGTAGTGTGCAGTGTGAGCAACCAGATTGTTACTGGGTGTGGTTGTGTTGGAGAACTCAGATTTATTTACACAAATACAAACACAGCACACGTACAATTAGAGATATACGATATTTAAAACAATTAAAAACTGATAATTATAGATTCGTCGAAAGATTCCACTTCTAACCCAAAAACCGAAACTCGGGTACGCGCAGGATGAGTGAAATATAATTCCTCTCTGGGTGAGAGTCTGAAGTCAACAAATGGGGGGCTGTGTGTGCCGGGATTTAAACACGAGGGATATTATATTGATAGATACACACGCTTTTTTTTTATATCTGTTGAATAAATTAAAAAGTTAACTATTTCTTAAACTTTTATTTGACTGGTTCTCATGCTAAGCGACTAAAAATAACATGATACATAATGGCTTGTACATATTCCTTGATAATTCTGTGTTGAATATATTGTCAATAAGTTATGACATGATGATTTCCTTGATAGTTCGTATCGCACCAAATATCTACGACGACATCCGTCAACGCATATATTTGCTAATGCTTCTGAAATTTTGAATAAACTCTTCGATACGGATTATAAAGTTTTGAATAAATTGACTTACTATTTTTCTCGGTTTTTGATGGTGTTTTTATTTATGGGACTAATTAGGATACACATAAAATATCATGTAATTTTTTAAAATTTGAACGCGCATCTTATTATGTTCCTAAAAAAGTGCATTGTCTATTTTCTATTTGTTTTTTGTTTGACAAAATTTCCTATATAAATATATGAAATTTGCTTGTATTAAGTTTTGGACTTGTTAGTTTGCTGGTCGTCAAAAAGTAGGAATCCATAAATGCAGCCAGTGGTCTTTTGAAATTTGTAAATGTCTAGTCTCAAGGATGCTATAATGGTCGAAAATGGTACTATACTGGTAAATTCTACGCTACAGATTATGAATATTTGAATAAATTAACTTCATATTTTTTTAAGTTTTTGATGATGTTTTTATTTACGGAACTAATTAGGAGGCACATAAGACATTGTGTAATTTCTGAAATTTTGACACGTACATCTTTTTGTATATTTTCTATTTGATGCTCTCTTGTGTAACAAAAAATTCACAAATAAAAATTTCGTATATAAATATATATAGTTTGTGCATGATATTAACTTTTGAGTGTAGAGGGGACTTATGATTTTGATGATTACGTTACAATGTTGAAATCGATAAATGGAGCCGGTGGTCTTTGGAAAATTGAAAATTTCTAGCCTCTATGATACTATAATGGTCGAGTATACTCTCATTTTTACAAAATAATAATAAAAAAAAAATGTTTGATAAAACATAAAAACTTTGACTGAAGTTTGCTTGAACGTATATGGAACTTGTAATAAAGTTGAGCTGAACTGATGAGACTTTGGTTTGGCCACTGTTATATTAAAAAAGAGTAAGTCCATTCAAACAAAACAATAGAGAGTTTTTGCATACCGTACGTTAGTTACCGTAGGACGTCCGTTAGCTTTTTCTCCCTAGCGCGCGTGCTCATAGGAAATTATGTTTCCTATCAGCATGCGCGCTAGGGAGAAAAAGCTAACGGACGTCCTACGGTAACTAACGTACGTTATGCAAAAACTCTCTAATATCTGGTGGATTTGCACATTCATACTTCCACGCTATCAGTGGTTGGACATTTGTTTTGATTTATTATGTTGGTTTAGTTAGTTTTGATTTATTATGTTGGTTTAGTTAGTTTTGATTTATTATGTTGGTTTAGTTAGTTTTGATTTATTATGTTGGTTTAGTTAGTTTTGATTTATTATGTTGGTTTAGTTAGTTTTGATTTATTATGTTGGTTTGGTTAGTTTTTTTGATTTATTATGTTGGTTTGGTTAGTTTTGATTTATTATGTTGGTTTGGTTAGTTTTGATTTATTATGTTGGTTTGGTTAGTTTTGATTTATCATGTTGGTTTGGTTATTTTTGATTTATTATGTTGGTTTGGTTAGTTTTGATTTATTATGTTGTTAGTTTGATTTTATGTTTTTGTTAGTTTTGATTACGTTGGTTTTGATTTATTATGTTGGTTTGGTTAGTTTTGATTTATTATGTTGGTTTGGTTAGTTTTGATTTATCATGGTTGTTTTGGTTTGTTAGTTTTGATTTATCATGTTGGTTTGGTTAGTTTTGATTTATCATGTTGGTTTGGTTAGTTTTGATTTATCATGTTGGTTTGGTTAGTTTTGATTTATCATGTTGGTTTGTTAGTTTTGATTTATATGTTGGTTTGGTTAGTTTTGATTTATCATGTTGGTTTGGTTAGTTTTGATTTATCATGTTGGTTTGGTTAGTTTTGATTTATCATGTTGGTTTGGTTAGTTTTGATTTATCATGTTGGTTTGGATTTATCATGTTGGTTTGGTTAGTTTTGATTTTATGTTGGTTTTTGTTTTGATTTATCATGTTTTTGTTAGTTTTTTGATTTATCATGTTGGTTTGGTTAGTTTTGATTTATCATGTTGGTTTGGTTAGTTTTGATTTATCATGTTGGTTTGGTTAGTTTTGATTTATCATGTTGGGTTGGTTAGTTTTGATTGATGTTGGTTTAGTTAGTTTTGATTTATTATGTTGGTTTAGTTAATTTTGATTTATTATGTTGGTATAGTTAGTTTTGATTTATGTTGGTTGGTTAGTTTTGATTTATTATGTTGGTTTGGTTAGTTTTGATTTATTACGTTGGTTTGCGTATTTTTGATTTATTACGCTGGTTTGGTTAGTTTTGATTTATTATGTTGGTTGATTTTGATTCATTATGTTTTCCTCACTCTAAATATGCATAATTTAGTTCATAACTGATAAACCTAAAATAGCCAGGAGTTCTTGAACTTTCCAGCAAAATATCCTTTTATATGCCTCAATAAATTTTAGTATAAATAATAATGAAGTATAGTTCACATAATTGGAACAAAAAAATTAAATTAGTTACTTGTCAAACAATATAAATACTATTAAAACTCTTAAAATAATTTATAATTAATACACATTATTGTACCTTGACTTTACAATAGCTATATTTAACAGTGTTGCTATTGTAAAATTGACATTCCGATGTTTTGATTTATTCTGTTTTTCCGCTCTTTAAATATAAATAATTTAGCTTATAATATAATATATCAAGGAGGTTTTGACTTCCAAATTGAACTTTCCAATTAATTATTCTTTTACGCATCTCAATATATTTTACAGTAGTATATATCATTAATATTTTTAGCAAGTTAAAAACAAGTTTAAATAAATTTGCAGTAAATATTTCAGCAAATCGCTGCATAATCCGCTTTAACGCAATTTAGATAAAAAGTGGTTTTTATAAACATGCCTTTTTTTTTTCCCCTATGAAAATTTTGAGCTGCTGAAAGATGATTACAGTGGATGCCAACTGCCTTTTTTTTACTTTTTATTTTCAGAGCTTTTTGTGTGAATAGGAAGAAGAAAAAAAGGGACAAGCTTGATGATTAAACAAAAGGAACATTTTTTCTTGCGATATTAACATACTTAGTTTTACGGAAAAATTATTTCGAAGAGGAATTCTTGTGTGAGGCTAAATTAAATTACCCCATGCCTTAAAATACCCAAAATGGATTAATGGTCTTAAAAAATCTAATTAGGTAATAAAAATCTCTAATCAATAGGTGGCTTTTTATAAGGGAATAAAAAACTACTAACTAGATTTTTTAAAGTCAGTATAGTGTAAAAATAAAGGAAAAAAAAAAACAATTTTGTATTTTAAATATTTTTTTGCTCACATAAAACACTTATTAAGAGTGTTTAATAATACTATCTCACAGTAATTTATTTCTTCATTTTTTATTTGGCTCAACATTATCATAAAACTAATTGCTTGCACACATATTGCTTTAGGCAATGCAATATAATTTTTTGCCATAAATTATACCTTCATTTAAGTCGATTTGATTAAATATTTTTATGAAGTGATGTAGTTGAGCAAAATTAATATGAAAAAAATTTATAACTTTGAAGTTAAAAAAAAGGATTAAAAAATCAATTAAATTTTAAAAAAAGAATAAAAATGTTTGGTACTCCTACCAATATCGAAAGCAAATATTTGCGTTTCACAATTTAGTAGAAAAAAAATGTTGTTGCGTTGTACGTTTTGCAGCTTTAAATAGTAACTGAGTGTGGTTCGTTTGAGACTTGAGATACAGTTTTGAGAACACACAGCTTTGTGTGTGTGTCATGTAGAACAAATTGTACTACAAGTATGGGTGATGTACAACAGTTGATATACACACACATTTGTATGTGTGCTAGATTTACAATTAGAGATATACAATATTTAACACATTTTAAAACAGATAACTGTAGATTCGAGGAAGAATTCCACGTCTAAACCCCAAACCCGATCCTCAGGAAAGTGCAGGTTGCGCGAAATATATTTCCACTTCTTTTGAGAGTCAATAGACGAACTAATACTCAAGGATCCACTAAATATGTTTCCCTCGGTATAAGAGGCTATCAAACAAATGTTTCTTAACAGGCGCGCTAATTGCACTGTACTTCTTTTGTGAGTGATTCGAGGCCTACTGACATTTCTGAAGAACACCACTGGGAACGCTCTTGCAGCGCGTTGGAGGAAACACGATTACAATACTTACATATGCTAAATACAAACACATTGGTATATTTAAAATGTTTATTTTTTAATCTTACAGCTTTGTGATTATAGTTGAAAAATTGTCTTCATTTTCTTTACAAAAGCTGTAATTTTCACCTAATAAAAGCTGTGAGTGCGAAAAACTTATTGATGTATCGTTTTTGTATTTACATAATCCGCTTGTTTAATTTAGCTCATAACTGAAAAACATAATATAGCAAAGACATATTGATATTTCCAGAGATATATCCTTTTAAATCTCTTAATACATTTTACAGTGTTACAATTCATTAATATTTTAGTAAGTAAAATACAAGTCGCAGTAAATATTTTAGCAAATCGCTACATAATCCTCTTTAACACAATTTAGATAAAGAGTAGTTTTTATAAACATGACTTTTTTTTCCGACTAAAAATGTTGAGCTGCTGAAAGATGATTACACTGGAAGCCAACTGCCTCTTTTTCACTTTTATTTTCGGTGCTTTTTGTGTGAATAGGATGAAAAAAAAAAGGACAGGCTTGATGGTTAAACAAAAAGGGACATTTTTTCTTGCGTTATTAAGCATACTTAACTTCACTGAAAGAATATTTCGAAAAAAAGGAATTGTTGCGTGACGCTAAATTAAATTACTCCGTGCCTTAAAATACCCAAAATGGATTAATGGTCTTAAAAAATCTAATTAGTTAATAAAAATCTCTAATCAATAGGTGGCTCTTTATAAGTACAGAAAAAAAGCTATTATCTAGATTTTTTTAAGCTGTGTAAATAAAGTCAGTACAGTGTTAAAAAAAAAAAAAAAAAAAAAAAAAAAAAAAAAAGATTAATTTTGTATTTTAAAAATATATAATATATATATTTTTTTTTTGAACAGATAAAAACGGTTATTAAGAATGTTTAGTAATACTTTCTTCCTATAATTTATTTCTTCATTTTTTTTTATTTAGCGCAACATAATCGTAAAACAAATTTTTTACTCGCATATTGCTATAGGCAATGCAATATAATTGTTCGCCATAAGTTATACCTTCATTTAAGTCCATATGATTAAATATTTTTATGAAGTGATGTAGTTGAGCAAAATTAAGATGAAACATTTTATATCTTTGTAATAAAAAAAAGTAATGAAAAATTTATTACAAAGAGAATAAAAAGATTAAAAATGGTTGGGTTTACTTCCAATGTCAAAAGCAAATATTTGAGTTTATAATTCAGTAAAAAAAAAATGTGGGTGTGCAGCTCTGGATTGTAACTGAGTGTGTTTGGGTTGAGATTTGAGACACAGGTTGTAGAACTCACAGCTTTATTGACACACGTACAAACATCACACACATAGAATTAGATACAGACAATATTTAACGCATTTACAGACACATAATTCTATATTCGTTGAAGGAATCCACTTCTAAGCCGAAAACACGGTACTTACGTAAGCGCGGGATGCAAGAAATATCTACCTCTTCAGGTCAACTTAAAATCAAACCTGTGGCATATATATTTTCACTCGGATTGGTAGACTATATATTAAATGTTTCTCAACTGGCGGACAAATTGTGCTGTACTTTCAAAAAAACAGTATCTGGTGATGTATTATGTTTTTCTCACTTTAAATATGCGTAATTTAACTCATAACTGAAAAACATAATATAGCAAAGACATATTGATATTTCTAGCTAGTTACCATTTTAAATGTCTCAATAAATTTCAGAATAGTATATTACATTAATACTTTAGTAAGTTAAAAAGTAGAGCAAAGATGAAAAATTTATGCTATAGTGGAAAAAAAAACTATTGAAAAATTTATTAAAAGTATAAAAAAAGAAAAAAAAAAATTCGGTTTCTACCCAAAGTCCAAAAGCAAATATTTGCGTTTCACAATTGATTAAAAAAAAGAAAAAATTATGGTCAATTTTAGAGCTTTTTAATATAGTTAAAATTTATTGTTTAATTTTGTAGTTTTATTATTATAGTGGGAAGACTGTCTTTATGTTACGATGATAAGAAACAGTTACTTATTTTAACCTATTAATACATTGTTTTAGAAACGATCAATTTTTCAATTGACATATAATAATCGACGATCATAAGAATTGAGATGTGATAGTCACATGCTGCCAAGTTGATTAAGTAACATTGAAAAACCAATTTCCGTTATTATTGACTGTGACTTAAAATGACTAGAAGATCTACAAATCAAACTTAAGAAACATTTTACCTTCTTAAGAAGTTATAAACCTGTTTATTTTCTGTGAGCAGCAATGATCGAACGTTGTAAGATATAAGATTTTAATTCAAACATAATAGAGAGTTTTTGCATACCGTACGTTAGTTACCGTAGGACGTTACCGTAGCTTTTTCTCCCTAGCGCGCATGCTCATAGGAAACTGAGCATGCGCGCTGGGGAGAAAAAGCTAATGGACGGCCTACGGTAACTAACGTACGGTATGCAAAAACTCTCTATTATTGAAGTAACGATCAATTAATTAATTGACGAATAATAGATCGGCGATTATAAAAACTAAGGAGGGATTTCACAAATTATATATAATTTGTGTACGATGTTATCTTTTAGTTGGGGAGATGATTTTTTGCGTTAGTTGTCCATTACAAGTTGTAATCGATATATGCAGTCAGCCGTCTTTGGAAATTTGTTTTCTATTTTTGAGGGTACGAAAATGATCGAGTGTGGGCCTGATGGCCAAGTGACTAGCTGTCTGGTACCGCAGGTTTCGGGTGGAGTCCCGACGGTGCCAACACGACAAGTCTAGTGTTTCGAAATCCCACTTTAAACCGTAGGTAACCGTCTAACATGATCGTAGAGCGTTGAAGGGCATTTTTACTCCGCGTCCGTAGATTTTGTACCAGCTACCCGCGCCCTCTTGCTAGAGCTAAGCGAGTAACGTCGTTACAGCCCTTGCTTACGCATAAAAAAAAGATCACGGTCTCAGTATTTGCCAATAACAATATTCGGTAAATTCGCACATTCATTCTTCCACTCCATTAGTGGTGTATCCTATGTAAAATCCTATGTATTGATGTATCATGTTTCCTCACTATAAATATGAATAGTTTAATTCATATTGGAAAGAAATAAAATTTCGTATTGAAATTTCCAGTGAATTATCATTTAATATGTCTCAATAAAGTTTACAGTAGTGCAATTCAGTAACACTATTAATAAGTTAAAAACAAGTTTAAAGAAATTCGTAGAAATATTTTAACAAATCGCTACATAATCCGCTTTAACGCAATTTAGATAAAGAGTCGTTTTTATAAGCACGACTTTTTTTTCCTCCGAGAATTTTGAGTTGCTGAAAGATGATTACACTGGAAGCCAACTGCCGTTTTTTCACTTTTATTTTCGGCGCTTTTTGTGTGAGTAGCATGAAAAAAAAAAAAAAAAAAACAAGCTTGATGGTTAAAAAAAAAGGGACATTTTTTTCTTCCGCTATTAAGCATACTTAACTTACTGAAAAATTATTACCCAAAAGATTTGTTGTGTGGCGCAAAATTAAATTACCCAATGCCTTAAAATACCCAAAATGTATTAATGGTCTTAAAAAATCTAATTAGTTAATACAAATCTCTAATCAATGGGTAGCTCTTTATAAGTACATAAAAAAAGCTATTAACTAAATTTTTTTTAAAGTCAGTATAGTGTTAAATAAAGAAAAAATTAATTTGTATATTAAATATTTTTTTTTTTTTTTTTGTGCTGATAAAAATAGTTATTAAGAATGTTTAATAATACTTTCTCCCAATAATTTATTTCGTCATTTTTTATTTAGCGCAGCATTATCATAAAACTAGTTGTTTGTACACATATTGCTTTAGGCAATGCAATATAATTTTTTGCCATAAGTTATACCTTTATTTAAGTCTATCTGATTAAGTCTTTTTATGAAGTGATATAGTTGTGCTAAATTAAGATGAAAAAATTTATGGCATTAAAATAAATAATAAAGGGTTGAAAATTTAATAAAATTTTAAAAAAGAATAAAATGTTTTGAGACTCCTCCGAAAACAAGTATTTACTAAATTATAAGACATAAATACAAGTAATATAAAAGAAATTAAGTCAAGTCCGAATTTTTTTTCCCTGTATTGCAGAAAAGTCCTTTGAAAATAAAGTTGAAATTTTCCTCTTACATCTGGTGCCATCTATTGGTAGATACATGCAACGTAAATCTAAAAAAATATAATTAATTAATTAAATTTAATTAATGGATTAATATTTGAAAAAACTGTATTAACATACAGTGTCATCCACTACAAGTTCAAAAAAAAATGTATTTGAACTTGAGTGGATGAATAAAGTATTTTATGAGCTGTTGAAAATTTGAACAAGATTTATATAGGGAGAGTGCGAACTAATAGTAGGAATTTAAAAGTACTGTAGTGTTGCAAATTGTGTCGAGACATCAGATAGAGGTTGGAGAACCCCCAGTTTTATTGGCACACGCACGAACATCACATACATGTAAGAGATATACAATGTTTAACACTCTTAAAGACAGATAATTCTAGATTCGTGGAAGCATTCTACTTCTAATCCGAAAACCCGAAACTCAAGTTTGCGTGGGATGCGGGTAATATACTACCTCTTCAGGTGAGAGACTGTATGGCAACTAATACACAGGGTTGTGCTAAATATATTTCCTCTTGGATTGGGAGACTATAAGCTAAACGTTTCTAAGCTAAGCTAAATTTGTGCTGTACTTTCCAAAAACGGTGTCTGGTAAATGTGAACATTCATTCTGCCACATTATCAGTGGTTGGATATTCCGGCGGTTATATTTATCAGGTTTTTATAACTTTATATTTGCTTAATTTAGCTCATAATATAATCATAATATGAAAATCATAATATAGCAAAGACATATTGATATTTCCAGAACGTTATTCTTTTAAATGTCTCTATATGTTTTAGAATAGTATATTTCATTAATATTTTTAGTAAGCTAAAAACAAGTTTAAAGAAAGTCGCTGTAAATATTTTATCAAATCGCTCCATAAAATTATTTAAAGCAATTTATATAAAGAGTAGATTTTATAAACATGACATTTTTTTTACCCTCTGAAAATTTTGAGCTGCTGAAAGATGATTACACTGGAAGCCAACTGCTTCTTTTTTTACTTTTATTTTCCGTGCTTTTTGTGTGAATAGGACATAAAAAAAAGGACAAGTTTGATGGTTAAACAAAATGGACATTTTTTCTTGCGCTATTAAGCATACTTAACTTAATTGAAAAATAATTTCGAAAAAGAATCGTTGTGTGACGCTAAATTAAATTACCCCGTGCTTTAAAATACCCAAAATGGATTAATGGTCTTAAAAAATCTAATTAGTTAATAAAATCTTTAATCAATAGGTGGCTCTTTATAAGGGCATAAAAAAATCTATTAACTACATTTTTTTAAAGTCAGTATAGTGTAAAAATAAAGAAATAAATAATTTTGTGTCTTAAAAATAATTTTTTTTGCTGATATAATAACAGTTGTTAAGAATGTTTAATAATACTTCCTCCTAATAATTTATTTCGACATTTTTTTTTTTTTTTATTTTGTTCAATATAATCATAAAATAAATTGTTTGCACACAAATTACTTTAGGCAATGCGATATAATTTTCTACCATAAGTTATACTTTCTTTATGTCCATTTGATTAAGTTATTTTTATGATATGATGTATTTGAGCAAAATTAAGATGAAAAAATTTATGACATAAAAAAAAAAAAAAAAAAAATTGAAAGGTTGAAAATTTAACAAAAATTGCAAAAAAGTAGACATTTTTGGAACTCCATCTATACAAATATTTCACAATAGTAAAAAAAGCAACTGTAGGGTTGTGGGTTAGGCAACTGTGGATTGCCACTGGGTATGATTGGGTTGAGACTTGAGATACAGGTTGGACAACTCACAGCTTTATTGACACACGCACAAATATCCCACACATACAATTCGAGATACACATTTAACACTTATAAAGAGGATAGTTCTAGATTCGAGGAATGATTCCACTTCTAATTTGAAAACACGATTCTTGGGTTTGCGCGGGATATACTACCTCTTCGGGTGGGAGTCTGTAAGTCAACTTATCAACATAATTCAGGTAAATATATTCCCTCTTGGGATGGGAGATTATAAGGTAAACCTTTTATCAGATGGCAGACAAGTAGCGCTATACTTTCCAAAAAACAATATATTAGCCCATGCTCATGCGTATATTACCACATGCCTTTTTGCTCATTCATTCTGCCACACTATCAATGGTTGGCCATTCCGGTGGTTTGATATATCATGTTTTCCTCACTTTAAAAATGTTTAACTTAGCTCATAACTGGAAAACATAATTTATTAAAGACAAATTGATATTTCCAACGAATAATCCTTTTAAATGTCTCAGCGGCCTGATGGCCAATTGATTAGTGCTTTGGCCTTTAGTACCGCAGGGTCCAGGTTCGAATCCTGGCAGTGACATGGATTTTTGCGAGTGCTTCGGATTCCACTTTAAACTGTAGGTCCCGAACTATTTAGCCTAAAGTGTGCACAAGAGGACAGTAGAGCGGCAAACCAAAACAAAATTTTAAATGTCTCAAATTTTACAGTATGACAATTCATTAATACTTTTATTATGTTAAAAACAAGTTTAAAGAAAGACGCAGAAATATTTTCGCAAATCGCTACATAATCCGCTTTAACGCAATTTAGATAAAGAGTAGTTTTAATAAACATAACTTTTTTTTTCCTCTGCAAATTATAAGCTGCTGAAAGATGATTCCATTGGAAGCCAACTGCAATTTTTTCCCTTTTATTTTCGGTACTTTTTGTGTGAATAGGATAAAAAAAAAAGACAATCTTGATGGTTGAGCAAAAGGGACATTTTTTCTTGCGCTATTCAGTATACTTAACTTCACTGGAAAATTATTTCGAAAAAAGAATAGTTGTGTGACGCTAAATTAAATTGCCCCATGCCTTAAAATACCCAGAATGGGTTAATGGTCTTAAAAAATCTAATTAGTTTATAAAAATCTTTAATCAATAGGTGGCTCTTTATAAGCATATAAAAAAAAGCTATTAACTAGACTTTTTTTTTCAAAGTGTGACAATAATGCCAGTATAGTGTAAAAAGAAAGGAAAAAAATTTTGATCTTAATTTTTTTTTTTTGCTCAGATAAAAAGTGTTATTAAGAATGTTTAATAATACTTTCTTCTAATAATTTATTTCATCATTTTTTTTATTGAGCGCAAGAAAATCATAAAACAAATTGTTTGCACACATATTGCTTTAGGCAATGTAATATAATTTTTTGCCATAAGTTATACCTTCATTTAAGTCTATCTGATTAAATCCGTTTAGGAAATAATGTAATTAGGCGAAATTAAGATGAAAAACAATTTATAACTTTGATGTAAAAAAGGGAGGGGGAATCAATAACTTTTTTAAAAAAAGGGTACAAATTTTTGGGACTCCTACCAAAACAAATATTTGCATTTGAAAATTAAGTGAAACAAAAACTGTAGTGTTGTCGGTTGTGTAGCTCTGTATTATTACTGGATGTGGTTGGGTTCAGACTTGAGACACAAGTTTGACAACTAGCAGCCTTATTGGCACACGTACAATCATCACACATATACAATTAGATATATACAATATTTAACAGATTTAAAGACAGATAATTCGGGGAAGGATTCTAATTCTGATCTGAAAACTTGATACTTGATTATGCGCGGTATGCGGGGAATATACTGCCTCTTCGGGTAAGAATCTGTTGGACAATTTATAAACAGAGTTGTGATAAATATATATCCTTTCAGTTTGGGAGACTGTAAACTAAGCGTTTCTCAGCTGGTTATCAAGTTACGTTGTACTTTCCAAAAAGTAGTATCTGGTGAATTTGCCCATTCATTTTGCCACACTATCAGTGGTTGGACATTCCCGCGGTTTGATTTATCCTGTTTTTCTCACTTTAAATATGCTTAATTTAGATCATAACTGAAACACATAATATAGCATAGTCATATTGATATTTTCTGCAAGTTATCCTTTTAAATGTCTCAATAAATTATAGAATAGTATATTTCATTAATATTATTAGTAAGTTAAAAACAAGTTTGAAGAAAGACAGAGAACTATTTTAGCAAATCGCTACATAATCCGCTTTAATGAGATTTAGATAAAGAGCAGTTTTTATAAACATGACTTTTTTTTCTCTGAAAATGTAGAGCCGCTGAAAGATGATTACATTGGAAGCCAACTGCCTCTTTTTTCACTTTTATTTTCGGTGCTTTTTGTGTGAATAGGATGAAAAAAAAGGACAATCGTGATGTTTAAACAAAAGGGACATTTTTTCCTGCGCTATTAAGCATACTTAAATTCACTGAAAAATTACTTCGCAAAAAGAATTGTTGTGTGACGCTAAATTAAATTACCCCCTGCCTTAAAATACCCAAAATGGATTAATGGTCTTAAAAAATCTAATTAGTTAATAAAAATCTTTAATCAATAGGTGGTTCTTTACAAGTACATAAAAAAAGCTATTAACTAGATTTTTTTTTTTAAAGACAGTATAGTGTAAATATAAAGAAAAAAATAATTTTGTATCTTAAAAATATATATTTTTTTTTGCACAGATAAAAACAGTTATTAAGAATGTTTAATAATACTTTTTCTCAATAATTTTGTTCATTATTTTTTATTTAGCGTAACATAATCATAAAACAAATTGTTTGCACACATATTGCTTTAGGCAATACAATATATTATTTTCTGCCGCAAAATTATACCTTTTCTAAGTCCATTTTATTAAATCTTTTTATTAAGTGATGCAGTTGAGAAAAATTAAAAAAAGAAGTGATGAAGTTGAGCGAAGATGAAAAAAAATATAAATTTATAGTGGGAAAAAAAAACCATTTCAATCAAAATAAGAAAAGTTGAAAAAAATGGTTGGGATTCCTCCCAAGGTCGAAAGCAGTTGTTTGCGTTTCACAATTTAGTTAAACAACACTAAATTATGCTAAATTCTGAATCCCTTTAATGTAGTTAAAAATTTTATTGTTTACGATTATTGCTTTAGGATTACAGTTCAAAGGTTGTTTTGATGATAAGAAACGGTTATTTTAACCTATTAAATGCAGTGAGTTTATAAATAGTATTTAAATATCTTATTTGCAATTAAAAGTTTCCTGAGATTTTAATCTTTGAGGCAAAATTTTAAACAAAGTTAAGTACGTTCATACAAATATTTGTTTGGTGTTTTACAGGACAAATATACATAGTAGTTACAAATATTTATTGTAAATATTTGAACATACAAATGTTTGTTTGATGTTTTTACAGACACAGCTTTTGTTTGGTACCATTATTATGCATAGAAGAGTAATCATGAATAAATCCTATTATTGTTGGAAAGTATCTGGTCATTATTTAATTGAGCAATAATAAATCGACGAACATAAGAATTGAGGAGTGATAGTCAAGTTCTATCGAATTCATTAAGTAACATTGAAAACCCAAATCGATTTATTATTGACTGTATGTACGAGATCTATATATAAAATTTATGATACGCCTTACCTTTCACTTTACTTTAAAAAAAAGTATCGTTCACATAATCGTAACAAACAAACAAATTAGTTATTTATAAAACAGTTTATATAATATTCATACAATTAAAATAATTTACCATTAATATATGTTATTATCCTTTCGGCAATATATAACACTGTTTATGAGATGGATTCTAACAATTTAGAAATAATTAAATTAGAAAAAATAATTTCATTATTTTTGAATAGAAATTTTAAAATCAGATTTATTACCAATGTATCCTAAAAATATCCTACTGTACTTTTTTCTTAAAAACAACCTGAAAATCGAAATAGGGTTGATAGATGGTGTCTGTGGAGCAAAGACGAAATTGATGAAATTTTGGCATATTATACAAAGTCCGTCTAGTGTATATTTCAGGTCATTTCTGTGCAATCATGAATGAATCCCATTTTTGAACAGACGATCTATTCAAACACATTATTGAAGGAACTATCAATTATTCAGTTGACGAATAATAAATCAACGATCATAAGAATTGAAAAGTGATAGTCAAGTGCTGTCAACTTGATTAAGTAATATCGAAAAATCAAATCGCTTTATTGTTGACTGTGACTTAATATTGACTACGAGGTCTATAAATCAAACTTAAGATACGTTTCACCTACTATACGTAGTTATAAATCATTTTACCTATTGGATGCGTAAGTGATCGAGCGTTATAAGATTTAGAAATGGAGAATTAACACTTCAAAAATGGAAATTTAAAAATAAAATTTTATTTTATAGATTTTAAAAATACTTTTCATATTTTCATTTTTTAAACGATCATTGGTCACGAAAATAAATATTTTTCAATAATTTCTATACCTTCATAACTCGTTTTAGATTTTTCAGTAAAAAAAAATTATAAATATATATAAATAAGTTCTAATAACTTTTTAACTTTTCAGAATTCTTTAATAACTTTAATTTAACGAAATGGGTTCTCTATTAAAAAATTAAAACTCGTTTTTCATTGTAAATTAACACTATACGAGTAATGTATATATTTAAACGTAAAAAAAAATTGAGCAGTAAAATATTAATAGAATTCATTCTTTTAAAAAATAAAACTAATTATTATGTTATGTACCAATATTTGTAAAACTGATAAAATATTTTTGTATAAATTTGTATTTAAAACAATATTTTTCATAACGTGTGTGATTTTTTTACACAATTTTATCAATTTTTTCTTTATTTTTTAAGAAAAGAAACGTTACATCTTACAAAGGCATATTAGAAAACAAATATTCAATTACTATCAATAACGAAAAAAGCCATTTGTACATAGGAAAAAATCTCAAAAAGGAAATTCATTAAATAAAAAAATATAAAAATATATAAATTTCGGAAAATATTCAATCGAAATAAAGAATAAAATGAATAAAAGGCAAAATTTCGCAGTGCGACACGTTTTTAAATCAGGAAGTGCCATACGAATGTGAAAATAATACAAAAATAATTGCCTTTAGATTTGGAAAATAAGAAATGGCATTTCAATTCCATCCCTAAAACGAGAGCTTGATTCAACAATGCTTTTATTTCGTACATTTTTACATTTTCGAAATCTTATAACAAATGGAAATATATACATATATATATATATTTGCTATGCTACATATTCAAAAATAATTATTTGCCAGTTATTTTGATAAAATATATTTATTATTTATTTTAGCCATACAAATAATTTTGTTAATTGCAAAGTTTTAACTATTCAATTCACTTTATAAATTAATTATATAATATACAACTTGTTTAATGTTTAAAATAAAACATTGTAACCGTTATTCTTTCTAAGCACTTCAAGATCGCCCCCCTGTGTCGTTCAGGAGAATGGTCAGAGGGCCTCGAGACTCTCATCGGAGTGGAAGTGCAGCGCAACCACGTGCTTTTGTTTAGAAAAATTTAGTTTATTTTATCCCGAGAGGTAATATAATCATCGCACCCCGGCACGTTTGTTGATCTACATACTTTGTTGGCCTACAACTCTAGTTAGCCTAAAGATTTGTTTGCCTACAACTCTAGATGATGGACAGATTTGTGGCCTACATGAAGTACAGCGCAACCTGCGCTTCTCTGGGAAACGTTTAGTTTGCAGTCTCTCATCCTGAGAGGCAATATATTTAACGCAACTCTGTGTAATAGTTAGTCTATAGACTCTCACCCAGACACACCGCGCGTATCCATGTTTAACGTTTTCGGATTAGAAGTGGAATACTTTCCCGAATATATAATATTATGTATTTAAATGTATTAAATATTGCAGGTGTATCGTGTTTGTGCGCGTAATAAATCTGTGAATTCTCCAAGCGGTGCCTCAAGTATCTGAACCCAATCACACCCAGTTACTATCCAGCTGCACAACCTGCATACTACAACATTAACTAAAAGATATAATCCATGCTTTATTATAATAATATTTTTAGTTT
Source organism: Caerostris darwini (assembly GCA_021605075.1). NCBI lineage: Eukaryota > Metazoa > Arthropoda > Arachnida > Araneae > Araneidae > Caerostris > Caerostris darwini. Next base: position 286,278 of record BPLQ01009199.1, read on the forward strand.
TTAAATGACCAACACATATATGAATGAATAAAAAATACTTTTTTTTCTTCTAATGCAGTTGGCAAATAGACCGTGATCTTCGCCATAAGGGCTGCACCGATGTTACTCACTTTGCATTACCCAGGGGGCGCGTGTAGCTTGATGGTAAGCCACGGACGCGGAGTAACAATGCCCTGCAACGCTCTGTGATCCTATTAGGACCGGGACCTACGGTTTAAAGTGGATTCCGAACCACTACAAACATGCATGGCACCGATGGGATTCGAAGCCGATACCTGTGGTACCGAGCGCCAGAGCGCTACCCACTCGGCCATTCAGGCCCTTTATTTCATTGTAATAAAGAATATTTTCTATATTGTTTTAATTAATATATAATAGAGAGTTTTTGCATAGAGTTTTTGTAATTAATTAGTACCTTATTTTTTTTCTTTAGTTAGTTACATCTAGATTACATATTAAAAACCTTAAAGTTTCTTAGTTATATATATAAGCTATTGTTGGCAATGATAGTAAGCCACGGACGCGGAATGACAATACCCCGCAACGCTCTAGAATCCTATTAGGACCGGGATCTACGGTTTAAAGTGGATTCCGAACCACTACAACACCCATGGGCAAAGCCGGGATAAACAATACTTGAAACAACCAAATTAAATTTAAAAAATTATCATTTAATTGGGTAATTCATAACTCACAGCTGTTATTATCTTTTGCTGTAGGAATTCTTTAGTGCATGTAGTACACGTAATTTTATTTAAACAATGAATGCCATTCTAAAAGCCAAAGAAAAAAACTGTATGTTCAAAAGATAGCATGAATAAAAGAAGCCTAATAACGATTCAGGAATCTGTAATCAATTTCATAACAATTGATTATTTGTTACTTTCCTTCACAACATGAAGAAGCCAAACTATATCATGAAGAAAGAAGCGGTATAAAGTACTATTGATTAAAGTATTATTTTTACCAGCTGGCTCATTACAGATTTTGGAGTGTGTTACAGTTTCAGTTAATTAATAATTTACTTACTTTAAAGATGCATTGTTGTATATTAAGACAATCTATTCTTATTTTCAAGGTACTAATTATGCAGAAAAAAGTATGAAAATAGTATCTCATATGTATAGTATATTCTCATCTGTCTTATCTTTAAATAGTTTTATATATAATCATCTGAAAATATTACAGGATTTGCTTAGTAAAAAATAAATTAAAATTGTTGAAAATTACTATTAAATTATATTATAATTACTATTACTATTAAAAAATAAATATGTAGGTTTGAAAATCACTAATTTGTTTATATTTAATTTTAAAAGAAATGAAATCACCCCAGGGTAAAATTCTATGTAAGCAAATCAAAAGAATATAATTTTGCAAATAAATTTACATATTTATATAGTTTGCATTGGATGAAATGAATTAATTTTTATGTTGAGTCATTAATCAGTGATTCATATAGGTTATTTTAGAAAACAACTTTTGTAAATTATATTGCGTCGTAGTATTTAAATCTTTATTTCAACGCTACTTGTGAGCATTAGAGTTGATATTTAATCCATTGACTGCTTTGTTATAGACCAGGGGTCTCCAAACTTTCCAGCCTTAGGGCCATACTGTTTACTCTAGTAAGTACCAAGGGCCAAAACCATTTTAATTTTTTTGCCGTTATCTAGAATTTCCAGTTAGCTGTTATGCTTAAGTTAAATTTTCTGCGTATTATGCTTGCCATTAAGCTTTACCTAACAAGTAAATAAAACCGAGTTATTATCATTCTGTATTTTTTTATCCAACTTATTACAGCAACAATAAGTCGCGGGCTGGATTGATGACACTGGCGGGCCGGATTTGGCCCGCGGGCCGTAGTTTGGAGACCATTGTTAAAGACAGTATTTCAAAAAGTGGAGACTCGATGATTTTTGTTATGTTCAGCATCTTGCCTCGTGAGTCGGACATACCTAGTGGGAGTTTTCAAGGGTTTTCTCACAAAAGGATTTTCTCAAATTCCTGATAGTTCTCCCTAAAACTACCCTCCTTCTTCAGACGTGTCAGACTTCTACTTACGGGTATTCTATCACAACAGAAGCTGCCCCCTTTCCTTGCATTTATTTATTGCTATTGGAATGTACTATCTTCACTGCAGCACATTGAAGATTAAACACATCCACAAATCTTTATTTATATTGGTTACTACTATTCAAATCACAACTAATAATATATATTAACATTAATTTGCTTAATACATTAATCGAAATGATGCGATACTTACCGTATTTGAAAGCAGTGTAATAACAAGTATAAACATAATGCATTCAAATGTAACGATAAATTTCAAAGAACAAGTAATGAAGACTTGTTCGATCTTTCTAAAGAACATAATGCTGTTTATAAAAATCACCCATTATTAGGACATTTCCACATTCACTAATGCATCGTGAAACACTTAGGGCAATAATGCAAGCAGACTCAATTGCGATTTACTTAATATTTCCTTTGAGAAATGGCATTACTTAATTATTCAAAATTTCTCAATCCTAGCCATTGAATACTTAAAGTATTCTCATTTTATATGACATCTTTATTAACATGAAATTGGTAGTTTATTGCTTAATATAACTAAATTACTTTAGGACATCAGGCTAAAGTAGAAATACCATAAATACTGATTTTTTTTTCTGTATTAGGTTATCATTAGACAATTATTGATGCAATAACCATCTTGTGTCAATAATATTATATGTATTTCCTAGTAAAAATCAAAAATCATCTTCCTTACCATTGAATGTCTAATATTAGCATTATATGGCCCAATTAGCCATTATATGGCCAAATGTCATGCAACGTAAATGCTTTTTTAAACCTGATGTTCTGCTAAATTTCATTTAGCAATGCTTTTAGTTAACACTTCTACGGGAAAGAAATTATCTTCCCTTATGTTAATAAAATCCATCCTAGAAGTTCTGCTTTTGATCTAATTATCTAGCAGAAATAACAAACCTTGAAGATACGTATTAATTACATTATTATTAATTATATTATAGTTATCCTTTTATGGAATTTTACTAATTTCTTGAATTGATTTTGTACCTTACATTTATATCTGTACATTTTCTCTTTGATCTGTTTATGTGATGTCTGATATATATACATATATGTATATATATATATATTACAGAGGGATATCAAAATAATGGATCACCTATAAATGTTGTTGTTATCGTGTCCATGGATTTAAAAAAAAATATTAATTAAAATTATTATTACCTATAAATAAAAATGGCAATTTTGAATGCGCTTCGTAAGCATTAAAATATAATAACAGCTACCAGTTTTATTTGAAATAAAAAAATATATATTCTGGTAGTACGGGATAACTTTATTGAAATTCTGTAAGTCTAGAATATATTTCAAACGCGTCAAATGTCGGACCTTTCAGATTTTCAAAGAGGTCAACTTGTAGGAGCCCGTCTAGCTGGAGCAAGTGTAACCGAAACATCCCAACTTTTAGGCGTTTCTAGAGGTACTGTGTCTAAAGCCACGACAGCATACACACAGCGTGGTAAGACGATCTCGGCAAAGCAAAAGAGTGGAGGGAAAGTGAAGCTCAGTGAAAGAGACCGACGGATATTGAAGCGGATTGTGATGCCTCAAAAGCGAACAACTGCAGCAAAAGTGAACGCAGAGCTCAATCAGTATCTGGATCCTCCAGTGTCAATCATTACAGTTAGAAGGCACCTTCATAAACAGGACATTTAGGCCAGAGCAACAATTCTCAAGCTACTTGTAACCGAGGTTAATACCAAACGTCGTCTACAGTGGTGCCAGAAAGTAATATATTCTGACGAATCATTTTTCACAGTTTCATCTACAGTGGTGCCAGAAAGTAATATGGTCTGACCAATCGTCTTTTTTTCCCTACAACAGGACGGGTGTACATTTGGAGGACACCTGCACAGGCGTATGGTCGTGATTGAATCCTTCCAACTGTCAAGCATGGAGGTGGATCTGTCATGATATTGGCAGCCATGTCGTGGTTTTCTGCTGGACCAATCGTAAGCCTGAAAGGAAGAATAACTGGGGATAAGTATAGAGAAATTTTAGCTCATCACGTCCATGCTATGATGCAAACTTTCTTTCCTGCAGGATATGAAATTTTCCAGGATGATAATTCCCCCATCTATACAATGGGACCTATCCAATCCAGGTTTGATGAACACAAGGATGAAGTTAAACACTTACCACTCACCCGACCTCAATATCATTGAACCGTTATGGTCTATTTTAAAGCGCTCAATATGGAATCGATATCCAGCAAAGGCATCTCTCCCAGAACTCTCACAATATCTCCATGAATAAAGGTACAAAATTCCTCTAAACACTATTCAGCACTTGTATGAATTGATTCCTAGGAGAATCCAAGCTGTATTACATGCGAAAGGTGGTCCTCCAACATGCTAATAAAGGATTCTTTATAAATCTATGGTGTTTCCATTATTTTGATTACCCTCTGTATATATATATATATGATATGTATTTTTATATAATATTCTTCACATTCTTAGTTTCTTGTAATCTACGAAGGAATGTAATCCAAAATACTTTTCTTAAAAGGGCATTCTATATCTTTCTCACCTTCTATAATGTTACATCGACCAGTTTGGAGACTATTGGATTAAACTTTGTCCCATTTTCTTCATGTCAGAAGCATTAAAACGCAATTTAAACTGAAACACTCATGCCTCGAATCTTAGAATATGTAGGATTCTCTTTACTTCAAGTAGGCCGAACCAATTTAAAGTCATTTGCATGCTAAAGAAATAATTCCTCTTTTAACTGCAAAGTTAACTCCTTCCACAATAGATTGCTATGTTTCCACAACTGGAAACTATTATAGGCAGACATTCAAATCACTACCACTTCATAGCCCTAATTGTGGTGCTAATGGCAACTAATAAATCATTAGCAAGGAGAGGTCCACATCTATTACTAAGCCATAGGTCTCATTTAAAATACACGAGGGCTTTTGTGATTTGATGCAGCTTTATAAAGTGGGTATATAGTTGGGAGAACTGCTATTAAACATCTAGGACAGCAACGGAGAAGTTTTACTATAGGTCATTAAAAGGGTTTTTAAGAAATGTTAACGTTAATAATTTAAAACGGTTATAACGTTATAAATTTAAAACAGAATTTATCCTTAGATTTTCTTTATTTTACTAAATACTGGAATTTCTTTCTTCTTATTAGTTTGAATAAGCCAAAATGAAAAACTAATTCATAGCAAAATAGAAGAATAACAGCATAAACATTCAAATATATAAGTTTAAGCGCGTGGTTAATTTTATTAAACACGTTATCCATTTAAAGGGCCTGATGGCCGAGTAGGCAGCGCTCTGGCGCTCGGTACCACTGGTTTCGGGTTTGAGTCCCGACAGTGCCAGGAATGTTTGTAGTGGTTCGGAATCCACTTTAAACTGTAGGTCCCGGTCTAATATGATCGTAGAGAGTTGCGGGGGCATTGTTACTCCGCGTCCGTGGCTTATCTTCAAGTTACACGCGCCCCCTGGGTAATGCAAAGTGAGTAACGTCTGTACAGCGCTTGCCTTAAGGCATCAGAGACTTCTAATGCAGTTGGCAAACACTTAGATAGTAAAGAAAAAAAGTTGTCCATTAAGTGGCAAAACTTGCAAAGAGACTATTGCCAATTTTAGATTAAGAACTGAACATGACTGCCTGGCCTTGTAGTTGTATGTTAAATAATTTTAAACTTTTGATTTTATGTACAAGATATTTTAGCATGTACAATTGACGAGGCTCTTGTGTTGTCTCTTATGGCATTATTAGAACTCCATCCATAAAAAGTTGACCATTTGTCGTAGAAAGAAGTAGAACATATAAACAAATAAAAATTACAAAGGGAAAAGACCAGACTTTCTGTACAAAAATAGATTGTGAATATGATTAACCAAAATACGGATTACGAATATGATTAACCAAAATATGGATTGTAAATAAGATTAACCAAATTATGAATTGTGAATATGAGTAGCCAAAATATGGATTGTGAATATGAGTAGCCAAAATATGGATTGTGAATATGAGTAGCCAAAATATGGATTATGGATATGAGTAGCCAAAATAGGAATTGTGAATTTGAGTAGACAAAATATGTGAATTGAGTAGCCAAAATATGGATATGAGTAGCCAAAATAGGAATTGTGAATTTGAGTAGACAAAATAGGGATTGTGAATTTGAGTAGACAAAATAGGGATTGTGAATTTGAGTAGACAAAATAGGGATTGTGAATTTGAGAAGACAAAATAGGGGTTTTGAATATGATTAGACAAAATAGGGGTTGTGAATATGATTAGCCAAAATAGAGATTGTGAATATGAGTAGCCAAACTAGGAATTGTGAATTTGAGTAGACAAAATAGGGATTGTGAATTTGAGTAGACAAAATAGGGATTGTGAATATGAGTAGACAAAATAGGGATTGTGAATCTGAGTAGACAAAATAGGGGTTGTGAATATGATTAGACAAAATAGGGGTTTTGAATATGATTAGACAAAATATGTATTGTGAATATGATTAGCCAAAATAGGTGTTGTGAATATGATTAGCCAAAATAGGGGTTGGGAATATGTTTAGCCAAAATATGGATTGGGAAGTATATATGTGTTTTATGTAAGACAGAGAAAATGAATAAGGCCCATATACTTGTTTGCTCAGGCCTGGACTCTGGAAACTTACAACAGAATGGTGATTTGTGTACTCTTTACTGGAGGGCCAAAGAAAACATGTCCTGATCACATGAACTTTTATTATAGTGCTTCTGGATACTTAAATGTTTTAATCTTAGAACATTTAACTTGTTTATAAAGGTTTTTAGTAGTTTTTGTTAAGAATGCCTTGTCCTTTCACTTTATAATTTTGATTTATTTATATGTTCTTTCTGTTTATACGGTAAATGACCAAACGTGTATGGATTGATTTCCAATAAAGTCACAGGGACAAACACAACAACGTTGCCCATTATGCATGCTAAAATTTATCTTCTACATAAAATCATAAGTTTCAAATTATTTGTCCTACAACTACAACTAATCGCAGGATTTAAAACCAAAACTATTTCTAGATAAAAAAAATACAATTGAATAGAAAAAAAATATCTTTGGAATAATTGTAATGAAATAAAATCTAAGTATTGAAATGGCTTTTGCGGTTTTGTTATATGCAGATCTTTTAAGTAATAAAATAATTTAAACAATTTTAATTTATTGGAATGCTAATTATATTTAAGAAACTAGTTATACTAAATGGAAATAAAGTAATTGGGGATTAAACAAAAGTTTTTGTATGTAAGTTGGATTTAAATGTTTCTAAATTGAAAATGATACTTAATGGTAGAATAATTCTAAACGAAGAAGACATTTAATGATGCAGGAAATTATCAAAGAATATTTGAAGATAATTTATAAAATATTAGCTTTTTTTTTTTTTTTTTTTTTTTTTTTTTTTTTTTTTGCAACAGTAAGGCATATAAAATCCATTGATTTTGCATTTGTTATTCTTTTTTAACATTGGGAAACTAAAAACTTGAGAAGTAATATTAATCTTTATCACAAAACCTCTGCAGTTATTATGCAAATAAGTTACTAAATTTTACCAAAGGTAAAAAAAAAAGATTTTAATTCAACCTTTCTCTTTACAAATAACAGATAAATATGGTTAAAAGTAAAAAAAACAAAAACATTAAGTCATTGTTTCTAGATAATAGAAACTAAAAAGAAACAACAAACTAACCTCGAAAATTTTCATTTAAATGGGAATATAAATTCCACACAAACTAATTTGAACAGCAGTACTTAAAGATTTATAAGAAACTTTTACAAATCGATAATTATTTTTTTATCATTAATGTCATTAACGTAAAGTTATTGTGAAGTGAGCACGATTCCAAAACCCTACCACTTCTTATAAAGTCCTTTTATATCTTTTCTTGCAAGTGATTAAGAATCGATCGATAAAAATGGCTCGAGTTTAATTGTCTTCTCAAAAATGATTCAGTCCATTAAGCAAACTTTTCGATTTAATATCGAATCTAAATTTATTTTCAGTCTTGAAACAATGTTAAGTATCTGTATAATAAGAGAAAAGTTAATTGTTTTTGTCTTGGTTTGGCACAAAATTCAATAATTTCGAGACTTTTTTTAGTGTTTTAGAAAAGACTCGTTCTTTAAATTGGATTTTTATTGGAAATCTTTATTAAATCTCTTTAAAAAAAAGATTATTTTAAATACTTGTTTCAAAAAAAGTTTTACTTCCAGGTATCTGACTTTAATAAATGTTGAGAATATATATTGAGTTATTGGATTTTTTCTTGATGTTGTTACTATTTGAAACAGAATGCCTTAAGCACTTAGGCCTCCGTTAATTTTAAGATGTGTTTACCAAAAAAAAAAAAATTAAAAACTAATTTCTTATCGAAATTATAATTAAGAAATTTAATTTTAATTATTTTTTAATTGATTTAAAAAGAGCAGATTATTGTTTTTTGACAAGTATAATGTAAAAATCCTTCTTAATTGCTTGAATTATACATGATTTATACTTAAATTTAGTACTACTTGAAGCAGAATGTCTTAAGCACTTGGCAAACAAATCTTAAAAGTAACGTATTCCTAAAAAACATTTTGGTTATGCAAACAATAAGTATTTTCCATCATGGATATTTTAACGTTCATAGATATTTGAATTTAAATTAAGTATTATTATTTTGATCGAAAGTATAATTGATTTAGATTTAATTATTTTTGGATTAATTTAAAAAGTAGATTATTGTTTTCGACAAATATAATGTGAATTTCCTTTCTAATTAAAAAATCATACCTCATTTTTGCTTGAATTTATTACTATTTGAAAAAGAATGCTTTAAGCACTTGGAAATGAGTTATTTTTAAGATTTGTTTACTAAAAAACATTTTTTTCCTAATGAAACAATAAGTATTTTTCATCGTGAATATTTTAACATTAATATATATATATATATATTTGAATTTAAATAAAATAATGATTTTTTATCCAAATTATAATGAAGAGATTTAATTAAAATTTTTGTATTGACTTAATAAAGCAGAATTTTGTTTTTTGACAAAGATAATGTAAAATTCCTTTTTAATGATTAAATTTACAAATTAATTCAAATTCAAAACAGTATTTTTCAAATAGCAAATGGATTTTTAAAAATTTTAAACAAATTCAGCAATTCTTTGATGTATTAAATATGCACAAATCTTGGTACATACTTTACAAAACAGAGAATTCAATAAAAACAATTCCCGAAAATATATTTAAAAGCAAAGTTCTGTATTTATATCGGCATTAATTTAAAAGGAATCACAGATTGGCCATAAATTTCAAATGAACTTAAATTCAAAAGCCTATTTTTTTAATAACAAATATAATTTTAAAATACTCATCAATTCTTTGCTATATTAAAGAATACATAAATTTTTTTGCCGACATTTCAAACCGTCAGAATTAAGTAAAACCAAATTCATGAATTCATATTTAAAAGCGAGGTTTTACATTTCTATCGACATTAATTTGAAAAGAATAACAGTTTGGCCATAAATAAATGACAACCACAGCGAATTCAAAAGAATATTTTTTAATAACAAATGGAATTTTAAAACACTCAACAAATCTTTGTTTTATTAAAAAGTACATGAATCTTTTTACTGACTTTTCAGAAAGTCAGAATTCAGCAAAGTTTGGCCATAAATTCAAAAGATAATGTTTTATATAATAAATGACATTTTAAAGCACTTAGCAAATCTTTGCTTTATCAAAAAATACATAAATCTCTGTACACACTTTTCAGAATGTCAGAATTCAGTAAAACTAAATTCCTGAATCCTTATTTAAAAGCAAATTCTTGTGTTTCTATCGACATTAATTTAAAGCGAATCACGGTTTGGACCATAAATTTCCAAATGAATTGAAACTCAACTGGAATAGGAAACAATACTGGGGAAAATAATTTCCGTGCCTTAGAAGAATATTCTTGTTTTTTAAAGACGCGATTTATTCGAAATTTCAGTTGGAATGTATGGATATCCATCGGGAATTTAAGCGGGCTCTCCATGAAGGAAAGTTTTATTTGACTTGGAACTGTCAACTGGATTTCGCACAAATGTACTTTTTCTAAATATTTACTGTGGAAATGCGGTAGAAGTCTTTTGGGAAAAATGAACTTATCACACAAGAATGTTTTTTTATAAAAAATTCATGGAATAATTCCTGTTTTTAATCATGTTTGCATCCATTCCAGAATTACGACGTGAAGTGATACTGGGCTTCTTTTATTTCTATTTAAATATTACATACGTATTAAATGTTTACTTTTCTTCATATTATTTAGTTCGAGGTTTTCAGTCTCACAAAGGTAATGAGATACAAAATTAATATTAATACCAAATATAAAGTGCCATAAAATGTGTCTATTACTTCAAAAAATAAATAATAATAAACCTTTGAAAGCAAGATATTTTTAATCTTTACTAAACATTCTTCTTCTTCTTTGGTGCGGCAGTCCCATAATAAGTCAAGGCCGTCTGCCTATTGGCAGATTTCAGACTAGAGATGTTTTCTTGTTAACGGGTAGGTTGTTTATCGTGTTATTTCAAAACTTTTGAATTCAGTAGAACCGAACTCCTGCATCTTTATTTAAAAGCAAAGTCACATGTTTCTATCGACATTATTTAAAAGGAATCAAAGTTTCGCCATAAATTTCTATATAAATTTAAATTCAAAAGATAATTTCTTAAATAACAAATGGCATTTTAAGACACTCATCGATCTTTGTTATGTTAAAAAATAAAAAATGATATATAATATTTGGTATATTGATATATTGTAAATTCGTAACAAATTCCTGAATCTGTATTTAAAAGCAAAGTCTTATATTTATATCGACCTTAAATAAAAAAAAAAAACATATTTGCCATAAATTTCCATATCAATTCAAATTCAAGAGAGTATTTTTGAATAACAAACGGCATTTTAAAACATTCAACAAATCTTTGTTTTATTAAAAAGTACATGAATTTTTATACCGATTTTCAGAACGTTAGAGTTCAGCAAAACTAAATTCCTGAATCTTTATTTAAAAGAAAAGTCTTGTGTTTCCGTCGACATTAATTTAAAACGAATCACGGTTTCGGCCATAAATTTCCAAATGAATTTAAACTGAACTGGAATAGGATACAATACTGGGGAAAATAAGTTCCATCCCTTTGAAGAATATTCTTGTTCTTTAGAGATGCGATTTATTCTAAATTTCAGTTGGAATGGGGAATGTCCATTGGGAATTTAAGCGGCGCTCCATGAAGGAAAGTTTTATTTGACTTGGAACTGTCAACTGAATTTCGCACAAATGTACTTTTTCTAAATATTTACTGTGGAAATGCGGTAGAATCCTTTTGGGAAAAATAAAGTTACCACACAGAATGTTTTTTCTAAAAAATTCATGGAATGTTTCCTGTTTTTAATCATGTTTGCATCCATTCGAGAACTAAGATGTGAAGTGATACTTGGCTTCTTTTATTTCTATTTAAATATTACATACGTATTAAATGTTTACTTTTCTTCATATTATTTAGTTCGAGGTTTTCAGTCTCACAAAGGTAATGAGATACAAAATTAATATTAATACCAAATATAAAGTGCCATAAAATGTGTCTATTACTTCAAAAAATAAATAATAATAAACCTTTGAAAGCAAGATATTTTTAATCTTTACTAAACATTCTTCTTCTTCTTTAGTGCGGCAGTCCCATAATAAGTCAAGGCCGTCTGTCTATTGGCAGATTTCAGACTAGAGACGTTTTCTTGTTAACGGGTAGGTTGTTTATCGTGTTATTTCAAAACTTTTGAATTCAGTAGAACCAAATTCCTGCATCTTTATTTAAAAGCAAAGTCACATGTTTCTATCGCCATTATTTAAAAGGAATCAAAGTTTCGCCATAAATTTCTATATAAATTCAAAAGATAATTTCTTAAATAACAAATGGCATTTTAAGACACTCATCGATCTTTGTTATGTTAAAAAATAAAAAATGATATATAATCTTTGGTATATTGATAAATTGTAAATTCGTAACAAATTCCTGAATCTGTTTTTAAAAGCAAAGTCTTATATTTCTATCGACCTTAAATGAAAAAAAAAACCCATTTTCGCCATAAATTTCCAAATCAATTCAAATTCAAGAGAGTATTTTTGAATAACAAACGGCATTTTAAAACATTCAACAAATCTTTGTTTTATACATGAATTTTTATACCGATTTTCAGAATGTCAGAGTTCAGCAAAACTAAATTCCTGAATCATTATTTAAAAGAAAAGTCTTGTGTTTCCGACGACATTAATTTAAAATGAATCACGGTTTGGGCCATAAATTTCCAAATGAATTTAAACTCAACTAGAATAGGATACAATACGGGGGAAAATAAGTTCCATCCCTTTGAAGAATATTCTTGTTCTTTAGAGATGCGATTTATTCTAAATTTCAGTTGGAATGTAGGATGTCCATTGGGAATTTAAGCGGCGCTCCATGAAGGAAAGTTTTATATGACTTGGAACTGTCAACTGAATTTTGCACAAATGTAATTTTTCTAAATATTTACTGTGGAAATGCGGTAGAATCCTTTTGGGAAAAATGAAGTTACCACACAGAATGTTTTTTCTAAAAAATTCATGGAATGTTTCCTGTTTTTAATCATGTTTGCATCCATTCGAGAACTAAGATGTGAAGTGATACTTGGATTCTTTTATTTCTATTTAAATATTACATACGTATTAAATGTTTACTTTTCTTCATTATATTTAGTTCGTGATTTTTAGTCTCACAAAGGTAATGAGATAGAATTAAAATATTAACACAAAATATAAAGTACTATAAAACTTGCCTATTCTTTGAATAAATAAATAATAATAATTCTTTGAAAGCCAGATTTTTTAATCTTGACTGAACATTCTTCTCCTTCTTTGGCGCAACAACCACATGGTAAGCCAAGGCTGATATTTAAAAACATCAGAATTCAGTAAAGCCAAATTCCAGAATCTATATTTAACAGCAAAGTTTTATGTTTCTGTGTATATTAATTTAAAAATAATCACAATTTGGCTATAGATTTCAAAATAAATACAAATTCAAAAGAGTATTTTTTAAATAACAAATGGAATTTTAAAATAATCAGAAAATTTTTGTTACATGAAAAAAGGATAAATCCGTGTAGCTACTTCTCAAAACATCAGAATTCAGTAAAGCCGAATTCATCAACCTTTATTTAAAAGCAAAGTCTTATGTTTCTGTCTACATTAATTTAAAACGAATCAAATTTTGACCATAAATTTCCAAATAAATTCAATTTCAAACGCATACTTTTTTAAAAGGAAATGAAATTTTAAAATATTCATTAAGTTTTTGTTACGTTAAAAAATGCATAAATCTTTGCACCGACTTTACAAAACTTCTGAATTCTGTAAAATCAAATTCCATAATCTTTATTTAAAGCAAAGTGTTATAATTTTACCGACATTAATTTGAAACGAATTTGGCGAAAACGAAAAATTGGCCATAAATTTGAAACGAAATTGGCCATAAATTCAAAAGATAACTTTTAAAAATAATAAATGGAATTTTAAAACACTCAGCAAAACTTTGCTTTACTAAAGATTACATGAATCTTTATACCGACTGTTCAGAACGACAGAATTCAGCAAAACTGAATTCCTGAATGTGTATTTGAAAGCAAAGTCTTATGTTTCCATCGACATTAATTTAAAACAAATCACGGTTTGGGCCATAAATTTCCAAATGAATTTAAATCCAACTGAAAAAGGAAACAATACGAAGAAAGAAGTGTTTCATGCCTTAGAAGAATATTCGTGTTCTTTGGAGATGCAATTTATTCGAAATTTCAGTTGGAATGTAGCGTGTCCATTGGGAATTAAAGCGGCTCTCCATGTAGGAAAGTTTTATTTGACTTGGAACTGTCAACTGGATTTTGCACAAATGTACTTTTTCTAAATATTTACTGTGGAAATGCAGTAGAACCCTTTTGGGAAAAATGAAGTTATAGCACAAGAATGTTTTTTTCTAAAATATTCAAGGAATGTTTCCTGTTTTTAATCATGTTTGCATCCATTAGAGAACCATGATGTGAAGTGATACTTGGATTCTTTTTTTATTTGTATTTAAATATTACATACGTATTAAATGCTTACTTTTCTTCATATTATTTATTGCGAGATTTTTAATCTTCTTACAAAGATAATGAGATGCAGAATAAATATTAACAGAAAATATAAAGTGCTATAAAACTTGCCTATTCTTTGAATAAATAAATAATAATAATTCTTTGAAAGCCAGATTTTTTAATCTTGACTGAACATTCTTCTCCTTCTTTGGCGCAACAACCACATGGTAAGCCAAGGCTGATATTTAAAAACATCAGAGTTTAGTAAAACCAAATTCCAGAATCTATATTTAAAAGCAAAGTCTTGGGTTTCTATCGACATTAATTTAACAGAAATCCCAATTTGACCATAGATTTCAAAATAAATACACATTCGAAAGAGTATTTTTTAAATAACAAATGGCATTTTAAAATATTCAGAAAATCTTTGTTGCATAAAAAAAGGATAAATACTTCTACCTACTTCTCAAAGCATCAGAATTCAGTAAATCCAAATTCATCAATATATATTTAAAATCAGAGTCTTATGTTTCTATCGACATTAATTTAAAACGAATCAAAGTTTGGCCATAAATTCAAAAGATAATTCTTTAAATAATAAAAAGAATTTTAAAACACTCAACAAATCTTGGTTTTATTAAAAAGTACACGAATCTTTCTACCGACTTTTCAGTACGTCAGAATTCAGCAAAACTAAAATCCTGAATCTTTATTTAAAAGCAAAGTCTTATGTTTCCATCGACATTAATTTAAGACGAATCACAGTTTGTGCCATAAATTTCCAAATGAATTTAAAATCAACTGAACAAGGAAACAATACGAAGAAAGAAGAGTTCCATGCCTTGGAAGAATATTCTTGCTCTTTAAAGATGCAATTTATTTGAAATTTCAGTTGGAATGTACGTATGCTGTCCATTGGGAATTTAAGCGGTTCGCCATGAAGGAAAGTTTTATTTGACTTGGAACTGTCAACTGGATTTTGCACAAATGTACTTTTTATAAATATTTACTGTGGAAATGCGGTAGACCCCTTTTGGGAAAAATGAAGTTATCGCATAAGAATGTTTTTTTCTAAAATATTCATGGAATGTTTCCTGATTTTAATCATGTTTGCATCCATTTTTATTTTTATTTAAATATTATATACGTATTAAATGTTTACTTTTATTATTTAGTTCGAGAGTTTTAGTCTCACAAAGAAAATGAGATTAAAAAATGAGAAAACAAATATTAACCAAAATATAAAGTGCTATGAAACTTGCCTATTCTTTCAAAAAATAAATAATAATGATTCTTTGAAAGTAAGATTTTTTAATCTTGACTGAACATTCTTCTCCTTTGGTGCAACAGCCACATTGTAAGCCAAGGTCGTCTGCCAACTGGCAGCTTTCGAGACAAGAGATGTTTCATTTTTAACAGATAGGATGTCAGTCCTGATATTTCAAAACATCAGAATTCAATAAAACCAAATTCCAGAATCTATATTAAAAAGCAAAGTCCTATCTTTCTATTGACATTAATTTAAACGAATTACAAATTGGCCATATATTTCCAAATAAATACAAATTCAAAAGCGTATTCTTAAAACAACAAATGGAATTTTAAAATATTCAGAAAATCTTTGTTGCATTAAAAAAAGGATAAATCCTTGTACCTACTTCTCAAAACATCAGAATTCAGTAGAGCCAAATTCATGTTTCTGTCGACATCAATTTAAAACTAATCAAATTTTGACCATAAATTTAAAAATAAATTCACGTTGAAAAGCCTACTTTTTTAATAGAAAAAATTTTAAAATAGTCATTAAGTTTTTGTTACGTTAAAAAATGCATAAATATTTGTACCGACTTTACAAAACATCTGAATTTTGAAAAACCAAATTCCTGGATCTTTATTTAAATGGAAAGTCTTATGTTTCTATCGATATTAATTTAAAACGAATAACGGTTTGGGCCATACATTTCCAAATGAATTTAAACTCAACTGCAAACAATACTAGGGAAAATGCCTTAGAAGAATCTTCTTGTTCTTTGAAGACGCGATTTATTCGAAATTTCAGTTGGAATGTAGAATGTCTATTGGGAATTTAAGCGGCTCTCTCCATGAAGGAAAGTTTTATTTGACTTGGAACTGTCAACTGGATTTCGCACAAATGTACTTTTTCTAAATATTTACTGTGGAAATGCGGTAGAACCCTTTAGGGAAAAATGAAGTTATCGCATGAGAATGTTTTTTTTTTCTAAAAAATTCATGGATGGCTTCCTGTTTTTGATCATGTTTGCATCTATTCGAAAACTAAGTTGTAAGTGATATTTTGATTTTTTAAATTTCTTTTTAAATTTTGCATATGTATTAAATATTTATTTTTCTTCATATTATTTAGGTCAAGATTTGAAATCTGACAATCATAATGAACTACAAAATAAATATTAACTCTAATACAAAATGCAAAAGCCTGTCTATTATTCCAAATAATAATAACAATAAATATTTGAGATTAAGACTTTTTTCTCTTTACTGAACATTCTTCTTCATTGACGAAAAATAGTAGCCCGTAGTCAATTGCCCAGTTAAAATAGTCAAAATAGTAGCCAAAATAATCTGCCAGTAGGCAGACGCCATGGTAAGCCAAGCCTGTCTGCATATTGGCAAATAGGCAGAGAGTATTTAATTTAAATTCAAATATCTATTAAAGTAAAAAAATCCACGATGAAAAATACTAATTGTTTCATAAGCAAAAAGGTTTTTTTGGTAAGAAAATCTTAAAATTAATGGATTCCTAAGTGCTTAAGGCATTCTTTTTTCAAATAGTAATAAATTCAAGTATAAATCAAACATAATTCAAGAAATTAAAAAGGAATTTTATATTATATTTGTCAAAAGGCGTACTTCATAACTGTGATTCGTTTTAAATTGTCTAATAAAAACGAATTTTACTAATGAATTTTACTAATGCCCAACGTTTTTTATGTTAAGTTACAGTTACGTTATTTTATCCCGTTATCTAATGTCTATAGGAAGATAGGACTTTCCTTTTAAATATAAATTCAGAAATTTGAACTCTGGTGTTTTGAAAAGTCGGTACAGATATTTATGAAATTTGAAATTTATGGCACTTTTTCCTTTTAAACTAATGCCGTCAAAAACATAAGAATTTGCTTTTAAATATCGATTCAAGAATTTGGTTTTAATAAATTGTAATGTTCTGAAAAGTTTGTATAGAAATGTGTGCATTTTTTAATATAACTACAACTTGCTGAATGTTATAAAATTTCAATTGTTATTGAAAAAAATACTCTTTTGAATTTGAATTCATTTGGAAATTTGTGGCGAATCTGTGATTCGTTCATAAATTAATGTCGTTAGAATCATAATATTTTGATTTTAAATCTACATTCAGGAATTTATTTTTACTGAATTCTGACGTTTTGTAAAATCAGTACAGATATTTATGCATTTTTAATTTAAAAAGATTTGTTGACTGTTTTAAAATTCCATTTGTTATTTAAAAAAGCATTATTTTCAGTTTGAATTCATTTGGAAGTTTATGACCAAAGTACGATTCCTCTTAAATTAATGGCGATAGAAACAAAAGACTTTCCTTTTTAATATAGACACAGGAATTTTTTTTCTGAATTATGATGGTTTGAAAATGGCCAAGAATATCGAAAACATAGCCTGTCTCGAAATCTGTCATTAGGTAGACGCCTTCCGTTACCATAGGGCTGTTGCGCCAAAGAAGAAGAAGAAAAGAAGAATCTTTAGTAAAGATTGAAAATATCTTGCTTTCAAAAGTTTATTATTTATTTTTTGAAATTATAGACACATTTTATAGCTTTTTATATTTGGGGTGAATATTAATTTTGTATTCAATTACCATTGGGAGAATGAAGTTCTCAAAATAATAATACGAAGAAAAATAAATATTTAATACATATGCTAAATTTAAATAGAAAAAAAAATCCAAATAACACTCACATCTTGGTTCTCGAATGGATGCAAACATGATTAAAAACAGGAAACATTCCAAGAACTTTTTAGAAAAAAAAAAAAATTTTTGTGCGATAACTTCATTTTTCCCAAAAGGCTTCTACCGCATTTCCACAGTAAATATTTAGAAAAAGTACATTTATGCAAAATCCAGTTGACAGTTCCAAGTCAAATAAAACTTTCCTTCATGGAGCGCCGCTTAAATTCCCAATGGACATCCATACATTCCAACTGAAATTTCGAATAAATCGCGTCTCCAAAGAACAAGAATATTCTTCAAAGACATGGAACTTATTTTCCCCAGTATTGTATCCTATTCCAGTTCAGTTTGAATTCATTTGGAAATTTATGGTCCAAACCGTGATTCGTTTTAAATTAATGCAGATAGAAACACAAGACTTTGTTTTTAAATAAGGATTCAGGAATTTAGTTTTACTGAATTCTGATGTTCTAAAAAGTCGGCAGAAAGATTCATGTATTTTTTAATAAAACCAAGATTTTCTGAGTATTTTAAAATTCCATTTGTTATTAAAAATTTACGTTTGAATTTGTTATGTTTGTCATTTATTTATGGCCAACCTGTGATTTTTTTTTTTAAATTAAGGTTGATATAAACATAAATTTTCTTTTAAATAAAGATTCTGGAATTTGGTTTTACAGAATTCCGACGTTCTAAAAAGTCAGTACAAAGATTTATGCATTTTTTAATAAAACAAAGAATTGATGAGTGTTTTAAAATTCCAATTTTGATTAACAAAACATTCTTATGAATTTGAATTACTTTCGAAATTTGTGGCTAAACTGCAAATCGTTTTAAATTAATGCCAATAGAAATAAGACTTTGATTTTAAAGAATGTTTAGTAAAGGAGGAAAAGGCCTTGCTTTCAAAGATTTTTATTTTTTATTTTTATTTATTTGTTTATTTTTGGAATAATAGTCACGTTTTATAGCACTTGATAATTGGTATCAATATTTATTTTGTATTTCAATATCTTCGTGACATTGAAAATCTCGAACTAAATAATATGAAAAAAAATATATATAAAATATACGAAATTTAATACGCATGTAAAATTTAAATAGAAATAAAAAAATCCAAATACCACTTTAAATTTTGGTTTTTGGTATGGATGCAAACATGATTAAAAACAGCATACATCCATGAATTTTTTAAGAAAAATAAAGTCCTGTGCGATAACTTCATTTTTCCCAAAAGGGTTCTACTGCATTTCTACAGTAAATATTTAGAAAAAGTACATTTGTGCGAAATTCATTTGACAGTTCCAAGTCAAATAAAACTTTCCTTCATGGAGAGACCGCTTAAATTCCCAATGGACATTATATACATTCCAACTGAAATTTCAAATAAATCGCGTCTTCAAAGAGCAAGAATATTCTTCTAAGGCATTTAACTTATTTTCTTCAGTATTGTTTCCTACAACAGTTGAGTTTAAATTCATTTGGAAATTTATGGTCCAAACTGTGATTCGTTTTAAATTAATGTCGATGGAAACATAAGACTTTACTTTTAAATAAAGATTCAGAAATTTGATTTTACTGAATTCTGACGTTCTGTAAAATCGGTAAGAAGATTCATGTATTTTTTAAATAAACAAAGATTTGCTGAGTGTGTTAAAATTTCCTTTGTTATTTAAACAACACTGTTTTAAATTTGAATTCATTTGAAAAATTATGCCCAACTATTATTTGTTTTAAATTAATGTAGACAGATACATAAGACTTTAATTTTAAATATAGATTCAGGAATTTGGATGTACTGAATTCTGATGTTTTGAAAGATCACGATAACCAACCTACACTTTAAAAAGAAAACGTCTCTGGTCTCGAAATCTGCCAGTAGGCAGACGGACTTGGCTTAACATGGAACTGTTGCTCCAAAGAAGAGGAAGAATGTTCACAAAAGATTAAAGTATTTTGCTTTTATAGAATTATTATTATTTATTTTTGAAATAATAGACACGTTTTATAGAGCTTTATATATGGTGTTAATATTAATTTTATATTCCATTACCTTGCCAGATTGAAAATCTCGAACTAAAAATATGAAGAAAAACAAACATAACTTAAGCATGCAGCATAATTTAAATAAAATTAAAATCCAAGTATCACTTCACCTCTTGGTTCTCGAATGGATGCAAACATGATTAAAAACAGGAAGCCTTCCATGAATTTTTTAGAAAAAAAAACATTCTTATGCGATAACTTCATTTTTCCCAAAAGAGTTCTACCGCATTTCCACAGTAAATATTTAGAAAAAGTACATTTGTGCGAAATTCAGTTGACAGTTTCAAGTCAAATAAAACTTTCCTTCATGGAGCGCCGCTTAAATTCCCAATGGACATCCCAAATTCCAACTGAAATTTCGAATAAATCGGATCCTCAAAGAACAAGAATATTCTTCTAAGACATGGAACTCTTCTTTCCAAGTATTGTTTCCTTTTTCATTTGAGTTTGAATTCATTTCTAAATTTATGGCCCAAACCATGATTCGTTTTAAATTAATGTCGATAGAAACATAAGACTGTATTTAAATGCAAACATTGAGAAATTTGGTTTTACTGAATTCTGACGTTCTAAAAAGTCGGTATAAAGATTCATGTACATTTTAACATAACAAAGATTTACTGAGTGTTTTAAAATTCCATTTGCTATTAAAAAAAATAGACTTTTGAATATAAGTTCATTTGACATTTATGGCTAATCTGTGATTCCTTTTAAATTGATGTCGATATAAATATAGGAATTTGTTTTTTAATATAGTTTCAGGAATTGTTTTTATCGAATTCTCGTTTTTGTAAAGTCTGTGCAAAGATTTGTGCATTTTTTAAGGCAATAAATAATTGCTGAATTTGTTTAAAATTCCATTTGCTATTTAAATAATACTGTTTTGAATTTGAATTCATTTGGAAATTTATGGTTAAACAGTAATTCGTTTTAAATTGTCTATTAGAAACGAACTTTACTAATGTTTCTACGTTATTTATGTTAAGATATGGTTACTATGTTAGGTTATTTTATCCCGTTATCTAATGTCTATAGAAAGATAGGAATATGCTCTTAAATATAAATTCAGAAATTTGGTTTTACGGAATTCTGATATTTTAAGGGAAGGATCGTAAAATAAACATGACAATAAATAAATTAAAAAAAACATGAAAAAAAAAGTTTAAAAAAATATGTTTGTAAAAAAACATGAAAAAAAAAAAGAAAAGAAATATCAGATATCCATGAAATTCTTTTTTATCCTTCTGATTGCCACAAATATTTAAAATAAAATTCTTATATTTATTTATTTATTTAACGTTGATATTTTCATGATCTTCGTGGGAAAATGTATATCAATGATTATAATCCCACAATATTAATGTTTTTAAAACAAACAAACAAATGAATGGAAACCTAAAACAATTTAATAATAGTTCCTTTTTTAGACGGAGAAAGAAAATAAAGTGCTGTTCATAAAACAAGAAAATAAAATAAATGAGAAATATCCATCGAATTTTTTTTTCCTTCTGATTGTCCCAAATATTTAAAAAATAAGTTCTTATATTTATTTACTTAACGATTTTTTTCACGAAAACAAAAGTTTTTTCTTTAAAAAATCGTTTGCTTTTTTCGACTTAGTCTTTGTTTTATACGCTATATAAGTTTCTTTGCAGTTTTTAATTCTAAAGTGTTTAAAATGGTTGCATTACACTGCAAACAACCTGGCAAAAAATCGATCCTTTTTACAGATCCCATTAAATGGCTGCTGATTTAGTTCACTTCCACTTACCCACATCCTTCCGATATATCGATTTCCGAAATATTTTAATTGGTGGAAATGCGCTATCGCAATTCGCTCTTTCCCGGAATCGTAATCGAATGTGAGAGATTCTCCATTGTCTCGCACACTGGGAGCGAGAATAAATGGCCCCGTTCGCTATTATTCTCGATGGGACAATCTTATTACATTTAAGGTTTAAGTAGATTTTTGCATCGGAATGGTTCATTTGTTCTCCATTTCTTGTATATTTGCGCAGTTAGATAAAGCGAAAAGAATGGTACTGCACAAAATGAGGTTCCAAAGTAGGATTTGGAGTTTGGATTCATTTAAAATGTGTTAGGTGCATGTGACATGACGATATAAGTCTTGAATGATAATGCGAAATTTATAAAATGTATATTTGTGAAGGAAAATAAATGGGCAGTACAGTAATTTATAAAATAATACAAAACATTGCGTTTGATAATTATAGTTATTGATTAGTAGTATGTCCATTAAAATTGATTACTAAGGCCACGTGATTAGTAGAATTCTCAATAGAATTGATTACTACGCCCATATGATTAGTAATTGATTAGTAATAAGTTCATTAAAATTTATTAGTATGCACATGTGATTAGTTATTGATTAGTAGATGTTCATTAAAATTGATTGATAGTATGTTTATTAAAATTAATTGATAGTATGTTCATTAAAATTGATTGGTAGTATGTTCATTAAAATTGATTGGTTGTATGTTCGTTAAAATTTATCGGTGTGCACATGTTATTAATAGTATGCCCATTAATATTGATTAGCATGCCAATACGATCAGTAACTGATTAGTAGTATATCCATTAAAATTGAATACTATGCCCGTGCAATTAGTAACTTAGTAGTAGGCCCATTAAAATTGATTAGCATGCAAATGCGATCAGTAACTGATTAGTAGTGTTCCCATTAAAATTGATTAGTATGTCCATGTAATTAGTAACTTAGCAGTATGCCTATTAAAATTTATTAGTATGGCTATGTGATTAGTAATTGATTAGTAGTATGCCCATTAAAATTGATTATTATGCCTATATGATTCGTAATTGATTACTAGTGTTAATATACCGACATAGAAATGGGGCCGTTGGTCTACGTATACTCGTAGGACGGCCAAATGAATTAACATTAATAAAAAGCAATTAAAATAAATACTAGGACGAACAACTAATTTACTTTTACCCTTTAATGAATACGAATAAATACTATTACAATAAAATTTAGGATTTTTAATATTTGGCAGAATAAATAAAATAAAAAAAGTTTTATAGAGAATGTTTATAGAGAAATGTTTACAGAGAAATGTTTACAGAGAAGTATTCATAATATTTCGCACGCATACCTCAATCGAAAATATTCCATTGAGTGTGTGGGCAGTGGGGTACCAGTAGCCTCATATCCTTTTTACCCAAAAAAAAAATGCTCACCGACAATTCCAAAGATGGACATAACTCTCTATTACAAATTATCCCTGGAGCCATTCTCGCAGCAAAAATTGTGCACCAGGCTCACGCACTATCGTAGATCGTTCGCTCTGCTTTCAACGAGTCTTCCTTTCTGCCCGCAAAAACTCCAAAAAAGGGCTGGATCCCACCAAACCGACCGGTTCTTTTGGACCTGACCGTGTGACCGGGATGGGTTATCTACCATTCCTGGATTCATACAAAAAATAAAGGAAATACCCCTTACCCTAACACAACAGGATAATTACCAGTTGCAACAACTAGCATGCCTATTAAAATTGATTAGTATGCCTCTGTGATATTTATTTAAGTAATATTAAAGATGCTAGATTTGTTTTGATGATTTATCTTTTAATGTTGGAGACAAAAAACTACTGATACATGACCTAATTGTTAAAAATGTTATGTAATCATGTGTGTAGATAAGAGTTTTGATCATATATTTGTACACAAAATTCTTGTAAAAAATCTAAAAGGTGAGATTATATAAGATCAGTCAATTTCACCATACTTTTGCCACGAATTGTTGGATAATTCCTTATAAAACAGTTCTGCAGACATAATGCCACAAATATTAAAAAACAATAAGTTCTTATATTTAATTACTTAACGTTGATGTTTTGCTGATTAAATACATGAGAAAATGTATATCAATTAATATAATTCCAAAATATTGATGTGTTAAAAATATGAATGAAAACGTAAAACAATTTAAGGGTAGTTCATTTTTTTTTTAAAGGGAGGAAGGCAATAAAGTGCTGTTCGCCAAAAAAAAAAGCTAAAAGAAAAGAAATAACAGAAATCAATCGAATTCTTTTTTATCCATCTGATTATCACAAAATTTTTTTAAAAAGTTCTTATATTTTTTTACTTAACGTTGTTTTTTTGAAGATTAACTTCGTGGGAAACTGTATATGAATTAATATTATCCTACAATATTAATGTGTTTAAAACAAATAAATGAAAACATAAATAATTTAAGAAGATTTCATTTTTTAAAGGTAGAGAAAGAGAATAAAGTGCAGTTCTTCAAAAAACCGGGAAAGAAAATAAATAAGGAATATTCGTCGAATTCTTTTATTTTTCTTTCTGATTACCAAAAATATTTAAAAAATAAATTCTTATATTTATTTACTTAACATTGATTTTTTTCACGAAAACAAAACTTTTATCTCCTTTAGAAAACCATTTACTTTTTTTGCCGCGTTTTCAGTGTTTTATACAGATAAGTTTCTTTGCAGTTTTTATTTTTATTTTAAAGTGTTTAAAATGATTACATTACGCTGAAAACAACCTGAGACAAAAAATCGATCCTTTTTAAAGATCCCATTAAATGACTGCCGATTTAGTTCACTTCCACATACCCACATCCTTCCGATATATTGATTTCCAAAATATTTTAATTGGTGGAAACACGCTATCGCGATGTGTTCTTTCCCGGAATCGTAATCGAATGTGAGAGATTCTCCATTGTCTCGCCCACTGGGAGCGAGAATAAATGGCCACGTTCGCTATTATTCTCGATGGGGCAATCTTTATTACGTTTATAGTTTAAGTGGATTTTTGCTTCGGAATGGTTCATTTGTTCTCCATTTCTTGAATATTTGCGCAGTTAGATAAAGCGGAAAGAATGGTTCTGCACAAAATTGGTTCCAGAATAGGATTTGGAGTTTGGATTCATTTAAAATGTATTAGGTGCACGTAATATGTCGACATAAGTTTTGAATGTTATATATAATATATATTTCAGAATGAAAAATAAATGATTTATATAGTACTTTATAAAATATAACAAGTCATTGAGTGGGATAATTATCTAAATATCGTTGCCCAGTGAAATTGTCTGGATAAAACGAATTAGTATGCCCATGTGATATTTATTTAAGTAATATTAAAGAGGTTATATTTGTTTTTATATATTTTTTTCTTTTACATTTGAGATATAAAATTTTCTGATTCATTATTTCAGTGTTAAAATTATTTTTGAAACATATTAAAGTCTATTGGCTGTCCGCTTTGCATCCAATACTGTGCATTATTTTATGCAATATACATGTAAAATGAACGGCAATAGATGCCAGGATGATATGAATTTTTAAAGAAACCTATTAGAATAACTATATATTACAAAAAGTGTGAAATACTATTATTTTACACTAAAACTCTGATAGAATTACCAGCATGAATGCCATAGTCATATTTGTTTATTTATATGGAAAAATCATATCTTTTTTGTAAAATGTATACCATTCGCGTTAAATGTTTCTTTTTTTTCTTTTTTTTTTATAACACAAACTTCTTTTTTAATTTGCCTTTAAATGTGAAAACACTATAAAAAAAGTAGCACATAAAATCATAAAAACGGACATTTATTCTACAGTCATAATTTAGTATTCATCACAACTACATGGAAAAAAATTATATCAATAACTATAATCCCATAATATTAATAAGTTTACAATAAAACAAATAAATTAAAACGTAAAGAAATTTCAGGATGGTTCATTCTTTTAGAGAGAGGAAGAGAATCAAGTGTACTTCGTCAAAACCATGAAAGAAAATAAATAAGAGACATCGATCAAATTCTTTTTTTTCATTCTGATTGTCACAAATATTTAAAAAATAAGTTCTAAAATTTATTTACTTAACGTTCATTTTTTTTTTTTGACGAAAAAATAAAAATTACATCTTCGTTAAAAAAGAAAACAGCTTATTTTTTTTTTTTTTTTTTTGCAGCTTATTCAGTGTTCTAAACAAATCCTTTTCTTTGTAGATTTTTCTTTTAAAGTGTTTAAAATGGTTATATTAAACTGCAAACAACTTGAAAAAAAAAATCAATCTTCTTTAAAGATCCCATTAAATGGCGGCCGATTTAGCACGCTTCCTTTTACCCCCATTCTTCCGATATATCGATTTCCGAAATGTTTTAATTGGTGGAAACACGCTATCGCGATTCGCTCTTTCCCGGAATCGTAATCGAATGTGAAAGATTCTCCATTGTCTCACACACTGGGAGCGAGAATAAATGGCCCCGTTCGCTATTATTCTCGATGGGGCAATCTTATTACGTTTATGGTTTAAGTGGATTTTCGCATCGGAATGGTTCATTTGTTCCCCATTTCTTGAATATTTGCGCATTTAGATAAAGCGAAAAGAATGGTTCAGCTCAAAATGGATTCTAAAGTTCCATTTGTAGTATAGATTCATTTAAAATGTATTATATGCACGTGACATGATGATATAAATTTGAATTGCTATTGTGAAATTTATATAAAATACATATTTGTAAATGATAAATAAATGGACAGTATAACAATTTATAAAATAATACAAAACAAATGAATGAAAACCTAAAACAATTTAATAGTAGTGCATTTTTTAAAGGTAGGAATAGAATAAGGTTATGTTCGTAAAAAAACATGAAAAACAAAACAAATAACATATATCTATCGAATTCCTTTTTTCCTTCTGATTGTTGCAAATATTTTTTAAATTTTCTTATATTTATTTACGTAACTCTGATTTTTTCGTGATCAACTACTCCTGTGTCCAATAAGTAAGACCAATTTTCAATATAAAATTCCCGGGGCTTATGGAATTTCAAATTTTTTTTCTTTCTTAGGTTGCCGGCACTGTCCTTGACATCTGTGTGAAATGTGACTTCAAAATATTTATTAGTGTTTGAGTAACGCTTGGATTTGTGAGACAAACCGTTAACCGATTAGGTGCTTGCAAATCAACGATGTTTTGGGCGTCAAATCTTGATTGTTACTGAAAGCAATAAATGCTCCAGCTCACACTGTATTGACACTTACTGACATTTTCGCCTAAACTGTAACCCTATATCGTTCCACAACCACCGTATTCACCTAATTTAGCGTGCTATTTCTGGCTATTGCCTAAACTCAGAAGACAACTCCGGTGACACCGCTTTGAGTCGATTGAAGATACATTTCAAAAATTGCCGCAATCAGTTTTAGTGTCTCACAAAGCCAAGCGTAACTCAAACACTAGTGACTTCAAATTTCACACAGATGTCAAAAACAGTGCCATCAACCTAAAAAAGAAAAAACAACTGAAATTCCATAAGCCCCGGGGAATTTTAAATTCAAAACTGGTGTTACTTTTTGGACACAGTAGTATTTCTTTTATAGCTGCAAAAAACATATTTAAAATTAAATTAAATGCAGAATTCCTTTTTTATTTTGTGATTATTGTACATTTTGCTTAATTTATCAGAAGAGAAATTTTATAACATATTGGCATATGGTTCATTAAATCACCCTCCTTCCCATTAAAATTGATTCTGTACCATTTTTTTTCTAAACTGTCTGCGCCTTTTTATATAACCAGTAAAGTCTTAATGATTTTCTGACGCTTATTATTTTTTCACCATCATTAAACTCATTTCAAAGCTTATCGAAGAATCCATAAAAATGAATCATGGTGATCTGGTTTTGAAAGCAATGTCGTTAAACGGATAATTTGATAGCTTGATAACATAAAAAAAGTCATCTTCGCCCTTTAAAAATTCTCCAAGGAAAAAAATGGTCTAACGATTGTTTTAATTAATACATTCACTCCGTTCTTATAGATTCTATTTTTTATTTTTTTCTGTAAGTATAATAATTACAAAGCACTGAACTATAATTAAAAATAAATTTAAAGTGATAAACTTCTAGCACTGAATTAGAATTTAAATTAAAGTAATCGAAATTAATTTCTCTGACTTTATATCACTTTATATATTGTGTAAAATAAAATCAATAGTTAATTTTAATTCGTAATTCCTTATTTATTTGAAAAAAAATTATTTGTTTATTGTTATATGGTCATTTATGAATTAAAAGTTTTTAGATATATATATATATATATATATATATTATGGACGACTGCTGCTTAGTGACACAGATTTAACGTTCGAGTCCTGACGGTGGCATGCATGTACTCAGTGGTACGGAATACACTTTAAATTGTTGATCCCGATCTAATATGACTATTACTACTACACCACAGCGCACTGCAGAGCGTTGGATGTAGGGCTGACAACCGTAATCCGCAAAAAGAAAACATCCTCTGTCCCAAATATCCATCCATCTATCAGTAGACAGACGGACCACCATAGGGTTGTGTGCCATTGATGATGTATATATATATATATATATATTACATTACAATACATATATATATATATTACAATACATATGAGCCAACGGCCGTACCATGCTGAATATACCGGTTCTCGTTTAGATCACCGAAGTCAAGCATCATTGGGCGCGGTCAGTACTTGGGTGGGTGACCACCTGGGAACACCTCGTGCCGTTGGCAAATTTGGGACCTGAATGGCCGAGTGTCTAGTGCTCTGGCGCTCGGTGCCACAGGTTTCGGGTTCGAATCCCGGCGGTGCCATGCATGTTTGTAGTGGTTCGGAATCCACTTTAAGCCGTAGGTCCTGGTCTCCTATGACTGTAAGAGCGTCACGGAGCAAAAGTCAGGCTTCTACCTACGGGTGCTCCATCACAACAGAAGCTGCTTCCTTCCCCTTCAATCATGAGCACGTATGGGCTCGTGGGCTTGGCCAGCCAAGTGGGATAAGAAACAACAACAACAACAACACAATACATATATATATATATATTGTTTAATTTGTAGAAAATATTACTACGTATAGTTTTAGCAACATTTAATTATTAATATTCAGAGGTTTTAATAACAATTAAGGAAATTGTAATTTTTCAATAATTATAATTTTAAATATGGGCTTATAAAATTAAAAAGTAAATGAGAAAAATTACATTGATGATTAAACTTTTTCAAAATAGATGTTTTGAAACTCGTATGTACATCTAGAATACTTAACACGTATTCAATATCCTCTTTGTACAGGATGTTTACTTTTCCATACAATCTGTGGTAAACTATAGATTCACTGAAAGCCAATATTCATATTACACTCTAATTTTCCATTAGTCAAATATTAAATAGCTATAAAATACCAAAATACATTTCCTCATAACTTCAGAACCATATTTGAAATTAAATTCAATGCATAATTTTTTTTTATTTTTTGATTATTGAACATTTTGCTTAATTTATCAGAAGAGAAATTTTATAACGTATTGGCATATGGTTCATTAAATCACCCCCTTCCTATTAAAATTGATTCTTTATCCTTTTTTTCTAAACTGTCTGCGCCTTTTTATATAACCAGTAAAGTCTTAATGATTTTCTGACGCTTATTATTTTTTTCACCATCATTAAACTCATTTCAAAGCTTATCGGTGAATCCATAAAAATGAATCATGGGGATCTGGTTTTGAAAGCAATGTCATTAAATGGATAATTTGATAGCTTGATAACATAAAAAATGTCATTTTCGTCCTTTAAAAATTCTTCAAGTAAAAAAATGGTCTAACGATTGTTTTAATTAATACATTCACACCATTCTTATAAATTCTAGTTTTTATTTTCTATGAGTATAAAAATTAAAAAATACTGAACTATAATTAAAAATAAACTTAAAGTGATAGAATTCATTCTAGAACTCAATTATATTTTAAATTAAATTAATCGAAATTAATTATTTGACTTTAAGTTAGTTTTTAATCACTTTAACTAATAATTTTATTTTACACAATAAATAATTTTAATTAATTATTTATTTGCTTATTGTTATGTGATCATTTATAAATTAAAAGTTTTCAAATATATATATTATGATCTGATGGCCGATTGACTGGTGCTTGTTGACACAGATTTCGCTTCGAGTTCCGAATTTGGCATGGATGTTTTCAGTGTTACGGAATCCACTTTAAATCGTAGGTCGTGATTTAATATGGCTACTACTACTACTATACAGCATCACACTGCAGAGCGGCGTTGGGTGTAGGTCTGACAACCCTAGCTCATGAAAAGAAAATTTCTCCTATTTCAAAATCTACTAGTAAGCAGTCGAGCCACCACGGAACTGTTGACCCAATAATGACAATGGAGAAGATGTCCAATTAAACAATATATATATATATATATTGTTTAATTTGTAGAAAACATGTGTAGTTTAATAGTTTTATTTATATAAAACTTGTGTAGTAGTGTACAAAATAAAACTGATTCCGGAAATTTTTGAAATGTCTGAATCAATTGAGCAAGGAACATGCATTAAATTTTGATTGCGGAATCATATATAATATACAGAATGCATTCGGTGACCATTCCTATATCGGAAAGAAATGCTTAGAAGTAGTATAAACAGTTCAAATAAGACAGAGAACGCGTTGAAAACGAAGACCGCTCTGGTCGACAATCAACCTCAACCGACGAAGATCACTTCAGAAAATTTAAAGATTTGGTGCTTGCAAACTGTCGATTTACAGTTAGAGACCTTGCTTTGTCGGAATTTCAAAAGGATCGGCTAATACCGTTTTGGGCCTCAAACGCGTCAAATCTCGAATGGCACGGAGAATACTCAATGCGACAGCTCACACTGTATTGATTCTTCGCGACTTTTTTGCCAAAACTGAAACCAATATCGTTCCACAACCACCGTATTCACAACGCGCGACTTCTGGTTATTCCCTAAACTCAAAAGACCACTCCGGGGACACTGTTTTTAGTCGATTGAAGAGATTCAACGTGAATCGGCGCACGATTTGAAGGTCATCGGCGCCGATGACTTTTTAGCATGCATTGAGGATTGGAAAAAAAGTTGGCATAAACAGGTGTATTGATGCATAGGTGCATTGTGTTCGGAGGGGATTACTTTGAAGGCGAAGAAATAAATTTGGAAGAATAAATAAAAAAGTTTTTGAAAAAAAAATAATTGGTCTTACTTTTGGAGCACTGTATTATCAAAACCAAATCTAACCTCATTAACATTAAATAAATATATGGATATACTAAACAATTTTATCCCGATATTTTTATTAAATAATTATCCTTCACAATGTCTTATAACTTACTATACTGCTCTTTTATTTTTCATTTTCACAATAGCAATCCAAACTTATATCGACATGTCACATGCACCTAATACATTTCAAATGAATCCAAACTCCAAATCCTATTCTGGAACCCATTTTGTGCAAACTTATTCTTTTCGCTTTATCTGACTGCGCAAATATTTAAGAAACGGAGAACAAATGAACCATTCCGATGCAAAAATCCACTTAAACCCTAAATGTAATAAGATTGCCCCATCGAGAATAATAGTGAATGGGGCCATTTATTCTTGCTCCCAGTGTGCGAGACAATGGAGAATCTCTCACATTCGATTACGATTCAGGGAAAGAGCGAATCGCGATAGCGTGTTTCCACCAATTAAAATATTTCGGAAATCGATATATCGGAAGAGTGTGGGTAAATGGAAGCGCACTAAATCGACAGCCATTTAATGGTATCTTTAAAAGCATGGATTTTTGTTGCCAGGTTGTTTGCAGTATAATGTAACCATTTTAAACACTTTAAAATAAAAAATTCCGAAGAAACAGATATGTATAAAACATTAACAAAGCTGGCAAAAAAAAAAAAGTACAAAAAGTTAAACGATTTTTTAAAGAAGATATAATTTTTTTTTCATGAAAAAATCAACGTTAAATAAATAAATATAAGAACTTTTTTTTTTTAAATATTTGAGGCAATCAGTTGGAAAAAAAAATAATTCGATGGAAGTCTCTTATCTCTTTTCTTTTTTTTTTGCGAACTGCACTTTATTTTCTTCCTCCCTCTAAAAATGAACTGCTCTTAAATTGCTTCACGTTTTTATTCATTCGTTTTGTACTAATACTGTTCATATACATATACTACTGTGCCCAAACAGTAAGACCAATTATTTATTTTTCCAAAACTCTTTATTTATTCTTCCAAATTCATTTCATCGCCTTCAAAGTATTACCACCCGGACAGCTGGCAATCAACATTTTTTTCTCTTTCTAATGCAGCTGGAAAACACCTTGGATGGCTTAAGGTCTTGGATGCCTTAAGGCAAGCGCAGCACAGACGTTACTCACTTTGCATTACCCAGGGGCCCCGTGTAACTTGAAGATACGGATGCGGAGTAACAATGCCCCCGCAACACTCTACGATCCTATTAGGACCGGGACCTACGGTTTAAAGTGGATTCAGAAACCACTACAAACATCCATGGCACCGTCGGGACTCGAACCCGAAACCTGTGGTACCGAGCGCCAGAGCGCTAGCCACTCGGGCTTTCAGGCCCTGGCAATCAACATAGGCAATATTATTCAGGAGCACCACGCTATTTGATTTTCTTGAACTCTTTAAGGAATACAACAACAACAAAATAGATCAGCTGATATTTTTATTAATTCTCTTATAGTAGTTTTCCACGATACTTTTCATTTTTTGAAAGATTTTCTTAGGAAAATTAATTAGCAAAGTATGTCAAGGAATTACGGGAATATCTGAATCATGGATGCAAAATTTTTATAACGTTCTTTTGACAGAACATAAAAAGAAAATTATTTTGAACCACTATATGTAAATAAAAATATTTCATAATGCAAAAGATAAGTACATATGTAATTATGTGTAAATAAAATGTAAATTATGCGTAATTAAAAAAAAGTAATTCGTAATCAAAACATTTGAAAACAGAAAATATATTGAAAAAAAACAAAAAAAACAATCATATTAAAATCAATCGTCACGCCAGCAGATGCCACGCTCATCTACATTAAAAAAGGTTATTCTTTATTTAAAATAATAACTATTAATTGTTTATTTATTTTAATTTAAATAATAACTAATATTGAACTTTTCGTAATACTTTGGTTAAACAAAATTTAAAAAATATTGATACTGGGAGAAAATTTATTTTCCAATTATTACAGTTAATCTTCTTCATTGGCGCAACAGCGCCATGGTGGACGTAGGGCATCTACCTATTGGTAGGATATGTTTTTTCTTTTTAAGCTGTAGGGATTTTAGCCTTACGCCCAACAGTCATATTACACTAGGACCTATGGTTTAAAGTAGATCCCGCGCCAATAGAAACATTCATGGCACCGCCGCGACTATAACCCGAGAAATCCTTTGGCACAGAGCACCAGAGCGGTAGTCAATTCGCCATCAAGTCCGTGAACAAAATATTAAGTATTCTTTGATGGATGTGGCCTGATGGCCAGACTAGCGCTCTGGCCATTGGTACCATAGGCTTCAGATTCGATTCCGAGCGATATCATGGGTGTCTCTTGGTAGTTCGGAATCCACTTTAAACTGTATGTCCCTGTCTAATTAGTCTAAAATGTACACAAAATGACAGTAGAGCGAAAAACCAGATGAATCTCAGATAGATTTTCATACAAACAGCCATGGTACCGCCGGAGCTTGAACCAGAGGCCTATGGTTTCTAGCGCCAAAGCAATAGTCACTCGGCCATCGGTACCTCTTTTATTTTAGTTTTAATAACTATATTTAGCCCCCTTTAGCTTTAATAAATATAATAGATATTGAATTATATTTAAATTATAATTATTAATATAAATAATATGATATTAGTTAAGCTTATTGATAAATAAAATTTGTCACTAGCACTTTTATCAACTTAAATTGACGTAATTTCAAAAAAAAAAATTTATATTTAAGATACTAATTAATTTTTGATTGAATATTTGATGAGTGAAATCACTGATATTGAGATTATGAATCACTGCTATAATGCGTTCAAAATGCATGGATGGATTGCATGAATTTGTGAATATGGGAACACCCAAGTGTCACTCGCACATGTTAAATTGCGTGAAATCAATTTCGTTTCTAGTTATTAACGCTTCAATTAATCTATTACTCGACATCCGCTTGAAGTCAGCATTAATGTATCATTTATCTCGCAACTCTAACACTACAGCCAACGGCCGTACCATGCTGAATATACCGGTTCTCGTTAGATCACCGAAGTTAAGCATCATTGGGCGCGGTCAGTACTTGGGTGGGTGACCACCTGGGAACACTGCGTGCCGTTGGCAAATTTGGGACCTGAATGGCCGAGTGTCTAGCGCTCTGGTGCTCGGTGCCACAGGTTTCAGGTTCGAATCCCGGCGGTGCCATGGATGTTTGTAGTGGTTCGGAATCCACTTTAAGCCGTAGGTCCCGGTCTTCTATGACTGTAAGAGCGTCACGGAGCAAAAGTCAGGCTTCTACCTACGGGTGCTCCATCACAACAGAAGCTGCTTCCTTCCCCTTCAATCATGAGTCCATATGGGCTCGTGGGCTTGGCCAGCCAAGTGGGATAAGAAACAACAACAACACTCTAACACTGATTTGCATATTAAGCGAGAGAAATATTAAATATTTAAACATCGATTTGAAATGGGGATACTATTTCTGTCAAAAGTGTTAAATACTTAGATTTGGTTTGGCTTATCGCTCTACGGTCATTTTGTGCACACGTTGGGCTAAACAGACCGGGGCCTACAGTTTAAAGTGGATTCCGAACCATTACAAACATCCATGGCACCGCCGTTATTCGAACCCAAAATCTGTGGTACCAAGCGACAGAGCGCTAGCCATTCGGCCATTCATGCCCTTTTTAAATACTTAGGAGCTATTTGATTTAGCCATTTATTTTGTATTGCTAAATTTAGATTTTCTGAAAAATTTGTTTGAGGCTTCATGCAATTTTACGGAAATATTTGATTTAAAATAAATCTTTCAAAATATTATCATTAATAAATGTTATTAAATATTCATTACAAGCATAAATTATAAAGGAATATATTTTATGTTGTTTATTATTTTTTTTTTAAATAATCAAATTTAAAAGGGGTATCGTAAATTAAATTTTATTGCGTATATCTCAGTTCTGAATCACTTTTGATTAATATAATTTTATGAATAATACATCCGTGTAAAATGAAATATATTAATTTTAGAGTCTTGTAAAATGAAATATATGAAGTATACAGTCTTACAGTCATTAAAAATTATTTATATATTTCCCATATCGTTATAAAATAATTTTCCCAATATATTATATACTTCTTCTTCTTCATTGGCTCAACAAAGCCATGTTGTTTCAAGGTCGTCTGATTACTGGTAGATTTCGTGACAGTTAATGTTTACTTTTTACGGTGTAAGGTTGTCAGCATTAACACTGTACAGGCATATGTACACCCAACACTGTACAGGCATATTAGACCGGAACCTACGATTTAAAGTGGATTTCGAACCACTAAAAACATCCATGACACCACCGCAATCGAACCCGAAACCAGAGCTCTAGTCACTCCGCCATCTGACACCACTACAGTTATTAGCTTTGATAAATACCGTCGATTAACATGTTTCTTGCTTTTTATATAAATAAAGTTTTATCACCAATTTTATCGAATTAAATTATTGACGTAATATAAAAAATGATTCAATAAATAAAAACTGAAATAAAAAATGATAATAAATAAAAAATGTTATACATTCATTTAATATACCAAATTAACTTTTAATTAAATCACTTATATATTGAGCTTTTGAATCACTGCCATAATGAGTCTATAATACATGAATGGATTGCATGAATTTGTGAATTTGGGAACACCCAAGTGTCACTCGCACATGCTAAATTGCTTGAAATCAGTTTAATTTCTAGTTATTAAGAGAGAGCCATATAAAATTAAATATATGAGTTTTAGAGCTGAGTACAATGAAATATATGAATTATACTATCTTATAGTCATTACAATTTTTTTATATATTTCCCATATAGTTATAAAAAAAACCTTTTCCGGAAATATTATACATGTCTTCTTCTTCATGGGCTTAACAGCCCCATGGACGGTCAAGGACGTCTGCCTACTGGCAGGCTTCGAGACAGTATATGTTTTCTTTTTTCTGAGTAGGGTTGTCAGTCCTATTCAAACATCTACAGTTATATTAGATGGGACTTACGGTTTAAAATGGATTTCGAACCACTAAAAACATCCATGACACCACCGGAGTCGAACCCGAAACCAGAACTCTAGTCACTCCGCCATCTGACACCACTACAGTTATTAGCTTTGATAAATACCGTCGATTAACACGTTTCTTGCTTTTTACATAAATACAGTTTTATCACCAATTTTATCGAATTAAATTATTGACATAATATAAAAAATGCTATACATTCATTTAATATACCAAATTAACTTTTAATTAAATATTTGATGAATTAAATCACTGATATTGAGCTTTTGAATCACTGCCATAATGAGTCCATAATGCATGGATGGATTGCATGAATTTGTGAACGCCCAAGTGTCACTCGCACATGCTAAATTGCTTGAAATCAGTTTCATTTCTGGTTATTAACGCTTCAATTAATCTATTGCTCGACGTCCGGTTGAATTCGACATTAATGTGTCATTTATCTCGCAACTCTAACACTGATTTGCACATTAAGCGAGAGCAGATTAAATATTTAAACATTGATCGAAAATAATGCATTCTATTTGTAACAAATATCTTAAATACTTGCAATGCAATGTTTGATAGTGTCATTTATTATCTATTGCTAAATTTAGTTATTTAGAAAAATATTTATGGGGAATCATACAATTTTTTTGGATATGTTTTATTCAAAATAAATTTTTCGAAATATTATCATTAATAAATGTTTTTAAATA
This sequence comes from Caerostris darwini, assembly GCA_021605075.1. Lineage (NCBI taxonomy): Eukaryota > Metazoa > Arthropoda > Arachnida > Araneae > Araneidae > Caerostris > Caerostris darwini. The sequence goes on from BPLQ01009199.1 coordinate 323,431, forward strand.
TAAATTAAGAGCATAAATTATAAATGATTATAATTTATATTGTTTAATATTTTTTTTAAAATATTCAAATTTAAAATTCGTATCTTAAACTTAATTTTATTGCGTATCCACGTAAAAGGAAATATATGAATTTTAGAGCCGTGTAAAAAGATATATATGAGTTTTAGAGACGTGTAAAAGGAAATATATGGATTTCAAAGTCGTTTAAAATGAAATATATGAATTATACAACCTTACAGTCATTAAAAATTATTTACATATTTCCCATAAAGTTATAAAAATCCTCCTTTCCTGGCTATATTATATACTTTTTCTTCATTGGCTCAACAACACCATGATGGGTCAAGGCCAATTGCCTACTGGCAGATTTCGAGACAGTAGATGTTTTCTTTTTATGGTGGAGAGTTTTCAGCCCTATGTACAACGCTCTACATACATAATATACATACTATTTAAAGTGGATTACGAACCTCTACCAACATCCATGACACCACCGGAATCGAACCCGAAACCAGAGCGCTAGTCACTCAACCATCAGGCTCCACTACAGTTATTAGCTTTGATAAATACCGTCGATTAACAAGTGTCTTGCTTTTTACATAAATACAGTTTTATCACCAATTTTATCGAATTTAATTATTGACATAATATAAAAAATGCTATACATTCATTTAATATACCAAATTAACTTTTAATTAAATATTTGATGAATTAAATCACTGATATTGAGCTTTTGAATCACTGCCATAATGAGTCCATAATGCATGGATGGATTGCATGAATTTGGGAACGCCAAAGTGTCATTCGCACATGCTAAATTGCTTGAAATCAGTTTCATTTCCAGTTATTAACGCCTCAATTAATCTATCGCTCGACATCCGGTTGAATTCAGTATTAATGTATCATTTATCTCGCAACTCTAACACTGATTTGCATATTAAGCGAGAGCAGATTAAATATTTAAATATCGATTGGAAATAATGCATACTATTGTTTCTATCAAATACTTAAATGCTTACGAAATATCTTATAATAACATTCATTGTATATTGCTAAATCTAGATTTACAGAAAAATTTGTTTGGTGTTCATGCAATTTTATGGAAATATTTTATTAAAAATAAATTTTTCGAACTATTATCGTTAATAGATGTTATTAAATATAAAATAAAAGCATAAATTATAAATGATTATAATTTATTATATTTAATGTTTTTTTTTTTAATAAATTTAAAGTGCTGACCTTAAATTTAATTTTATTACGTTCAACCCAGTTCTCAATCACTTTTGATTAATATAATTTTATGAATTATACAGCCTTTTAAAATGTAATATATGAATTTTAGAGCCATATAAAATTAAATATATGAATTTTAGAGCTGAGTACAATGAAATATATGAATTATACTATCTTATAGTCATTACAATTTTTTTTATATATTTCAAATATAGTTATAACAAAAACCCTTTCCGGAAATATTATACATTTCTTCTTCTTCATTGGCTTAACAGCCCCATGGAGGGTCAAGGACGTCTGCCTACTGGCAGGTTACGAGACAGTATATGTTTTCATTTTGCTGAGTAGGGTTGTCAGTCTTATTCAAACATCTGCAGATATATTAGACGGGACTTAAGGTTTAAAATGACGACTACGAAAGACTACAAACATCCATGACACCACCGGCTCTTGAACCTAAAACCTGTGGCACCATACGCTGGTCCCTCGGCCATCAGGATCCACTACAGTTAATAGCTTTAATAAATACAGTCGATTAACAAGTCTCTTGCTTTTTATATAAATAAAAATTGTGAACAGTAATATCATCGAATTAAATTATTAACGTAATTGAAAAAAAGGACATATATATATATATTTAAGATACCTATTTAACTTTTAATTGAATATTTGATGAATTAAATCCCTGATATTGAGCTTTTGAATCATTGCTATAATGAGTCCATAATGCATGAATAGGTTGCATGAATTTGTGAATTTGGGAACACCCAAGTATCACTCTGACATATTAAATTGCTTGAAATAAGTTTCATTTCCAGTTATTAACGCTTCAATTAATCTATTGCTCGACATCCGGTTGAATTCAGCATTAATGTATCACTTATCTCGCAACTCTAACACTGATTTGCATATTAAGCGAGAGCAGATTAAATATTTAAACATCGATCGGAAATAATGCATTTTATTTATATCAAATATCTTAAATAGTTGCAAAATATTTGATGTTGACATTTATTATCTATTGCTAAATTTATATTTTCAGAAAATATTTTTTTGGGGGGGAATCGTGTATTTTTTTGGAAATGTTTATTAAAAATAAATTTTCGAAAAATTATTATTAATAATTTTATTAAATATAGATTGCAGTAAAATTAAATGAATTGCAATATAGATTAAATTGTTATATAATCTAAAATATAAACTACAAGCATAAATTATGAATCATTATAATTTATTATATTTCATATTTGTTTAACTAAACAAATTTAAAATATTTTCGTAAATTTAATTTTATTGTGTACATCCTAGTTTTCACTTTTAATTAAAATATTTTCATGAATTATATAGTCGTGTAAAATGAAATTTATGAATTCCTGTCCTGTTATTCTAATATTTTTTTAATAGAATTCTATACTGTATATATATTTCTCATACAGCAATAAAAAAAAATTTCAGATATATTATATACTATAATATAAAACGGATCTTCCAAAGGTTGTTTTAAAATGCTAAGCATTTTGAACAGAGTACTAATCTGTAGCACATTGAGTATTATCAAGGTTGCACCACAGATATCTGCTATGTAGCAACCTACTGTAACACCAATTCTGAATGAACATATACAGGCATAACATAACTGAACCAAGCATCTAACTGCTATAATTATATATATATATATATATATACACTCAAGAGCCAAAACATTATGACCACCTATCAATAACGAGTTGTCCCACCTTCGGCGCGCCACACAGCTTCAACCCGCCTTGGCATGGATGCCGCAAGTCCTTGGTAGATGGCCGGAGACAGATTGTACCAGATGTTTAAGCAACGGTCACGCAAATCTGAGATATTGAGAATTGGTGGTCTTTGAACTCTGAGCTGCCGTCCCAGGACATCGCAAATGTGTTCTATCGGATTGAGATCCGGTGAGTTAGGCGGCAGGACATTAACTGGAATTCAGCATCATGTTCCTGGAACCACTCCAACACAATTTTAGCCTTGTGACAAGGGGCGTTGTCCTGTTGGAACATTCCATTTCCAGCTGTATATAAGAACAATTCACTGAAAAGAGAGAAGGCACTGAAATGAGACGAAGGCACTACCATTTATTTGGTTGTTTACTATGACTGTCTTGCATTCGAGTGCAATATAAGAGAAAATTGGTGAAACTTCAACCAGACAACGTGAAAATCGATGTAAGATGCTTGACACATATTTTCATAATCGCCTTTGGATCTCTTCTTTTTTGAAAGCAGTAACTGCAACGAAACTCTGTCGACGAATTGGAATCCAAACCCACCTGTTCGCTATCTCCGTATTGAAATTTAAAACTAATGTTCACATATTTTCTCTCATCAGTTTATACCTTTTATAATATATTCAGATATTTCAATGTATGTTTATTGCTAAAAGTTCTTTCTAACAGTAAAATTGGATATAAGTGTTTAAATAAGAAAAAGATTTCAATATCCGCAGAATCCAAACCTTCCTGCCCTCCATCTCCATATTGTAATTTAAAACTAATTTTCACATATTTTCCCTCGTCCGTTTATATCTCTTATCACATATTTATTTATTTTAGTACATTTTTATTGCTAAAATTATTTTCTAGCAATATAATTGGGCGTAAGTATTTCAATATCCGTAGAATTCAAACCCTCCTGCCTGCTATCCCCATATAGATATATAAAACCAATTTTCACATATTTTCCCTCATCAGTTTATATATCTTATTTCTTATCACATATCAAGATATTTCAATATATATTTATCACTAAATGTTCTATCTGGCAGTAAAGTCGGATGCAAATGTTTAACTAGGAAAAAGATTTAACTATCAGTATCTATAAGAAACAAACGGGTATTGCAAATCTTTCCATCCAAACAAAATATCTGATGGTCATTTCTTTCTCTGAGTCAAAGTAATCCCTGAGAGATCAAGGAGTAACATGAGAAGAACACTTCATCTGATGATCTCAGACAGGGAGATCTCTGCTTACCTAGGCTATCTTATCTTTGTTTTCTGATATCTTCTTTCAATGAATAGCTATTAGTACGAATAGGTAGAAATACATTTGTTTTCATTTTGTGATGCATAAGAAAACTAATTTGTTACATGATTTCGATATAGAAATTGAATGATGAAATTCATGATATAGAAATTGGTTTTTCTCCTTCCTTACGTTCTTTCTGGTTTTTGATGATATACGTATTTACAATATTTTTAGTGGTGTTATTAGATTACATTTAAATACACTCGTTTCAGATATTTTCAATTAAAATAACTTGAATATTTTAGTTAAAATATTTGTTAGATATTAGCTTAATTATTTTTAGTTTTAGTGTTATATATCTTTATTTATATATATATATGTCCTCTGATCGACCATCATCTTCAGCCGACGAAGCTCACGTCCAAAAAAATTAAAGATTTGGTGCTTGCAAACCGTCGATTTACAATTAGAGACCTTGCTGATGATGTTGGAATTTCAAATGGATCTGTCAATTCCATTTTGGACCTCAAACGCGCCAAATTTCGATTGGTTCCGAAAACATTGAATGGGCCAGCTCACACTACATTGATTCTTCGTGACTATTTCGCCAAAAATGAAACCCATATCATTCCACACCCATCGTATTCACACCGTGTCATTTCTAGGTATTCAATAAATTCAAAAGACCACTCCGGGGACACCGTTTTCAGTCGATCAAAGAGATTCAACGTGAATCGGAGTGCGTTTTGAAGGCCATCCCTGCCGATGGCTTTTAGCATGCATAGAGGATTGGAAAAAAAGTTGGCATAAGTGCATTGTGTCCGAGGGGATTACTTTGAAGGCGATGAAATAAATGTGGAGAGAATAAATAAAGAGTTTTCGAGAAAAAAAATTGGTTTTACTTTTTGGTCACAGTAGTATGTTTATTGCTAAATAATTTCTCTAGCAATGAAATTGTAAGTAAATGTTTAACCAGGAAAAAGGTATAACTATTCGTATCTATTAGAAAAAACAACAGTACATTGCAAATCTTTCTATCCAAATAAAATATCTGATGGCCATTTCTTTCTCTGATTCAAAGTAATCCCAGAGATCATGGAGTAACACGAGTAGAACACTTCATCTGATGATCTCAGACAGGAGATCTTTGCTTACCTCTATCTTATCTTTGTTTTCCTGATATCTGCTTTCAATGAATACCGATTAGTAGGAATAGGTAGAAACACTTTTGTACTTTTGTTTTCATTTTGTGATGTATAGAGAAACTAATAAATTTTTGTTACATGATTTCGGATATGGAATTCATGATATAGAAAGTACTGTAACTGGATTACATTTAAACACTCGTTTAGATATTTTTCAGTTAAAATTGTGTTAGATGTTTCATTTAGATATTTTCAATTAAAATCACTTGAATATTTTAGTTACAATATTGTTAGATATTAGTTTAGATATTTTCTGTACTAATTCTAATATTAAAATATATTTTCAATGATTTAGTTTTTGTGAGTTATTTTTCGAAATAGACAAGAAATGTATAATCTTTCGTAGAGATTTATTATTCTCATATTCCAAAGAGACATGGATCTACAAAAATATGAATATTTACTAATTTGTACCACGTTTAGCTTTCTGCATTAAAACTACTTTTAATCCAAAAATTTTAAATACCACTTTAATACTATACATAAATAGTAAGCAATACGTAAC
>BPLQ01009200.1:16967-82668 GCA_021605075.1 Caerostris darwini
GGCTGCTGCTGTAGTGGCTGCAGCTGTAGTGGCTGCTGCTGTGGTGGTTGCTGCTGTGGTGGCTGCTGCTGTGGTGGCTGCTGCTGTTGTGGCTGCTGCTGTAGTGGCTGCAGCTGTAGTGGCTGCTGCTGTGGTGGCTGCTGCTGAGGTGACAGCTGCTGAAGTGGCTACTGGTGTTGTGGGATCAGTTGGGGCACCGCCTGTTGCACCACCACTTCCTCCACCACCTATTGATTCCATTAAGAACACTTGAAAATTGCATAAAAATAACCAATATTTGGTTTTTTTTTAAAAACTAAGTTGAACAAGTACCTCTACCACCATTACCATCACCTCCTCCGTTATTATTACCAGTTCCTTTACCAATTCCACCACTGCTACCACTTGCACCTTGATCCGATCAGAAACATTTGGAATTTATATAAATAACTAATAATTTTTAAATAAAGCAAAGAGTAAAAGTAAAGTAGAAAAGAAAGTGTAAAAGTATGTGTAAGTGTAAAGTTAAAATAAAGTACTAACTAAAGTAAATGCAATACAAAACAAGTATAATATAAATATATGTAATCTATCCTTCACCATTACCATCACCTCCTTTACCATTACTAAAGCCACTTCCACCACCACCATTTCCTTTACTACCACCAGCACCTCCACCAGATCCACCACCTATTAATTTCATTAAAGTATTAAACATTTGTAGAAAATCAGTTCATATTTGATTTGTAATATGAGTGTAACAAGTAGATTCATTACTACTCATACATATTACACTTTTAAAACTAAACAAAGCCATTGAAAATTTCCAAGAATAAAAAGAAATACATTCATCACTATTTTGTTGTAGCTAGTGATTTTAATGCATCTATAAAAATATTGACCTCTATAAAGTATATAATATAGCGATATATATAAAACAATATGCCAAGTATCATTTTGTGAAAACCTACTAAATGAGAATTACTTAAACTAGTATTTATTACAATAATATTTTTCTTTGTAAAAATCTAAGAAATACTTATACCTTTTCTATTTCAAATCAATTTTTTTTAAGCTAATAATGAAGGCTTAAACCTAATTTATACGCATCAGAATAATTTAAATTCGTGTGGCTGATTTTGGTAAGATTAAGGAAAAAAATACGTGAAAAAAAGAACAAATATTAAAATGTAAAGATAATAACTTTAATCACATTTCAAGGAAATATTCTTGTACATATCATATTTAATTATTGATTAAAAGAACTTTTGAAATTTTTTTTTCATTAGATGGACCTAATGTTAATCATTTATAATTGAATAGACATTTAGTTAAAATAATATGCTTGCCACCATTACAAAGATGTTTTTTTATTTGTAGCATTTAACATTCTTTTTGATATTTTTTATATTATAAAAAACAAAACGTCTTTACAAAACTGTTGATATGATGAAGTCAATTAAAAAAATTACCTTCTATATTTCAAACTAACATTTTATTATGATACTATATAGTAAAAAAAGCAAATTATGTACTTCAAAGGAACAATTTGAAATATTATGGTTGCCCGTTCCGTTTAAAATTTCACCTCAAAATATGATCTTCTAAATTTGCATTGTTAAAAGTCAAGTATATATGGACTTATAATAAAAATCACTCCTGTTAAAATTATAAACGTAATTGTTATAGATGTATTCAATTAAATACAAATGTTTCAGTACAGAGAATGCTTAAGTACAGAAGTACAGAGAATGCTTGTTTTTTTTAAAAAGAAAATACTTTACTTGCTTTACTTAATACTTCTATAGTGCTTAAATTATTTTTCAGTAAAGTATCTTTTATTTTCTTTAGTGTGTGAACATTAGCCCCCACTAAATGTTTGTCCTCGTTAAATAAAAGCATGTTTATTGAGAAAAACAAATCTTCTTAAAATATCACTTTAAATATATCGGTAAGTGACAATGAACTTTTAATATATAAATGTGATTTCATAAAAAAAATCTTAAAATATTTCCAAAAATAAATTTAAAAATAAATAAATTATTTAAAGCATATATTACCTAGCTTGTTATTATTGTTATTCATCGTATTTTGTAATAAATGTTATAAGCTTTTTAATTTATTTTGAAAAACCTTGCTTCTATTTATGGTAAAATAACTTTGAATTTGATTATCATTTTCACAAAATTTTTTGATCATTGTAGATATTAAAATATTCCTTTTACTTGTTGATTGTTTTTAATTTATACCATCCGGAAGTTGTTAGTGTATGAAAGTCTGTTTTCTGGAATAAGATTATCCCAGGGTAGTATTAAAGAATTAATTTTCTTATGTACTAAATGCATTGTAAAGTCTTATAACTTATTTTTAAAATCAATTCCAGAAAATCTAACAAATGATAATTAACAATATTACTACTACAACTCAACTTGTGTTTTCTGTCTGATTAGACTTTATTTTTTGCAGTTTATCATTGGCTCTAATTCAACCATAATCTCCTGCCACGTATTCGAAAACTGAGAAAAGAACAAAATTAAAAATTTTGTCAAAGGCAGACTTATTTTTCCAATAATTTGTGACTTCAGATGAAACTTGGCGCTTTACTTTGATACAGAGATAAAATTGCAACCACCTTTTTTAGTAGGAAAAGATTCTTAAGGACCACAGAAATTTCGGTTTCAGATATCTGGAGTAAAGACCATGTTAGTGAAATATTTTAATAGGAAGGGAATATATTCACAATAATTTTTTTGAGGAATAGATATTTCATATTCTATAAAGTAGAATGGACAGACATTAATCTAGAAAATATGCATTTAAATGAAAAGTTTCTGTAGCACAACAATGCTCCTGTACATAATACTACATCAATTCAAGCAGTTGCGCCCTGATGGCCAATTGGCTAGCGCTCTGGCCTTTGGTACCACAGGCTTCAGATTCGAAATCCTGGAGAAGGCATGGATGTCTGTGAGTGGCTCGGAATCCACGTTAAACTATAGGTCCCTGTCAAAGTGTGCACAAAATGACCGTAGAGCGGCAAACCAAACCTCAAGCAGTTTATTGTTTCAGGGGTCATTTGTATTTATTCTCTACCATTTTTCATATTATCCATTTAGTTTCTGTTCTCAGATGTGAAGTCTCACGTCAAAGGTAATTTTAACATCATTGACGACTTTTAGAAAACTGTAGATTTAAACAATGTTCTAAAACATATATACAAAATAATAATAAACTCTGTAAACAACAAAGAGTTATGCAGACTTATATTGTATATTGTAGGCCTAAGAAATAAAACCTTTCTTTTAGTCAAATTTTAATTTATACGAATTCAGTCCCAAAATTTGTTTCATATACGGTATATTAAAGAATGCATTAAATTATAAACTGTATATAAAACAATAAAAATGTTGATAAATTACATGCATTATTTTTCTATGAATAGTCAAAACGTTTTTTTTCGGATGCTTTGTTCAAATTATATGCATTTACAATCTAACTCATATTCAAAAGTGAATATGAAATCAAGTAACAGTGTTAGCCTCAATTAGATTTCATTAATCTAAAGTTTTTTTTATAACAATTAGTAAAAGTACCTGTTGGCCCAGTTACAATATGTCCGTTCTTGAAATAATATTTGCCTGTGAAAATAAAAATAATTCAATTGTGATACAAAGAAAGTATAATAATGTTCTTAGATCCTAATATAGAAGTACATAACTTAGGATCTAAGACTAATGTACGTATTCCGAATCCCTTGCTTCTTTTCATTGCGGAAAAAAAAATGATTTAATGTTGACATGGACATTAAGTTTCTTCAGAATTATTGAGATAATTGTAATATGATGAATCTATTGAATCGCAGATTTTTTCATCTGATAAATTACAAAATACCGTAAGCCAAAGAGCATATATGTAAGAGATGTAGTAAAGTTGGGCGTTGTGAGTATGAAACTCATATTACATTACGCAGCCTGAGGGCCGATTGGCTATTGCTCTGGCCTCTGGTATCGCAGGGCTCAAATTCGAATCCTGGCGGTGCCATGGATGCTTGTTAGTGGTTCAGAATCCACGTTAAACTATAGGTCCTGGTCTAATTAGCCAAAAGTGTGCACAAAATGACCGTAGAGCGACAAACCAAATCATATAGATTTGAGTAAAAGTTAAAGTTACAATGTAATTAAAATTGTTTTGCTTAGTTGCGAATCTAGTACAAAATACAAACTGAGATTGCTTACGAATTCTGGAAGTCAGAAAGCAGGCAACAATATTTCATAAATATCTTTAATAACAATATTATGGATTGTTTTGTCAAAATAAGCCTAATATTAATAATTAAAAAAAAAAATTTGACGTAATGAGTCTTTTTAGTTTGCAAATTTTTTTTTAATATTAATACATTTTACTAGAGAATATCAGGCAAAAGTAGTCACAAAAATTTTGTTAAAAATACAAAAGCGTTCAAGAGGTAAAAATTCATCTCATTTTGTGAAAAATCTATGCGTGCAATTTTATATTTTTTAAAAATTATCTCGTTCTTTAAAAAGATTATCTTAATAAAAAATGTCCTTGTAGTCAAAGATCTTAAAGAGGTTGTTTTGTAAATTTATTGAAAAAGTACTTTTTTTTAATTAAAAAAACAACAGAAAGAATTTAAAAATTACTGGAGGCCTTGTGAAGTATAAAATAAAGTTAAGTTAGAAAGACACCAAAAGTAGAAGCTGGAAGAAGGATAACTTAATTAATTATCCAACTATTTATAAAATAAAATAAAAGACACTAACTTAAGGAATATTAAAAGATCTGCTAAAAAATAAAGAAATTATTAATACTGATAAGGGTAAGCTGAAGTATATAAAAGAAGGGAAAAAGTGAGACAAAAATAAAACATATTGCAAAAATAGAAGGTATCGATTAGATACAAATTATGATACAAAGTTGACAAATAATTTATTTTGCTTATTTGAGATATGTGTGACAGGGCACACTTAATTAATTTGAAGAAGGTAGAAAAACTTCATCTGTGGCTGTATGTTTTACTAATATTTGCTTGTGGCTTGATGGCCAAGTGACTAGAGTTCTGGCGCTCGGCATTCGAGTTCTAGTCGTGCTTCGGATATTTCTAGTGGTTCGGAATCCACTTCAAATCGTAGGTCCTTGTCTAATATGACTATAGGACTGACAACCCTACCCCGTAAAAAGAAAATATCTAATATCTTGAAATCTGCCACCAGGCAGGCAAGCCTTGGCCCAACGTATAGCTGTTGCGCCAAAGTAGAATATTTATAGTAAAATTTCGTTACAAATTATAACAAGGTAAAATTCGTTCTGTTGTAGAATGTAATCTCGCCTTTTATTTTCAACTAACTTGAAAGAACTCTACAATAAATATTATTTTTTTCAAAAATATCGAACAGATTGATATTATAACTTTATTTTTCATGTTTTATATCGTAAATGCCTTTTACGTTCTTGAGAGAGTCAGTAGCATGGAGATGGAAAAGTATTGGAATTAAATAAAATTAAATGCGTTTTCATAACTTATGGTACAAAATAAATAAATTAATCACTATTTATTTTAACATTTTATCACATAATAAATATTACCATTCAATCTATAAGAAACAAAAATTCTTTTTTTTTTCTCGATATAAATGTGCTAGCTGAATAGTGAAAAAGAAATCATTCAAAAACTTATAATATTTTGACAAACGGAGGATTTAGAATTTTAAAAAAATGCTTTATTAAAAAAATATGTCGAGTTTTAAATTAGCAAAAATTAAGAGCTTTTAATTTCTATAACGTAATTTACTTTGTTACTGAAATATGAATAGTTGTAGTTAAAAAAATAATACTATAATGACATGATACGATCATTTTTTTTTCACATTTGGATTTTGTATGGTGATAAAATATCACAAATAGTTCCGGTTTTGGGGATCCCTGGGCTTTAAGGGGTAATTGTTCTACATTTGGAAAGGTGAAAAACAAGAAAATAATCACTAGGCTGTCCGATTGTTCAAGCGATATAAAATTACTGTTTATACAAAAATTGTAAAATGATAAATTTAATAATATAATGTTATTAATTCATTACCTCCTCCTCCCCCGCCTCCACTGCCTTTACTGATTACTGGTCCAACTTGATGATAAAAAGGTTGACCTAGGAAAAAATAAATATTTGGTTATAGATCGTGAAGAATACCAAAAAATATTTTGTGGCACAATAAATATTTTTTTGAATTAAAAAAAAAGATTATTTTGTTATTTTTTTGAATTAATCTTACATTTAATCTCTTAAAAATATTTTTTTTAATCTTATTTTTCTAATTAAAGTGATCTAACAATTTTGGTTAACATAATGGGTCTATGCATTAAAAACTTTTAATCAAAATGATTTCCAGAATTTAGGTAACTGTGACTTACTGATAAAATTGCACAAAAACGCATATTGAGAATAATTTAAAGTGTATAAAGAAATGCATTATTATATCTAAATGGAAATGTTTAAAAAATTATTCACATTAATTTTTTAATTTTATATATTCATATTTGCATTCAATTTTAATGCATTTGATTATATTTAATTTACATTATTTAGGTTTATTTAAATTTTAAGTTCAGAAATTCAAATGGCTAAAGTGGTTCTTTGATTTTAAGGAACATTTATATTAATTATCAGAATTTCGTTAAAAAAATGTATAATAGTAATTTGCAAAAATTACTTGGAATATAAAGATATATAATCCAAGAATTTTATTAGAAGTAAAATATTTGAATAAGAAAGTATTAGTAAGTAAAATATTTGAATATATCGATTTTCATTCCAATATTTAAAAATAATTTACATAAAATTTTATCATTTATTTGTGTATTATAAATGAAAATGAGCTCAAAAAATGTCGAGAAACGAGATATCGAGATTATTATCAAGCACATTGCTGTTTGAAGTATGTTATAGAAATTTTGGTGACAAATTAAAAAATAAAAACAAATCAAAATCCACTTTAATTTTATGTAAACCAGAAACCAAAACAAAGGGCTGATAACGCACACATTATATATCAAAGATAGGTTTTAATTTTTGTGATATTTCTGTTTTAAAGAATTTAAAAAATGTATTATCAAACCTTTTAGATTGATGGTAAAATCATTTTCTGATCACTTTTATTCGAATTAGAATCATGCCATGCACTAAAACTACTATAATTCAGCTATATTCACAAAACATACACTAAAAGTATTATTGCTTATATTAGCACTGTAGCTTTTTAAAGAAGGTTTTAATTAATAACGTTTACTATCCCAAACTAAGCATTTGATCAAAATAATGAGTTTAGTAGAAATAAAAGCATTTCAACATCTTACCATTGCCATTTACTCCTGCTTGATTACTAATTTGAATATTGTACCCTCCTCCTGAAAAGTAACATATTTTACATTTGCCTCTTTAAGATCCAAAAAATATATATAAATATAAGTGCGATTGCGAATTATTTGCTTTTTAACTTACATTTTTATTATGAGTAATAACAATATAACTACAACTTAAATAAGACGAATGCATTAAAATTTATTATTTGAACTAGAGAACTAATTAAGAAATACGTCACAATAGCGCTCGTAAAGATTCAACGGATTCCTTTAATAATTATAGAAAATATGTTTATAGTCCATCATTTCAATCAGTTCCACAAATATAATACCCATCTGCAATTTTATTAATTTAATTATAATTTGATTCTATAGTATATAAAATCCATTTTAGGTATACAAGACTTCGTCTGAAGGATTTTCAGTTTTTTTACAGAAAATTTAAAAGTACCACAAAACTTTTATCGAGGTGTTATAGAAAACGATGAAACAATATAGAAAATTATGAATCTTTTATAAATAATAATGCACTTTTTATCAACAAACTTCTTTGCCTTTTTTATGCCTTACAAATTAAGAGGTGTTTAGAAATTTTTGTTTAAATAACCAATTAACCCAAATAACAGATCAACCAATACCAAGTCGGATAACTGCAAATGGATTTGTAAAGATTATATTATAACTTAATATTATACATACTTACAGTTACATTTAAGAATTCTGTATATTTGAACAGAACAATATTTATCGCAGATGATACTCAACTAATATGAAGATTGTATAATTACAATAGAAGATATCGTATATTAAATTACAAACAAAATATGATTCTTTGTTTTTACCTCCTCCTGGGCCACCAACTCCACCGGGTCCACCAGCACCACCAGGCCCTCCTCCGCCTCCTGATTAAAATAATGGAAAAACCATTATTAACATAACATACCAAAGCATAAAATACCACAAGAATAACATTCCAAAATCATTGTTGAAATATGCGTAAAAGAATTTAACCATTGGATGTTATTGTAGTAGAAATCTAGAATATAAATTTGCTAAAAAATCAATTTAAAATAAAAGTAAAATAACAGAAACTGAAATCTGCTCCGCAAATCTCAACTTATTATGTGTGAACGTTCGAGAACGGATGAATAAACTCGGGAATATACCAATGCTTAATAATGTAAGAGATATATGAAGCAATTGATTGGAATACTACAAGAATGGCCAAATTCAATAGCCCCATGAATATAGCAATGTTGAAGAATGAATTGTTCAAGTGTCTCTAAAAGAATATACAAAAGTAAAATAAATGTAGTCGTAAATGAAGAATGAAGTATTCCACATCCTACAAGTAAAGTTATCAAATTCAATAGTCAAACGAATATATCAAAGTTTGAAAATTCTAGACATAAATGAAGAATGAAGTGTTCCAAATACAATAAGAAGCACTATACAGCTCAATAGGCACCGGAAAATGCCAAAAGTGATAAATATGAAACTTCAGAAGAAGGAATTGATCAACGCACTACGAGTACCTATAGCCATTAGATATATAAATGCTTAAAATACCAACCCAAAACATAACAAATGATTCAAAAACATACTAAAAAACACCTCAAGCAAAAGCTAAATTCTCCAGAAAAGTCCTGAAGATTAACGTTATTCATGAATCATTTCAAGAGTTAAGGGGTCCAAACTACCATTTTCCGCCAAACTTTGCAATGGAGTTTTATTTGCTTGGCCCTCATTTTCAGAAAACGTCACGGACTCCTATCCAGGACAACATCATGTTCACATATTATAAAAACCATTTGATATATGAGTAAGCATAATATATCAAAATCATTGTTAAAATATGTGTAACAAAAATTTAACCCTTGGATGCTATTGTAGCAGAAATCTAGAATACAAATCTGTTAAAAAATTAAATCATATTATTCAACATTCAAATAATTTAAGAATTAAAAAATATTGATGAATAATTTCATATTATATTATAACTTTAAATTTTATTTTGATTATTATAATTTTACCTGCACCACCAGGTCCCGGTCCACCGTCTCCAGCTCCAGGTCCAACATCACCTATTGTTGTAAAATAATTGTTGTTTATCCGTTATTTCATGTTTAAAATTCAACAATGTTTAAGATTTAAACAAAATTCAGGATAGAAAAAAAAGTTAAAAACCTCGGCTATAGTCTAGTTATAGATAACACTATTAAGGCTTAGATATTGATAATAGTAAATTAATTATACGCAGTATGTGGATTGAACAAAATATAAGGTACGTTTAATTTTGCATAGTCTTTTGATTAAATATATAATTTTTAAATTTTATGTGCCAATAAAGCAATCTTTGTTTTTATGTACCAATAGAAATATTTCTTCTTTTAAAAATAGTTCACAGACGCAAATAAAAAAGGATTTCAATTTAAGCATATTTATCTTGTTTGTATTTCAAATAGAATCTGATCATCAAAATGTGAACAGATACATTTATATGTACATAAAATTAAAAAAAAATATTTAAATGGATTTATTTTTTTGATAATGCCAGATGTTATAATTTGTTCACTTCCATTTACAAGAAACCTTTTGAAAATTTTCTAAATTTATATCGTATATTAAATTGCAAACAAAATATGATTCTTTAGTTTTACCTCCTCCTGGGCCACCAGCTCCACCGGGTCCCCCTGCTCCACCCGGACCTCCTCCACCTCCTGATTAAAATAATGCAAAAACCATTATTCGGATAACATACCAAAACCACAAGCGTAACATACCAAAGCCATTGTTGAAATATGTGTCAATAAATTTAACCACTAGATGACCACTATTGTAGTAGAAATCTAGAATACAAATTTGTTAAAAAATAAATTTAGAATAAAAGAAAAATAATAAAAACTGAAATCTACTCGGAAAATTTCAACTTATCATGTGTGAACTTTCGAGAACGGATGAATGAACTCGGGAAAAATGGCAATGTTTCATAATGCAAGAGATATATGAAGCAATTGGTTGGAATACTACAAAGATGGCCAAATTCAATAGCCACATGAATATAGCAATGTTGAATAGATCAAGAACATCATGAAAAATGAATAGTTCCAGAATCTCTAAAAGAATATACAAAAGTAAGATAAATATAGTCGTAAATGAAGAATGAAGTAAAGTTATCAAATTCAATAGCCAAGAGACTACATCAAAGTTTGAAAATTCTAGGCATAAATGACGAATGAAGTATTCCAAATACAATAAGAAGCACTATACAGCTCAATAGGCACCGGAAAATGCCAAAAGTGATAAATATAAAACTTCAAGAAGAAGGAATTGATCAACGCACTACGAGTACTTATAGCCATTATATATATAAATGGTTAAAATACCAACCCAAAACATGAGAAATGATTCAAAATCATACTACAAAACACTTCAAGCAAAAGCTAAATTCTCCAGAAAAGTCCTGAAGATTAATGTTATTCATGAATCATTTCAAGAGTTAGGGGGCCCAAACTACCATTTTCCGCCAAAAATTTGCAATGGAGTTTTATTTGCTTGGCCCTCATTTACGGAAAACGTCACGGACACTTAACCAGGACAACATCATGTTCACACATGATAAAAACCATTTGATAGTATGAATAAGCATAATATATCAAAATCATTGTTAAGCTATGTGTAAGAAAAATATAACCCTTGGATGCTATTGTAGCAGAAATTTAGAATAGAAATCTGTTAAAAAATAATATTTTTCTAAAAAAAATTAAATCATACTATTCAACATTCAAATAATTTAAGAATTAAAAAATATTGATAAATAATAATTTCATATTATATTATAGCTTAAAGTTTTATTTTCATTATTCTATTTTTACCTGCACCACCAGGTCCCGGTCCACCGTCTCCTGCTCCAGGGCCACCATCACCTATTGTTGTAAAATAATTGTTGTTTATAAGTTATTTCAAGTTTAAAATTCAACAATTTTTGAGATTTAAACAAAATTCAGGATAGAAAAAAAAAGTTAAAAACCTCGGCTATAGTCTAGTTATAGTTAACACTATTAATGCTTAGATATTGATAATTGTAAACTAATTATACGCAGTAAATGGATCGAACAAAATATAAGTTATGTTTAATTTTGCATGTTCTTAGTGATTAAATATATAATTTTTAAATTTTATATGCCAATGAAGCACATTTTGTTTTTGTGTACCTTTAGAAATATTTCTTCTTTTAAAAATAGTTCACAGACACAAATAAAAAAGGATTTCGATTCATGCATATTTATCTTGTTTGTATTTCAAATAGAATCTGATCATCACAATGTGAACAGATACATTTATATACAAATAAAATTAAAAAAAAAAAATTAAATGGATTCATTTTTTGATAATGCCAGATGGTGTAATTTGTTTGCATATCATTTACAAGGAATCTCTTGAAAATCATCCAATTTTAAATTGCATATTAAATTGCAAACAAAGTATGATTCTTTATTTTTACCTCCTCCTGGGCCCCCAGCTCCACCGGGTCCACCAGCTCCACCAGGCCCTCCTCCACCTCCTGATTAAAATAATGCAAAAACCATTATTAACATAACATACCGAAAGCATAACATACCACAAGCATAACATACCAAAATCATTGTTGAAATATGTGTCAAAAAATCTAACCATTGGAAATTATTGTAGTAGAAATCCAGAATACAAATTTGTTAAAAAAAAAAAAAAAAAATACAAACTGAAATCTGCTTGGCAAATTTCAACTTATCACGTGCGAACGTCCGAGAACGGATGAATAAACTCGGGAATATGCCAATGTTTAATAATGCACGAGACATATGAAGAAAATTGATTGGAATACTACAAGAATGGCCGAATTCAATAGCCACATGAATATAGCAATGTTGAAGAATGAATTGTTCAAGTGTCTCCAAAAGAATATACAAAAGTAAAAAAAAATGTAGTCGTAAATGAAGAATGAACTATTCCACATCCTACAAGCAAAGTTATCAAATTCAATAGTCAAAAGAATATATCAAAGTTTGAAAATTCTAAGCATAAATGAAGCTTGTATTCCAAATTCTACAAGAAACACTATAACACTCAAAAGAATATATCAAAATTTGTAAATTCTAGGCATAAATGAAGAATGAAGTATTCCAAATACAATAAGAAGCACTATACAGCTCAATAGGTACCGAAAAATGCCAAAAGTGATAAATATGAAACTCCAAGAAGAAGGAATTGATCAACGCACTACGAGTACTTATAGTCATTAGATATATAAATGTTTAAAATACCAACCCAAAATATGAAAAATGATTCAAACCCATTCTACAAAATACTTCAAGCAAAAGCTAAATTCTCCAGAAAATTCCTGAAGATTAAAGTTATTTATGAATCATTTCAAGAGTTAAAGGGCCCAAACTACCATTTTCCGCCAAGATTTGCAATGAAGTTTTATTTGCTTGACTCTCATTTTCAGATAACGTCACTGACCCCTATCCAGGACAACATCATGCTTGCACATGATAAAAACCATTTGAATAAGCATAATGTATCTGCTTATATGTATAAGCTATGCTCCGTATGTATGAGCATAAGTATGAATAAGCATAATATATCAAAATCATTGTTAAAATATGTGTAACAAAAATTTAACCATTGTATGTTATTGTAGCAGAAATTTAGAATACAAATCTGTTAAAAAAATTAAAAAAAAATTAATTAAATCATATTATTCAACATTCAAATAATTTAAGAATTAAAAAATAATGATGAATAATTTCATATTATATTATAACTTTAGGTTTTATTTTCATTACTCTATTTTTACCTGCTCCACCAGGTCCCGGTCCACCGTCTCCTGCTCCAGGTCCACCATCACCTATTGATGTAAAATAATTGTTGTTTATCAAATATTTCATGTTTAAAAGTCAACAATTTTTAAGATTTAAACAAAATTCAGGATAGAAAAAAAGTTAAAAACCTCGGCTATAGTCTAGTTATAGTTAACACTATTAATGCTTAGATATTGATAATTGTAAATTAATTATGCGCAGTATGTGGATTGAACAAAATATAAGTTACGTTTAATTTTGCATATTATTTTGATTAAATATATAATTTTTAAATTTTATATGCCAATAAAGCACTTTTTGTTTTTATGTACCAATAGAAATATTTCTTCTTTTAAAAATATTGTAAAAAATAGTTTTCAGAAACAAATAAATAAAAGTTTTCAATTCATACATATTTATGTTGTTTACATTTTAAATAAATGTTGGCAATCTTTGAAGGAAAAGTGCTACGCACAATTTTTGGTGATATCAATGACAATGGAAATTGGCGAAGGAGATACAATTTTGAACTATACAAACTTTTTAGAGATACTGACATTCTAAAATTTGTTAAACTGAACAGAATGAAATGGGCCGGTCATCTCATGAGAATGGAAAGTGATAGAGCTGCTTAAAGGTTTTCAATATAACCCGTTTTGGACAACGACCAAGGGGAAGACCGAAAAAGAGATGGGTCGATTGTTTAGTATCTGATTTTAATGTTATTTAGATAAAAAACTGGAGATCCACGGCCAAGAGGAGAACAGCCTGGCTGGATCTTTTAAAAAAGGCCAAGGCCCACAACGGACTGTCGAGCCAGTTATGATGATGATTATATTTTAAATAGAATAGGATCACCAAAATGTGCACAGATACATTTATATATAAATAAAATTTAAAAAAATATTTGAATGGATTTACTTTTTGATAATACCAGATGGTATAATTTGTTTACTTCCATTTACACGGAATCTTTTGAAAATTTTTCAATTTTATATCGCATATTAAATTGTAAACAAAATATGATTCTTTATTTTTACCTCCTCCTGGGCCACCAGCTCCACCGGGTCCCCCTGCTCCACCCGGACCTCCTCCACCTCCTGATTAAAATAATGCAAAAACCATTATTAGCATAGCATACCAAAAGCATAACATACCAAAACCACAAGCATAACATACCAAAATCATTGTTGAAATATGTGTAGCCAGAATTTAACCATTGGATGTTAATTGTAGTAGAAATCTAGAATACAGATTTGTTAAAAAATAAATTTAAAATAAAATAAAATTATAAAAACTGCAATCTGCTCGGCAAATTTCAACTTATCATGTGTGAACATTCGAGAACAGATGAATGAACTCGGGAATAATGTAAGAGATATATGAAGCAGTTGATTGGAATACTACAAGAATAGCCAAATTCAATAGCCACATGAATATAGCAATGTTGAATAGAGCAAGTACTTAATGAAGAATTAATTGTACAAGAATCTCTAAAAAAATATATCAAAGGTAGAGAATTCTAGTCTTAAATGAAGAAAGAAATATTCCAAATTTTACAAGAATCACTATCACATTCAATAGCCAAGAGAATATATCAAAGTTTAAAAATTCTAGGCATAAATGAAGAATGAAGTATTCCAAATACAATAAGAAGCACTATACAACTCAATAGGCACCGTAAAATGCCAAAAGTGATAAATCTGAAACTTCAAGAAGAAGGAATTGATCAACGCACTACGAGTACTTATAGCCATTAGCTATATAAGTGTTCAAAATACCAACCCAAAACATGAAAAATATTTCAAAATCATACTAGAAAACACTTCAAGCAAAGCCAAATTTTCCAGAAAATTCTTGAAGACTAACGTTATTCATTAAGCATTCTAAGAGTTGAAGGTCCCAAAGTACCATTTTCCTCCAAAATTTGCAATGGAGTTTTATTTGCTTGGCCCTCATTTTTGGATAACGTCACGGACCCCTAACCAGGTCAACATCATATTCCCATATAATAAACAAGTAGTATAAAAAAAAATTTTAAGTCAATTCCTACTTTTTTTTCACTATATTGCAGAAAGTCCTTATAAATAATTTTCATTAATTTTTTTAAGTTTATCTGGTGCCATCTGTTGGTCGATATATGCAACTTAAATCTAAAAAAACCCTAAAATTAATTAATTAAATTTAATGAAGGAAATAATATTTGAAAAAACTTTATTAACATACAGTGTCATCCACTACAAGTTGAAAAAAATTTATCTGAACTTGAGTGGATGAATAAAACGTATTTTATGAACGATTGAAAATTTGAACAAGATATATATAGGGAGAGTGTGAAATAATAGAAGGAATTTGAAAATGAAATGATATATATATATTCCACATTCAAATAAGTTAAGAATTAAAACATAAGAATAAATAATTTCATATTATACTGTAACTTTAAGTTTTATTATCATTATTCTATTTTTACCTGCTCCACCAGATCCCGATCCACCTCCTCCGTCTTCACCGTCTCCTGAATCATCACCTGATCCGCCACCTCCACCACCTCCAGATCCTCCTCCAGATCCTGAACCACCTCCTCCAGATCCTGAACGTCCTCCACCAGATCCATCTCCACCTGATGGACCAGAACAACAACAACAACAATATTACAATTAATAAAACTATTTATATTTCCTGATTATTTTAATTAATTTAAATTTAATACTGCTAATATTAGGTATAATTTTTTCTATAATATAATATGATGCGGGGCATGATGGCCGAGTGGCTGGCTCTCGGTACCACAGGTATCGGGTTCAAATCCCGGCGTTGCCATGGGTGTTTGTAGTGATTCGGAATCCACTTTAAACCATAGGTCCAGGTCCTAATAGGATCGCAGAGCGTTGCGGGGGCATTGCTACTCCGCGTCCGTGGCTTATAATCTAGTTACACACGCCCCCTGGGTAGTGCAAGGTGAGTAATATCGGTGCAGCCCTTACGGCATTATGATCACGATCTATTTGCCAGTTGCATTTGAAGGAAAAAAAATAATATGATGCAGGTATTGCATTTTTGTTTACACATAAGTTTTTGCATTTATTTACATATGATTTTGAAGTAAATGTTATATACATGTAATTTACAACATTAGGACGAAAAATGACGATTTTATAACAATTATTAGCAATCAAGAATAACTTATTAATTTTTTTAATTATTTATACAATTAAATGTTATATTTTCTTAAGAATAACAACACCCATCAACAACAGTTTCGAGTTTATGCGAGTTTATTTATATATATTTTCATCTAATTGTTAAAAAATTGATACATTTCTATTATATATCTATAATGTTCTGTCTCTAATTTTAACTGTCAGGTTTTCCATCTTGTGAGCAAGCACACTGAGAATAAAATAATAGGATTTTTATATTTTAAAGCAGTATTTTGTCAAATACAGATGTAACGTTTAAAGATACATACACACATTAACCATTGAATTTAATAAATAAAAAATTATTTAGTATTACCGTAACCAGAACACACACAGTTTCCTGCCCCATTATAGTATCCATTATAGCCTCCTCCGCCATAACTGACACCTAAAATTTAACAAAATAATTATTATTTAAAATTTTCTTATACATGTGATATGATACGTATAGATGATTTATATATAATAAACAAATGATACATATAGGTGTTTTATACGTAAAAAGCCAATTGAATAAAACTAAAAATAACAGATTTATTAAACAATAATTAATTGTGCGTCTACAGAGCAATTGGTTGCACAGGACCTCTAACTTCCTGTCCTTGTTTGCAGATGGGAATAGGTACTTTGGTGTATTGCCCATTAAAATATTAAGAAAAATATAAAATGAAAGTTTTTTTTTATAAAAAGTAATGCCAAAATTAATAATAATCCAGAAAGATAAAATATTTTAATTGGGAAGTAAAGGAAGTAAGAAGACAATCTGATACCAAGAATAGCTCTAAGCAGTTTACTAGTTTCCAAAATTTGGGAAAAAAAAATTATAATTACATTAGCATTTGTTTCAATATTTGTAGTGGGATCATAAATTTTAATAGATTTTAATAATAAAATACCGAATACTAAGGAGATGAATTGATGCCTTCATTTCTAAAGTCTATTAAACAGCAAGCTACAATCGTTGCATATAATAGAAGAATAATAAAAAAGTGATAGATAAAATGTAATAAATACCTGAATTGTATGTGAACTGGTAAGAAGTATCTGTGTAAATAAAACAAAAGGTTATAAATAAGCAATAAGTTAAGAAATATCGATTAGTTTTTGCCTATTACATTATCTATTACCTCCTGCTCCTCCAGCACCACCAGGACCTCCAGCACCTCCTGCACCTCCACCACCACTAGCGTCTCCTATATTTGAATAAATAAAGCTTATTTCTAAAAAATGATAGTATTAATAGAATTTTAAATGAATACCTAAATCTTTATGTTGGTATTGATACATTGTATTTTTTAGCAATGTAATATACACTCAAGAACCAAAACATTATGACCACCTGCCAATAACGAGTTGGCCACCTTTGGCGCGCAACACAGCTTCAACCCGCCTTGGCATGGATTAATACCACCACTTAATACCAGTTAAATACCACTTCCACCTGATCATGTGCCTTCCAAGTCATCCAGGCGAGTTCATTGCAAAATGTAGGGGTGGTCATAATGTTTTGGCTTTTGAATGTATATTGAGCGTTTTAATGTAAAACTACATGGAGATTTTTGTATGAATCCTTTTATTCATTTTAAATTCTTATTAACTGTTTCATAGTTTCTTATAAAGTTCTAAAAATCATCAATTATAGTCTGCATTTTGTATAAAATATTTCTTAGCATGTTAAGATGTTAATTTGTTTGCTTACATTTGTGCTTTTTAGTAATTAGATAACTACAACAATATAACTTAAGAAAATACAGCGAACTATTAAAGGATTTATTACTTTTGAAGAATTACTTTTCGAAGGATTTATTACTTTCTAAGCCTTCAATTGAAGATTCATTGAAGGTAGCGATCAGTTGGATGGATTAAGTTAATGATGAAAGTGTTAATAAAAGGTTAATTAGATACTTTTCCAAGAAAAATATACAATACTACACATAGAAATAAAAATTAATATTTATTCTGAAAAACGAAATATTATTTTATTGTTTACATGTATGTAACTTACAATTATCTAAATAAAAGATTGTTTAAATTATCGTATATTTATGCTGATAAAAAATCAGAATGACAGAATTTTATTTTAGTTAAAAGTAATACAAACCAGCTCCTTCATATTGGTAATTGGCACTACCACCACTAGAAGGATAAAAAGTAAGTGGACCTGGAAAATGGAAGGACAGAAAGTTATAAAAAAAATCCACATGTAGTGTTTTGAATTACAATGAATTTCATTCATTCAATATAAGCAATTTTTTAAGTTAAGTACACTTTAAGAAATATTCTAAGTCAAATTAAAACAATAGGAAGAACTACTATTTGTACTACTACAATTACTACTATTAAGTTCTTATAGCTTATACGGTTTTCAAAATGTAAAAAATTTAAGTTTGAATTATTATTCCTATAATCTCATTAAAAATAGACTATAGATTTTTATTAAACTGAATTTAGAGTTGTGAAAATCAGTAAAAATAGCTTGGTAAGAGAATAATGCCACTGCATTTTTAAATATTAGGCGCCCAAATAAGGCTTGAGTGCAATCACTAAATACAATCTACTGCGGTTTGGAAGGATATTAGAAATGAAAAAATAATTAAGAAATTGCATTGAATAATTTCTGCATTTCGTTAAAAATTTTTTGAATTTTTCAGTGACTGAAACAAATGATGGTTTAAAAGAATAGGGGGAGACAACACACCATGTGGCTTAAAACTTTCCACCAAAGAGTGTGCAAAATTTAAAACCGTTTTTGAGATATGTGGCTTAGTATTGTCATTGACACTGAAAAGAATATTCTTAAACCAATTGACACTTTTGATTGAATTATTGTTTTATTTGTAATGATTGTAGCGATAAGTAGTAATAATTTGGGTCAAGTGGTGCGAGCATTTTTGTGGTGCGAGCTGAGGGATAAGTTGCCAAATGTAGTAACTCAGGTTTCTTGTATTGTTTGCAATTCATTTAACTTATAATCGCAACCCGTTACTTGGCGCACTTTGGCGAAAAGATTTTTTGACTCCAAATCCCAACGACCTCTATTCTGCGATTTTACCAGAATTTGATCTAGATTCAGAAGTTGATTTTTGCAATTTCTCGTCTGCAACTATTGCGGCGTGTCATTTAATTCATGATCAATAACATCGAAATCATTAATATCTTGATCATTAATCATTAATCATTAATCACACGAAATCATTAATCACTTGTATTGAAATCATCTCATTAAGATCACGACATCAATACCCACATGTACTTTTTGATAGCCTCCTAGAACTTAATCTATGAACGCATGATCTACATGACAAAGTTTATAATTACTCCAATATGGAATATATATTTTTCTTTGGCACTTTTCATTTGATAATATAATAGAAAAGGATTGATAATTCTGTAAATTTCTTACTTATTACTCTTAACAGTCACGATCGTTAACAAATTTGCTATTATTTAAAGTGCAAATTAGAAGTATTAATCATAGGGAAAATTTATTTAATATCTAAAAGAAGAATATATACATTTTGGTAAAAGGAAATTTGGATTATGCAAGTAAGTGAGAGAATTTTGAAAAATGTGTTACAATTTTTTTTCTTGAAATGACAAGATTTTATTTCTATTGATTGTGTTCGATAAATTATATTTTTGTTAAGTGAAATATTTTTCTTTTATTCATTAAAATTGAGTACATAAATAGCTAAATTACAAGTACATTAATTATAGTAAATTTAATGTATGTGATAGGAAAGGCAATATATACAATATATTAAAACTGCTGTTTGATACACATTGAAGAAATATTTTTTAAATAATAATAATATCTCATTATATTACTAATATACTAAAGACTCAATTTTTTTTCTATTGGATTAAAAAAATTATTATTTTGGGAAGGGATAAACCGTTCAATTCAATTCAATTTTATATGTTGCAAAATTAAATTTTGCAACATATAAAATTAAAAATTTAAACATTTAAATGAGACTTTGACTTATTAATTTATATCCAATATAAAATGAAATGTATATGACTATCTTGAAAAAGTGCTTAAAAATTTTGTGAAAATATAATTACAATTTCTTTAAAAAACTAAAAAAAAATAAAAGAAAACGAAATACCTGAATTATAGTTGTATTGATAAGTTCCTATAAAAATAAAAGTAGAAATGAAAAAAAAAATTTTTTTTTTAAATATTTGATCAAATTCAAAGATAAAAAATTGTATATAAACATATCAAAATATTTTTAAATTCATAAACCAACCTCCATTTCCAGCTGCTCCTGCATTTCCAGCTGCTCCTGCATTTCCAGCTACTCCTGCATTACCAGCTGCTCCTGCGTTACCAGCACCTCCTGATTACACAAAGAAATAATTATGCCATACAAATAAATATACTGTTGAATATTTATCGAATTTATTTTTTATTATGAAATGAGGTGCATTCTATTATGATAAACCTTAAAGTATTACTATTTTTTTTATTATATTATATGATATGGTTATAAATAAATTTAAGGAATTGAGAAATTAATTTTGATTACATAAGTTCATTCACTTAAATTAAATAAATCTTAACTATATATTATTTAATATTGTCACATATTATCATAATGATACTATATTATCTAAATATCAAAATATTATGCTTATTTTTTTGAATCACTAGAAAATGTAGGTTTAAATTGCTGGATGTGAAAGCAAATAATATGTTATATTTCGATAACTTAATCGATAAAAAAATAATTGAAAATGAAAAATTAGAATTGGATTAAACATGGAACATTTTGACACATACACAAATTTCTTACTTCATTAAAAAGATTAGCGTAATGCTCCTTCACATACACTGAGATATCAGCATACTGAAGCAATCTCAGATAAATCGATAAAACCATTAAACATTGATATTATCAATAAAATGATTTATAACAAAATATTGATATTGTTATAAAAATAAATTGTTGCAAAATATTGTTATTATAATAAATTGTATTATAAGACCGAAGCATATTTGTTTAATACCGAGTTTTGTTACAAAAATTAATGCTTTAATGTTAATTAAAAAGAATTATTATTAATCCTTGCATACTCATCAGATAAAAAATAATGATTCTGTGTATCTGTAAATATTACAGAAACAAGCACGTAGACACTAAAATAGACACTAGATTATAACCTATAGAATAAATTTCACAATTGTGATTAATCAAATGCTAACACAATAATATTAAAACATGTTAAAATATTAAAGGAAGATTGATGTGTTAAATCATATAATTGTAGCTATACAAGTAAGTAAAAAATAAAAAATGTAACATATTGAATATAATTTTAAATTTATTCCTACTTTATAGATTATTAAAAGACTAACCACCAGATCCACCATTGTACTCATATTGGTAACTGCCACCTCCGCTAGCAGGATAAAAAGTCATGGTTCCTAGATGAACAGTATCAAATAATTAATTTCATATCACTGAATTGCAAAATAATTATACGGAAAAAATTCATTTAAAAATTAAATTAAAAAGCATTTGATTTTGTATTTATATTGTAGACTTTTACAGAAAGCTTTTCGGTTGAGTTCAGAGAGGGAGTAAGAAAATAGAAATCCTCAAATGGAGTGTTAGTTTTAAACTACCGTGGCATAAGAACAGCAATGCTAAACCCTTGATATGGTAATCTTTTTCTGAAACGGTCAGCAAGTTTTGCAGATCCGTACACCAAATGCATAGAAGGTTATAAGAAAAATCAGAAACAAGTTAATTAATTTCTAGAAAAGAATTACAGAATGTTTAATTTTTAGGAATTATATTTTATTCAAATGATTAAAATAACATTATTATTAAAATGTAATTTAAAGACGCTCAAATACACTTCCATATTTGTTTGTTGGTTTATTTGATATTATTGTAACCAACCCCATTCTCTTATCTGAGACATGAACATTACTTTGATCAATTCAAATTCTTTTCTTCATTTTTTTTTTATAAAAAGATAGCTATATTTCTTTACTATTTGAGAATAGAATAATTGTGAATATAGAAGCAATCACCCGATTTATATTGCACGATATTTGTTTAAAATATTTCTAATTATGATTAAAAAATACTTTATAAAGTAGAATGAAATTGCCCGACTCATAGCTCGGCAACAACGTACACAACTTAGCTGTTGCGAATGTACTAAAACTGGAAGAGAACACGCACAAAAATATCTTAATAGTTTAATTATGAATAATAAATTATAAGTTAATAAAAATGTATTAATATATGGATAGTAAATATATATACCTGAATTGAAGTTGAGAGTTTCTGGATAAAAAAGAAAAAAGAAATGAATTAGAAACTCACAAAAAAAGAAAATATTCTAAATATTTTAATTGGCTCGAATTTACAAAATTATTATGTACCCCCATTTCCATTTGCTGCACTATAGTCAGCAGCACCTCCAGCACCACCATAATCTGCAAAACCTCCAGCTCCACCTGCACCACCAGCACCACCTGGTCCACCTGCTCCACCAGCACCTCCTGCTCCACCGGCAGCCCCACCTCCTCCTATTATACAGTATTAAAAATTTTTAAGAAAAATAGAGTGTTTCATTTGAATTAATGTTTAGAAAGGATAAAATTTTATACCAAATGATAATTGTCGAGTTTAGAAATGATAAATAGTAGTGATGAGATTTATTATGCTTTGCAATAAGAGAAATGCCTTTCTTGCCAGCATCTGCGTTAGCAGAAGCATTTGAAGAAATTTAGTTGTATAACAAAATAAATTCTTCTTTATATGTTATGGTTGGATAACGAAATTGTTTTGATCACAAAAATTGCATTGAATTGTTTCTTTGTATATTTGTTACACCATTTCATGAATTTTTATTGCAGACTCTTTGCAAACAAAAGATTTTTCAAGCTGCTTAGTGGTCATCATAAACACATTTGTTTCCAAAGACGAAGCTTGTTTTGTGTTTTATTTTTACCAAATGTATTAACAGATTACTTGAAAATTATCTCTTTAAACAGATGATATCTGAGCTATATTCGGAGCTTTATTTCATAGTCTTGTAATGAATGCACTTTAAAAAACAAGTTAGCTTTCAATCTTCCTTAACTAGCCTTTATATTTATTTCATACGTATTGTTAGATAACAGATTTTAGTTATTTTATATTGTAGGAAATGAATAAAAGCATTTAAAATAATTGTGATTTTGACGATTTTATTGTCACGTGAAAAAATTAAATTTTAAAATAGCACTGTAATTCTCATAATTGTTGAAGCTAGATGACCAGGAATCAAATTTTTGTGGATACCTTAGAATGAAATAAAGACGAAATGTAAAGAGATAACTATAACTATTTAGCACTTAAGAAAGACAATAACTATTTATCACTTTATGAAATGCTGCCATTGTTGTTCTTTAATGTTGCAATAGTATTTTTGAACATTTTTTTTTCTAAAAAAACTTTAGTGAAAATTTCTTCTTCCCCGTGCGGATCTGGTCTAGAATAGCCTCACTGTAGCGAATGCATGTCGTAAAAGGCGATTAAAATGGGTACCCAGTGGTCGGGGGGTATAACCAGGTGGGGTAGAGTGAAACTTCTCCCTTAGGGTGTGCTGTGTCGAAAGGTCAAGGAGAAAAAGAAGCTGCATTTTTTATCCTTTATCGTGACTTGTCACGGGTTTACAGATTTGCACTAGATTTTGCTGTTGACCAAATGGGATAAGAAACAACAACAGAAATTCTTCTATGAAAGGTCATCTTACTGCTCATTTAATCATTATGATTTGTCTCTCTTATTATTATGTGATACTCACAGTTGTTGCAGTATATTACAGTACCACCTGTGATGCAAATGTCACTTGATATTTCCTCTTTACATGCATGTATACAAATTTTGCTTAATATATATTTATATAACTAAAATATAATAATATAATATAAGTAGATATTTAACTGAATATAAGAAAAATTACAGTATGATGCCAATAGAGAAGTTTAATTCGGAAAACTTTTATATTGACAACTATATTTCAATGAAAAGAACTCACCTCCATTGCTATTGTAATTGTAATACAGTTCACCTGCATAAAAAAGAAACATTGGAAATTATATATAACATTTTGCAAATTTTTAAAGTTAGATATAATGTATAGAAAAAAAAAAGAACTTAAAAATTCACTTGCCTTGTCCATTTTGAGAAACGTGAGGAGAAAAATACACGTGATAGTTTGCTGTGAAAAAAAAAAAAAAAGGAATTGTTAATAAATTTTTTATTGCAATAAATATTTTAAAAAATTAAAATTAAACAGCTTCATTTATTGATAAAATAAACTGTTGCAAGTATTAACGCCTTTATATAAAAAAAAATGCCCTGGGAAATATAGGTATATGAGAAAGTGAACACATGAATTTCTATCTATTCTTGACAATTCTATTTCTAACTATTCTTGATTAACTAGGTTGTGCAAGTGCAACAAAATCATACATATCCTGAACTGAAATTACGAATGTGCACTGCACTTGGCTTAATCGACATGAACATGCTCACAAACATATAGCAGCAACTGATTTAACAATGAGATATTTATAGAGAAGCAAACCGCAGCTACATCGAATATTTAAAGAACAAGTAATATAAAAAAAACTTTTTTAAGTCAATTCCTACTTTTTTTTTCACTATATTGCAGAAAGTCCTTTATAAATAATTTTTCATTTTTTTAAAATTTATCTGGTGCCATCTATTAGTAGATATATGCAATTAAAATCTAAAAAAAACTAAAATTAATTAATTAAAGTTAATTACTGTATTAACATCAAGTGTCACCCACTACAAGTTAAAAAAAATGTATTTGAATTTGAGTGGAAGAAGGAAAAGTATTTTATTAACGATTGAAAATTTGAACAAGATATATAAAGGGAGAGTGTGAGCTAATAGAAGGAATTGAAAAAGAAGATAATCTTACTGTATTTATTTATCCTGTAACCATGTTTTCATGTTTACCTGTATAATTTTGTGCAACACATTTTTCTTTTTATGCAATTTATTTATGTTCCCCATATGCTTTATATAACGTTTGAATGCGTTTTAAATTAAGTGGATTAATTCAATAAAATATTACAAGTTTTTGATTTCTTAAAATATTATCATTTCTTTTTTGTAACATTTGCAAATAAAAATAAGCACGTTATTTGCTTACTTTAGAATTAATTAAATTCCCCCATGCTTTTTATTAATTTTCAGAACATAAATGTATTTTTAAAATTTCTAATGAAATATAATAAAACTAACAAATTATTAATTTGAAGGTCACAAGAATGTTTATAAGAGCAAAATAAAAAAAAAAATTTTTTAATTCTTTGCTTCAAAATTTATAAATTTTCAAAATTCTTTTTTCTGCGATAAAATTGTAATGATTGTCTATACAAAAACTTATATAGAAAAGTTAGTGGAATAAGAAAATTATATAAATTATTTATTACACTTACCTTCTGATCCTGTTCCTGAACTGTAATCATATTCCCCTAAAGATGCAGAACATTAATTTTTAGAAAGACTTTTAAGAATGTTGTGATATTTAAAAGTTGGAGATGATGAGTGTGATATTTTATTAATTTAAACATTACAATTAACAAATGGCGCTCCCAGATTCTTTAAACAACAAATAAAAAAATAATTAAATATTTTTCAAAAATATACGAAAACAATAATTAAATAATGCAATTAAGTGAATTTAAATTCCCTGTGATTTTCGAACTTAAAGAATTTATTCATCCGTAACTTTTTCTTGCAAAATGATGCCTATTTGTTTATGAGACTATCTTTTTAAATCGATTTTGGCCTATGCATTTAAAATAATTGCCTTATTTAAGCATATTTTATTTATATTAGTTTTTTTTAATAATTACTATTTTATTATTATAATTACATTACTATATTAAAATTATTAATTTTTATTAAATCAGTTTCTCAATTCTTATATCCGTATATTCTCAATACTTATTATAAATTCTTATATTATATTTACTTATGACTATTAAAGTAAAAAATACTGGACCAAAAGTAACAAATCTTGGAAATGATATAAGGAAATCATGATATTTTATGTGTTACAAATAAATTAGTTCCATAAAGTTACTATCAGAGTATAAATACATGAATATTACTATAATAGTCCTTAAAAATAACAGAACATGTAAATAAATAACAGTATGTATTCCGTGCGCTGGGCACAATTTCTTCCGGTATGGTGAAGCGGAATATCATATTTTCCATTGTAACTTGAAATATATCGCCAGGAATATATATTTACTGAATAAAATATTTAAGTTCAGAAAAATTGTACTTTTGAAATAGCTCCAAAGTCAAATTCACATTGATTAAGATCTGGTGATTTCCCTGGCCATTGAGAGGGTAAGTGACGGCCATTAACTCGATAGTCTCTTAACTGCGTTGGTACTGAGAGCAAAATGCAGCAATATAACGTACGATATGTGTTACTTAAATTTCTTATGGAGACTTCTCATAGCAATCTTCAGAATACCAAAATCTTTATTGCTGACGATTTGCGATTTTCAGATTTCTTTGTAAACAAATGTAATCACAATGATTTTAAAAAAGGGCAGCATCATTTATCCTCAGAAAGTGACTTTTGCTATACTGGTTTGCAGTACATAAAATCCAATGCAATACTGGTTTGCAGTACATATAATTCAATGCAATTCTTGTTTGCAGTACAATCCAAATCCAATCCATTTCCAAGCTTCGATGCATTTGGTCAAGTATTTTAAGTTTCATAACAGTTTGAATGTGGAACTTTTAACTATAAATATATTGCAATACACAATAACAATAACACATTTCCTTATAAAAATTTTGAAAAAAATTAAATTCCATTACCTAACATTACTTACTAATCGATGAAAATTAATTAAAGTGAAATATACACAAAAATATTTATCATACATTCAAATTTTTTTTATCAAAGAATAAAAAAGAACATTTTTAATGTACCATTTCCTTCCCCAGCAGCACCGGCATTTTCATAATTATTTGGAATAGTTTTACTCACTACATAATGACCTGAAAAAAATTTGTTTGTTTTATATTTTTTTTATGATTCTTATGATATATTGCTACTAAATTATATTTTTCTTGAAAAAAGCTGCGATTATTTAAAAAAAAATATTTTGTTGAAAAAATATTTTATCCAGTCTAACTATTTTAAAAAAATGCTTGGAAACATTTTTTTATTTACATTGACGGCCATATAAATTAAACATTGTAAAGGAAGTATATAATATCTTTCAAATTTGCACGTCACAGATTTTAAGCTTATGCACAAAATATATGTGCCAGTAACACTTTATAAAACATTATGAAAAGGAGAATACAGAGGTTTTTTTTAAGTACTTGAATTGCATTTTTATCGAAGGAAACATAATTATGATTGATTTAAAAGAAAACGGCTGACAAGCATTAATAGAGGAGTAATTGCGTATTGAGACTGTGGGATGCCCTTTCAAGAAATTGACACTCATCAAACCAAATTACAATTATGCGAATATGAAACTGATAGATATAGGACGGATTGTAACGTTATAATATTGTCGAACGCAACATTTGTAACAGCCTTATGACATCCCCAATCGGGGCAATATACATCTTGAACATTTGACTATAATAAATCTCATTGCAACAATAAGAACCCTCAAGATTTATAATGTTTGCACAATAAACTCTATCAACATGCACCACGCTTTGTCTGTAGTTCTTAAGGCAACCATTGTTACGACAACTTTAACTTCACACTTACATTTGTATAGTACTGAATAGTACATATTTACTTTGTTTAGTATAGGTTCTTAAAAATTAAAAAAAAAAGTTCATTAAACAGTAACCTGGTCTAATATAACTATAAAGAAATGGACATAGGGCGGACAATCCTACCCCGTAAAAAGAAAATATCTCATATTTAAAAATCTGCCAGTACTTAGATGGCATTGGCTCACCAAGGGAGGTTGTTGCGCCAATGAAACAGCAGAAGAAGAAATAGAGTACAATTGTAATTAAATGTATAAGAGAGAATATTACTATTAAATTGTAATATCACGTTGATATAATAATTTTGTAACACAGCTTAAAATTAGCTAAAAGAAATAAACATCTAAGAAAGTTCATTTAAATGTAATTCTTGGGTTTACCTGTTCCATAAGGACCAGAACCGTAATATGAACCTACCAAAAGAATAGTCATCATATTAATGCATTTACAAAAAATATTTGTTTCAAATTTACAAAGTAAATGCTGAGAAAATTTAATTAAAATATTAAACACAATTTCTTTTTTCTAAAATGAGCAAATACCAAATACAATATTTACCTTCATTTAAGCCTTGATTAGCTTCTACACCTATAATGATAATATAAATGTTATTATCGTAATTTGTTTGTGTCCTACTCTAAAGATGATATTAGATGAAATACTTTCATGCCTCAATAAAAGTTCATTCCTCTCATTCTGGCAAACATTAAAGCTTACAAAATATCTAAATATTGTAACACAAAACAATTTAAATAAGCCTTTATTAAACGAGAAATATGAAAAGGATTATGAATATGAATTTTAATTACTAACCATTTAATCTGGTCTTTATAGCGAATTCCGTATTTAGGTTTATTTTAATAAAAATTAATGAAGGAAGTAGAAATCTTCTTTTGAGGAATAAGGCACTTCTTTTTTAATTTTTTCTGTTTTTGAAGGGCATTTGATTTACTCAACAGTAAATGAATCTATTTAGTATGACTGATGTACAAGATGGCCAAAATTAAATTTACGCTACTCAGCTCAACAGCTGGAACATCACTTTGTTAGGTGCTCTAATAAAAATATAGGAAGACGGATATCATAAAAAATTTATTCAAAAGTTACTTACAAAGAAAATTATATATCGCTTTGTAATGTTTAAAAACTTACCATGAACATGTAATTGAATTATTGTGACAAAGAAACATTATTTTTATTATACATTTTTAAGTCATTGTATTTACTTTTCTAGGGAATCAATAGTTGTATCATGTGCAAAGCATTCTTGGCAGAACAATTATGTCCACATGTTCAACATATTCTATGTTAAGGCAGTGAAGGTGACCAGGATATAAGACAATTAAGTTTTTAATATCAAGTTTGACCGTAAATATGAGATATTCTAACAGTTCAAATGGCTTTGAATAGTGTCATTTCAAATATGGTTTTACTCAACTATTCGTAAAATATCTCCTACTTAAAAAATGTGGTCCAATCCTTGTATAAAGTTTACAGGTATATCATTGTCTGAGGATTTTGTTGTGTATATAGTCATTTTTTTGTGTATTTTTCATCGTGTTTTTGTGTATATAGTCATACTTTTGTCAAAATATGTAATTGCAAAAGCTAAATTGCAAAAGCATTACATCAAGAATATAAATAAATTTTAAGTTTAAGACATCTATCTTGCATTAATGTTCATATAAGTTACGTATAGCATACTTTTGGGGAAAAGGTTTGTTCTGATGTGATATATCCTTTCTTACAAAAACGATATTGTAACTATGGTCCTCGGAGTTTACTATAGTTTTCATACAAACTTTACAATGTCGCGAAATTTATATTAATTTATAAATATATGTGTTATTATTGTGCTTGTGCTATTTATATTAATTTATAGTAATATTTATATTGTACACTCATGTCCATAAATTAAGGATAATGAAGTTCAGGCAAAGAAAGAGACAGAAGCAAAACAAATTTGGCTTATTTGTAAAGTCTATTTATTAAACAAAAGGTAAAGAGCAAAAAAGATGCTATATGTTTGACATAATTAATAAAAATTGCGATTTTTACTCCCTGGAGCAAATTCCAAAACAGAACCTATTTACAAAAAACAGTATAACATGGTTAGTATGATGGTTAATATGGAGTATGTCTCCCGGACGATGCAATACAGGCCTTACAACGCCTAGGCATGCTGAGTATCAAATTATCAATCTGATCTTGGGGAATATTACACCACTCATCAAGCAATGCCCTCCG
Organism: Caerostris darwini; assembly: GCA_021605075.1. Taxonomy (NCBI): domain Eukaryota; kingdom Metazoa; phylum Arthropoda; class Arachnida; order Araneae; family Araneidae; genus Caerostris; species Caerostris darwini. The sequence continues at coordinate 47,433 of BPLQ01009200.1, forward strand.
AAGTTCCGGTTGACAGGTGGGAGGGGATTGACGGGCTGCAATTCGTCGGCCAAGCATATCCCATCCATGCTCTATTGGATTCAAGTCAGGTGAGTATGCTGGCCAATCCCTACGGGTGACATCCTCCAATTGAAGGCATTCGTCTACAATGTTTGCACGGTGAGGACGGGCGTTGTCATCCATAAACAGAAATTCAGCACCCATGGCGCCCCGAAACAAACGTACATGTTGTTCCAGAATGACATCCCGATAGATGCCTGCCATCGTTACACTCTGAACATGCAGGTCAGTTCCGGAACCAAGAATAATTCCTCCCCCAAACGAGCCATCCTGCACCACCGTAACGGTGTCGTTCAATGGTGTTCTCTTGGTGGTAACGGGTACCTGGCGCTCTCCATATGAAAGTCCGGCGAGAATCAGACTGCAAACTAAACCTGGACTCGTCGGAAAACGTCACACAGGACAACTGTTGCGGTGTCCACAATGCATACTCTCTACTCCAGGTTAATCGCAGGCGACAGTGAGTTGCGGTAAGTGGAACACATCAGACAGGCCTACGAGCATATAGACCAATGTGCCCTAAGCGTCTGTACACGGTCTGCCTTGAAACTGTCGTACCGGTAGCTGAAGCGAGCTGACGAGACAGGTCTGATGCTGTGCTCCGTTTGTTTTCTTTTGGCAGTAACTGCTAAATACCGGTCCTCATTCGGCGTTGTATCTCGGGGGCGACCTGTGTTGTAACATCTACTCACATTATCATCATCTTAGAATCGTTGCCAAAGCCTGGAGATGACACTCTGGACGATTCCAAGTTCCTCGGATACTTCGAGCTGGGTACGTCCACATTCCAGTCGTCCGATAATTCTACCACATAAAAAATCATCCAAATGCTTCCTTTGTGCCATAACTATGCGGTTATTAAACTGAAAGGCTTTTTAAAGCGCTTGTGAAAAATTTTACTTCTTTGCCACTATTCCTTATATGTCCCTCTCTTACACTCTCGTCATTGTGACGTACTATCGCCATCTGGTGGTTTCCTGTAATTTGCATATTCTTCTTCAAGATGTGTGTGATAATTCTACAGGTGAAATTTTTATTTTAGAGTTCAATTTCTGTGCGATTCTGAATTATCCTTAATTTATGGACATGAGTGTATTTTACAAATAAACTAAATGTATTTTTCTATGCACTCTTTCTTTTTTGTGGATAGTAAATCTCTTCTGACCAGAATGGAGTCCATTAATGTTCATCAAAGTTTCTTAAATTGACAAAATTTGAATAACCTGTAGAATGACTATATATATATATATATATATATATATATATATATATATATGCATAGACATTTCAACTAAAGAATAATTAATACTCACCACCTTCTCCTCCTTCACCTCCCACTCCACCTGCACCTCCGGCACCACCTGCACCTCCTCTCCGCCTTCTCCTGCAGTGTTTCTGTAACTCCAATGTAGTAATGAGGAGCCTCTATATATATTTCAGTTTTATTAACACTATTGTTTTTGAAGCAGAGGAAAAAAAAAATACTGAATAGAACAGGAAACAAAACCGGGTTTTAAAAATTTAAAATTATATAATAACCTTCGTAAAATTGTAATTGTAACTTCCAGATTCATAATTTCCACTTCCATAATTATCCGGTTCCGTAAGTTTCACCAGCTAAAAAATAAATAAATAAATAAAAAATAAAAGAATGAGCAGCAAATATTTTAGTGAATTAAATATTTGTTATGAGTTTCTGGAATAATATTTTTCTATAGAAAACAGTGTAACCATATATAAATAGCTGTATTGATATGAATAATTTATTTAAAGTAAACATTATAATACATTGTTTTGTTACGTAAATTTTAAAGCACTTTTCACTTATTTTATGAATAGATTGAGTTATTGAATCTAGAGTATACTCTTGCCATTTTCGAAAAAAAATATAGTATTCATAAATTGAAAATAAAGCTATTTAGCTAAATAATAATATTAATAATTATAATCAAATGATAATTATGCGTATATTTTCCAAGAATTTATGGACAGGTTATGAAATTGTTTTAAAACATATACTTATAATATTGTAAATGTAAATGAAAATGTCTAAACATAAATGAAATAAATGTCTATCACCTGCGTTAGCAGCTTGTTGCTCATTAGCTGTTCCTAAAATATAAAACACATTTAATTAAAATATTTTACAAATTTGTCACTTTAGAAAATTTATGAAACGTGCACATTATAAAAATTGATATTTTCTGAAGAAAAGTTTTGTACATAACATTTTAATGTGTTTAGTTACTTTGGTATGAGACTTAAATTATTAAATTTAAGTATTAGAAGTAGATCAGTATTATTAAATAAGACTTTCTTAAATCTTTTAAATATGTAGTAATTATAAAACCTACTACAAAAATAATTAATATAAGAATCAAGCAAAATAAATTATTCAATTACATACATAACGCAGATTTTTTTGCAAAAAAATATTATTTTATTACATTAATTTAAAATATATGTTTAGAAAATAAGCATAAAATTATTTACCAACTTATTTCTTTATAGAACATCTTTTTTTTTTAGAACTTTTTATAGAACATCTTTTATTTACCAACTTAAGTAAATTTTTACCGTAAATTGTTATTCCGTTCTATTCTATTGATTATTCTATTTGATATTTCGTTGGGCATATTTTCGCTACTATGAAAAATATTATCAATAAGTGTTATAGTAAAAGTACAAAACAAGATTTAAATAATTTACATATTGAATCAAAGAAATTTTCTCACTGGGATCAGAAAATTCTTATTCCTTAAACTGGTTTTCTATTTTAATTTAATTTGACTAATATAATCAAACTTAATTAACTAATTTAATTATCTAAAATAATCAAACTTAAGTATTAATGCACATAAACTAACATTGTTATTTAATCTATGTTAAGTAAAAGCAAAGTAATTTATAATACCTCCTCCATTTCCCATAAGTACCTCCAAAGTAATAGGTTTGACCTGAATTTAAAAAAAGGTAAAAAATAAATGTATAGAATATTTTTATAATTGAGTATCATATAACCCCAATCATATTATAGATTGTTTTAATTTAAATTAAACCTTACTACCTAAAAATGCTGATGTAGGTGTAAAAAATATTACCTGCCCCATTTCCATTTGTTCCTTCATTGTAATATGTTTGACCTGAAATAAAATTTCCAAAACAGTAAATTTATTAAATATAATTTTCTGTTTCATTGAATTTTATACGCAATATATTTATAAAAAATTGATTGAAAGCACATTTTACAGGTTATAGTAGGTTATTATATGTTCTATTAATTATTTGTTTCCAGGTTTAAAATGAATGATTTAGTCATAGCAATATTATGTGTTCAGTTGCTATTTCCAACGGCGTATCATAAGCATTCTGTAATATCATAACTGAATTACAGAATAGGTATTTTTTCAGTAAATGAGTAACACGGTATCATTTATATAAACGGTATAAATGTTACCATTTCAATCATTAGTAAATGAGTAGCATTTTCTACAATCTCTAGCTTTCTTCCCATCCATGCAGAGTAAGCTGCCATGGGTTTGATAGCCAATTGGCTAACTCTCTCTGGACCTTCGTAATATGGGCTGTAGATTCGAATTCTAGCTGTGGCATGGATGTTTGTGGAGTGGTTCGAACCCTGCTAAAACTGTAGGTCCCGATTTAATTAGTCAAAAGTATCTCGAAAATGCCGTAGAGCACTGCAAACAACTACAGCTATTATATTGCATAGGCAGTAGAAAAGCATTTATTAAAAAATCTTTGTTTTTATAATTTTGTCTGCTTGTGACATAAACATTTTATAACAGTTACAAATTCACGTAGTAAAAAATGAATTATTTGAAATTTTTGTTGATTTTGCTGATTAAAAATCTCCTGCATACAAAAAGCTGACATCTTACTTATGCCATAGACAATAATTTTTAAAATTCATTATAATTGACAAGTTCAATTATAATGGCTCGTCAATGAATTGGCTCAGGTTTGGGAGGAATTAATTTTTGGTTCCAGAACTGACCTGCATGTTCAGAGTGCAAACGATGATACAGCCTGACATCTATCGATGTCATTCTGGAACAACATGTACGTTTGTTTCCGGGGCGCCATGGGTGCTGAATTTCTGGGTTTATGGATGACAACGCCCGTCCTCACCGTGCAAACATTGTAGACGCAGAATGTTGCCTTCAATTAAATGCCTTCAATTGAGGATATCATCTGTATGGATTGGCCAGTATACTCACTTGGCCAATAGGAGCATAGGCTTGGGATATGCTTGGCCGACAATTGCAGCGTCAACCCCTTCCACCTATCAACTGGAACTTCGGAGGGCATTGCTTGATGAGTGGGTATAATATTCCCCCAAGATCAGATTGATAATTTGATACCAGCATGCCTAGGCGTTGTAAGGCCTGTATTGTATGTCCGGGAGACATACTCCATATTAACCAGATACTAACCATGTTATACTGTTTTTTGTAAATAGGTTCTTTGAATTGCTCAGGGAGTAAAATTACTTTGATTAGTCTATAACAAAAAAAACATATAGCATCTTTTTTGCTCTTTACCTTTTGTTTAATAAATAGACTTGGCAAATAAGTCAAATTTGTTTTGCTTCTGTCTCTTTTCTTTGCCTGAACTTCATTATCCTTTAATTTATGGACATGAGTTATGTATATTTATTCTTAATTAAAATTGATTTAGATGACAATGTACACAAGTTCTTATAATTTTCTTAATGCGACCATTATCAATATAATTTATATAATTGAAGAATTTATAGACATTATATTAATTTTATAATAATATCAAACATATTCTAAATAAAAATAAATGTATACCTATATTAGCAGCTTGTTGCTCATTAGCAGTTCCTAAAATATAAAACACATTTAATCAAATATCTATGTAACTGTGCTTCTCCTAAGCACTGTAAGAGTCACCCCTATGGAGTTAAGAAATAGTCAGTAAAGCACGAGACTCTCACCCAAGAGGAAGCTACAGCGTCGCTATTAAACTTAGTTTGTAATCTTTCATACCAAGAAGAAATATATTTAGCACAAATATGGTGTATGTGGGTGTCCGACAGACTCTCCAGTCGGAGCTTTGGAGAGAAGTAGCCCGGCAAACCTGAGTATCGGTTTTCGGTTTGTAGTTGAATTTCACAAATCTAAATATATCTGCATTTAAGTTAAATTGTATTAATGTTGAATATACCGGCCCGTTAGATCAACAAAGTCACATCATTAAGCGCGGTCAGTACTTGGGTGTGGGACCTATGGAGTTACCTGGGAACATCGCGAGACTCGTTGGCTAATATTAAATTTAGGGACATACCAAGAAGAAATGGCCGAGAGCGTCGGCCGGAGAGGCGCCGGCGCCGAGTACAGGTTTCGGCTTAGAAGTTGAATTTCACAAATCTAGGCGGTGTATTTAATGGATGTTCTGTTAGTGGTTCGGAATGACCACCTGTTGTAGGTCCCAGTCTCCCATGACTGTAAGAGCGTAGAGTCACGGAGCAAAAGTCAGGGCTTTCTACCTACGGGTGCTCCATCACAACAGAAGCTGCTTCCTTCTCAAATCATGAGTGTGTGGGCTTGGCCAGCCAAGTGGGATAAGCAGTAACAACAACAAAACAACAACAACCCTAACTGTATATGTGTAATGTCTGTGTGTATAAATAAAGCTGTGTGTTCTCAAACGTGTGTCTCAAAGTCTCAACTACCCAGTTACAATCCAAATCCAACCCACTACACTATACTAATAGATTTGCCATCTTGGAAAATTTATGGAATTGTATATTATATTGAAAATAAGTGGTATTTTTTCTGAAGAAAAATTCTATACATAATATTTTAATGTATTTAGTTCTCTTAGAATGACATTAAATAATGAAATTTAAGTATTAGACGAAGGAATATTGTCAAATGATATATTTTGAGTTTTTTTAATATATAGTCTATTACAAATAAATAATTCACATAAGAAGGAAGCAAATAAATTATTTAATTACTTATAAAGGATATATCGTTGCATAATGAATATTATTTTATTAAATTAATGAAACTGTTATTCCGTTTTCTACAGACCCTATTTGATATTTTATCTAATGTAGACATAATCAGTTACAGAGACTGCTTTAATGAAAAATACTTTGTTTTATTTTTTGTTTCCGTATTATGAAAATATAAACAACACATTTTATAGTAGAAAGTAAAAAAAAAAGATTTAATCAATTTACATATTGAAACAAATAAAACGTCATGAAATTTGTTTAAAGATTACCAAATGTAATCATACTCCTTTTTTCTATTTTAATTTAAATAACAAAATTACATAAACTTAATAAAATGACTTAATTGACTAAAATAATCAAAATTAATTATAAAATATAATATATATACTTAAAAAAACACCAAGTATTTAATCCTTTCCAAACTTTATAAAGTTTGTTTTAAAGATTGCCATATTTATCATATGTTGCTATATTTCCAAGATTACCATATTTAAAGTTTCATATATTATTCTAATTGAAATCAAACCTTACTTCAAATGTAATCCTAATCCTTTATAAATTTTATTATAAATAGACTGATATAAGCAAACCTAATTAAATAATTTAATTAAGTATAAAAAATAATAAAAATTAAATATAAAATATACCTCCCCATTTCCGTATGTTCCTCCGTAGTAATAGGTTTCACCTGAATTAAAAAAAAAGTAAAAATTAAACAGAATATTGGTTTAGTTAAATATCATATATTTCTAATCAGAATCTTGATTGTACTAATTTAAATCAAATCTGACTACCAAAATGTTGATGTATGTATTAAAAAACATTACCTCCTCCATTTCCATTTGTACCTTCATTATAATTGGCTTGTCCTGAACATAAGAAATAAATTACAAAAAATAAGGTTATTGATTATAATTTTCTGTTTCATTGAATTTTAAGTACAATATATTTATTATTTATTTTATGTTTTCTATTAATTATTCTTTGCAAGTTTAAAAATTTATGTTTCAGCATATTTGATCAACTATTACCTTCAGAAAAGTAATACATTTTGTAACAGTATAATTTAATTATAATAGCAAATATATTTTTCAGTAAATGAGTTATCAGTGTGGTTTGTCCGAATTTTTGAGGTATGATAAAAAATTTCTTTAGATCTACACTAAAATTCTTGATATTATAATACGTTTACTATAAAAACTTTTATTACAAACAATGTAATATAATATTCTAAATAAAATAATTCAATAATTTTTTATGTTGCTTATTAATAGTTCCTAAAATATAAGACATAATTAATTAAAATTATTAATATTTATTGTATGTAAAATTTGTAAGTAAAATTTGAAATTTTTAAACATTCATATTAAAAAAATGTTTTTCGGAATAGTATTTTACATAGTATTTTGAATGAATTTAGTTTTCTTAAGTAAAGATTAATTGATGAAATTTAGACAAATTAGTAATAAAGGCAGTAAAGAATTTTTTTTAATTAACAGGAACATTACAATATTAAACCAAATAAACTAAGCAACTAAAATATTTCATTAAAGTTTGTTTTCCTATAAATTGTTATCCAATTGCTTATAGATTCTATTGGAGATTTCAAGTCATGTATATATATATATATATATATATATATATATATATATATATATATATATATATATATATATATATAAATTATAGAGACTATTATTTGTTTGGTATAAAAATATTATAAATAAGTTTTGCGGTAGGAAATATCAAAAGCAAGAGCAAGATGAAAATAATTTATTTCCCGAAACAAATGTATATATATGTAAGAAACTATTTTATATTACCTGCACCATTTCCATAAGTACCTCCAAAGTAATATGTGTTACCTGAGTTTAAAAAAAATGATTAATATTAGCGTAGGATTCCTAAATGAGTGTATAAAAAGGAACCGTTATACCTTATTCAGATATAATAACTTAACATAAATAATAGTATAGTTGAAAAATGTAATTAAATGATGTAAAAAAAACATAGAATTTGCTTGAAAAATTGATTGTACAAACGAAGAAAAAAGTCATTGATTCTTTTAAGAATTTATGAATAGCACGTGAAGTTAAATGAGCTCAACTGTTAACTAGGAAATAAAAAAATAAGAATACCTGCATTATTAGCTACTGATTGCTCATTAGCAGCTCCTAGAATACAAAACGTTTAAATTAGTATTAAATATATATGAAATGAAAATTTCTAACATTGATAACATATCAGATATTTCAAGTTCACTTTGATGTGGTAACAGTACATATTCATTAAAACCTGCACTTTCTAATGCATCTCTCACCAATTGGATGTTCACAGACTGGCTGTTGTTTGTCTTCTGTGCCCCAATTTTAATAGGTGGACGAACTGTAGAGGTTGGTTAAGAGCATATGGACTTCTATCCCTTAAAGACTAACTGCATTCTAATTCAATTTGTACTTCGTAGGGTTGACGCTTACATCTCTATGAAAGTTGGTCCTACTTCCTACTGATCACTTTGCATTATTTCATCGCTGTATAAAATTATTTTCTTAAAAATAGCATCTCTTATTTATATATAGATTCTTTGTCTGTGTATTAATTCTAAACACCATCCATCCACTATCTATTTCTTATGGTGATGCATTTTCTATGTTGGGCAGTGAAGATTTCTTAAACTGATATCCATCAATTCCTTGTGTTTATTAACTTGGAGGAAATAAATAATAATTAAATTCATCATTTTTTATTTGAATATGGTTAATTAATTATAATAGATGTTGAATCGCCAGTAAAAATAAAATATACTTTTAATTGCGTGTATATTGCTTTCTATGTAAAAGAAATGTTATATCTTATGAATATTTCGGTTTTACAGTATTTATACATAAGAGCAGATTATATTATTTATGTACGGACCTTATACGTAGTAGTTAAATTGTAGCTCTGCTGTGCTATCCATTATCGCATGCGATTATCGAGCAATATACCTGACAAATTATTTAATAATTCAACAATGAAAGTCGTTCACTAACCAAGTTTACGATTATCGCTACTAACGAAATAATTGCTACAATGAAAGCAAAAATTTACAGCAATTCAACAAAATTGCAACAAATCACCAAGGAATCGATTTATCTCTCTAGTGATCTTACTACTACATCACACCACATCACAGTGCCTAGAGCTGAGTTGCTCCTATACAGTTTGGGAATGATGTGGGTGAGAAGAAGTCTGATTGGACTCTGTGACTCTCTACGTATTATGAGACTGGGACCTACGGCTTAAATTGGATTCCGAATCATTACAAACATCCATGGCACCACCGGGATTCGAACCCGAAAGCCTGTGGTACCGAGCGCCAGAGCGCTACACCTCGGCCATGCCCCACTCAAGTGATACATGCATCCTATTGCCAAATACCTTAAAATTAAAATGCACGTTTTCCTTCAAGATAATAACCTTTTAAATTTGGTCGTAGAATAGGCCGTTGATAATTGGAGAATTTCTTTAATCGCCAAGCAGGCGATAATCACCAAGTGTAGTAACAAATGTATTTTCTAGTGCCTGATTGGCCAAAATTAACTACTTGTTTTTCATTGGCCAAGATTAATCACGTGATTTAATTTAATTACTGGAAAGTTCTAGAAGAATTAAAAAAAAAAAAACCGTTGTTTTTAAAAACAATTCATTTCATCTGTTACCATCTAATGCCGTTGTGGTTGTTTTCTTATCTTGAGTGGGGACCAAAGTCTTTTGATTAGCTTTGTATGATATTTGGAAACAAGGATTCCAGGCATTTTTTAAAATTGAAGGAAAGGTGCTATAGCAGAGATTTTTTCCATGATTTGGAATGTCAAGGTAAGTTAAAAATTATTGAATTGTGTATGTCAAGTGTACAAGTTGTGGAAAGGATATCATTCTAACTGAAAACATAACCATTTATAATACTAACATTTCCTGGTCTAAAGAAGCAAATTACTTAGGTGTGATATTAGATAAGAATCTTAACTATTGCTCTCACATTAAATACCTTTGTAATAAATTTAATAACCAATTAAGAAATTTCTTTCCTTTAATACGTAGAAACTCCTCACTAACAATTGAACTTAAAAAGCTAATCTACCTTTCTTACTTCAGACCCATTATAGCATATGCGAGTCCAGTTTGGGGCTCTACTTCTAAAGCAAACATCACAATTCTCGAAAGACTGCAAAACAAAATTATCCGAATGATCACGGATTCGCCTTGGTTCTTTAGAAATGCGGAAATACGATATGCCATCTCTATCCCCAGTTTTGTTGAATATGTTGAAAAACTAGCGATTAATTTTTATAATAATCTCTTCAACTCTAACAATCTTGTATTACAAGATCTTCAAAATTACAGCTATGATATTTCTCTCTCCAAAAACCGCAAAAGACCGCGATCTGTTTTAAATATCAATAGTTAAAATCAGTATTTCCTCTTTCTGAAGGACCAATGCTTTCTTCTATACTGCAATGGATGTCTGGTTTCATTACGGCGGTGCTCAGTTTCTTATTAACTTTTCTTTTTTACTACAGTATGCTTTCATTTTGTAATTTTAATTCCTATCCTTCTGTATTTTTTTTTTAAATCAGTTTATTTATTTGTAATTTTTATTCAATTATCTACTTTTTCTATAAATTTAACATTTTTTTTTACACTGGCAATGGGCTTAGACCAATCGACAAGAACCCTATTTTTTTCAAGGATGGAGGTTTATGGTCGCTGCGCGACCAATGCACTCCGGAAATCTACAACGAATATTCTAACTGAAGAGAAAGATAATTCTGATGGATATATGTGGAGATGTAGAGAGAAATTTAATGGTGTAACACAAAATGTAAAGAGATCTATTAGCCAAATTCGTGGTTCTCTCAATCAAAAATGAGTTTGTGAATTATATAATATGAATTACGTATGATATCTGTAGTCATTCCACTGCGAATATATCTGATGAGATAGTGTACGCCGAATATGGTGATTGAAAATCTAGAATCTTGTACTCTTTGTACCAAATGCGTCGCCAGGATGCCAAATTGCCAAGTAAGTAACAGAATGGCTGCCGAAGTTCGGTATTGTTGTAAAATGCTATTTCGTCCAAATTCATAGCTAAAATTGCTATTACGCCAACAGTAGCAGCCAAACAATTATCAAGTCAAATTTTAATCGTTAAATTGCTTTTACACCAAATTTTATCGCTTTAACGTCAAATATTATCCCTATCTGTAAAAATTTTATTCCTGAAATGCTTTTACGCCTAAATTTATCGCATTATCGCCAAATGTTTTCACTACACGAAATTTTATTTTTAAATTGCGTTTACACCAAAATTTATTGCTTTATTGGCAAATTTTATCACTAAGAGAAATTTTCTTCCTAAAATACTTTTTCGCCAAATATTATCTCTTTAACGCCAAATTTTACCACTGTTATGCAAAAATATTTACGACTAAATTGTCTTTACGCCAAATTATATCGCTTTATAGTCAAAATTTTACCACTATTATGGCAGAATTTTAATGATTTGCTTTTACTGCAAATGTTATCACTTTAATGCCAAAATATATCACTATTTTGCCAAAATTTTATTCCTAAATTGCATTTACACCAAATTTTATCGGTTTTTTGCCAAATTATAATGTGGAATTTTGTTTTGCTAACTCACAAAAATGTATCATTTTAACAACAATAATAATCGCTATAGCAATAAAATTACGCCAACTTTATTTGTTAATAAGCCAACTTTTTTTTTTCCATTTATGTCAAAAAATATTTTATATTGTGTACGATGCCGAATTCGAATGATAAAACAATATTAATAAAAAAGAAGAAATTAGAGAATAACTTACATTTTATTCTGATATATCCTTTGTTGAAGGCGAAAACGATTTTTCTATTGTCTCATTAAAATCTCTCCTTTCATAGACATATCAAATGAATGAAGAAAACAAAAACAACATTACAAAACCTCTGAAAAAGTTAAATGATCGAGCGTCTCTTTTCGTCCGCGAACTAACGTTCTAAAATTAAATAATTAAATTTTTTCCTCGTGAATTCAATTAACTGTTGCCACAAAGACCTTAACTATGTCAACTGCATTAAAAACGAAAATCACAAAACCACAGAAAAATTTAATACGTTCCAGTGTCATTTTCTTTGTGAACTGATGTTCTAAAAATAAAAAGTAACATTTTTTCTCGCCAATTCAAATATCGGTTGTCACAAAACTTTAACTATGTGAACATCATTAAAAAGAAAATAATTATTTGATAATCAATTTTAAATTATTAATAAAGTAAAAAATCGTTTTTGTTGTTTGTTTCGTATTTACATGAGTGGCAACTTCATAAAAGTTTATATTCTGTATCAGTGGCAGACATACGTTATAAGAACAATCTCATAATCGATAATTTTTCGGAATAAATATTTAAAAAATATATATATTTCTGTTCTTATTTACTATAAATAAAAATCCTGCAAATAAATATGAAAGTAATAGTCATTATAATATTCGGAAAAAGAAGAAATTAAGAATTCGATTAAGTTACGAATTCCTCTAATTACGGTATTGTAACCCTAAAGTAATTTTCGAAATATTCCGCGTTGCAAGATTGGCGACTTCCTCAATATTTTAGATTTCAATCGCATTATTTCGTAAAAATTGCATCATTTCTTTTAAATTCAAATTCTGCTTCACGAAGCTATGGTTCTAGGGTTGCAAATCTCTTCACTTAGAATCGCACCCGTCATTTAGCGCAATTTGACCAACATTTTTGACGCCAAATCCACGGCGCCTATTCTGCGATTTTATTTTAAATTTTTCTCAGAATAAAATTTGTAATTTCCTGCATTTTATAATAGAATTTGGTTAAAATACAGAATCCTATACACCCGAAGAAGTCACTAATCTTGGAATCCGTAATGTTTCGCCATTGTTTTTTTACATTTATAATATTTTAATTAAATGAATTCGTCATTTCTTCTTTTTACAAACATTAAAATACAGAATCCTATACCCCGAAGAAGTCGCCAATTTTGCAACTCGTAATGTTTCGCCAATTTCTTTACATTTTTAATATTTTAATTAGATGAATTCATCATTTCTTCTTTCTTCAAACATTATAATGACTATCTAAATTTCATTGTTATTTTCAGAATTTTTTAAAAATCAAATATGAACTGAAATATATCCTTTTTTTAAAATGATAATTCCAAGAAAGTCATTTTATTGCCGGCCATTCATATGTAATATTGTTATGATGCTGCACTCATGAAAATACGAAAGAAATTTATATTTTACTTTATTAATTACTTATATTTGATTATTAAATAATAAATAAATAATTTCTTTTTAATGATATTGCGCTTTACATTAGTTGATGAAACATCTGCAATTTTTAAATTCATTAGTACATTTCTGCTGTTTTCCGTTGTTGCCCATGTATTTCTTTATTCAATTTGATATGTCCGTGAAAGGACAGTGATGGATGACAGGTTAGAGGAATGGCGTGCTTTATTATCAGCTGGCAGAATGGATCATTTGAATTCTTTCTGACCGCAGAAAGGGCCTCTGAATTTTTTTATTTTTATGAATTTTATAAATTATGTATTGACGGCGACTGTACAAATTCTACATTAGAAGAATTTTTAATGACTTTCTTGAGGCGATAAAGGGATTATTTCTGCTTACAAAAAAGAATATTGCTGAATGAAATGTAAATAATTCTCCTCTTTCTTCATTTTTTAAGAATAATATAGTCTTTTCATTCAATTTTGGTATCCTAAAAAATATACAAAATTTTGGCGTAGCAGCAAGGAATTTTGGAGTATTAGCAATAAATTTTAGTGCAATAGAGACTAATTTAGGCGTAATAACGATACATTTTGGTGTTATAGGTATACGTTTCGGGATTAAGAAATGCATTTTTACAGTGATAATATTTGAAGTTAAAGAGATAAAATTTTGTGTAATAGCAATTTAGCAATGGATAATGGCGTAATAGCGATTTAGCACTCATTTTTGGCTATGGTATTTAGCGTAATGGCCTATTTAATACGCAAACTGTAGCTACAACAGCCATTTTGTTTGTTTACTTGGCGATTTAATAACTTAAGGGGCACGTGATTCTAGATTTTTACGCAGAATTTATTATTATTATGTGACTTTATACAAAAAACTATCTACTAATAAAAATGTAACTCTTTTTTCCTTTTTTAAGTATTCTTATACTACGATCTTATTTACAAATTTAATTTATGCATTTAAAAATATTATTATTCTGATAATTGGTTCGTGAAATAACATAAGTTAAGAATTACTTTTTAGATAATTTAAAAATATTTTTATAGCTACTTTTTAAAATAATATGGAGTAGATTGTACATTAATTTTAATAATTGCATTTATTAATAAAATATGAATCAAAATGAATATGACATGTAGCAGTGTATACTATATTAGTATGTTATAAAATTTGCCATATTTTCTCCCTTCTCTTCCTTTACATATTACATGAAAAATGTATGCGTCTAATACATTGTTTTTCTGAGCATTATATTTTCATAAAATATAACATTGAAAATATTTGAGAAAATAAAAACTGTGATATTAATTCAGGTTAAAATTGAGTTATGAACATAATAAAAATATAGTTATGAACATAATAAAAATATAGTTATGAACATAATAAAAATATAATTATGAACACAAACATTTACAGTTTTACCTGCTCCAGAATTATATCCTGATTCACCATAATTGTATCCAGTTTCGTAGTTTGCAGCACCTACAAATTAAGAACTATTTTGTAGAGATTTCAATGATCCGACCACTTTTTTTTTTAAAAATACGGATTTTATTCATTGTTTAGCAAGGATTTAATATATACGGAGGTATGTGTGGATTTGTCTTAAAATTTATGTGAGATATTTCAAATACAGAAAGTTCCTTATTGTGAAAATTACGCCTAATAAAATATATTATATGTGACTGTCCAATTATTTGGAATAAAAAGAAATTAAAAGAGCTTCTGCTAAAATAAAAGGATCATGTGAGACCCAGAAAATTACTAATATTTGCTAACAAGGATAGTTAAAATATTTAAATTTCCCAAATTCACGGTAATAATAATGGTTATAGAACTAACGATTATTACACAGTCATTATTAGAGAGTTAAAATAATAAATATAATATATTATATTATTTGTTTTCAAAATCTTATTGAGTTTTAAATGCAATCACTTTGTTTATTATTCTAAAAAATAATGTGGCATTGATTTATAATAGAGGTCTTATTATAAGCTCCTAAAAGTCTGATGAAATTGAAAAAAAATTAATATTTGAATGCGAATAATGATTCAATTATTATTACTAGGACGATTTGGCAATGAAAAATTGAGAGCTTTAGCCGCATAATTTTATTGAGAACTACTTTTATTTGTCTACGAATAAATGTTTTAAAGTTAATCACTGATTGTTTTATGCGATCATCAGCACAAAAAATGTTTTTCAAAAGAATTAAAATATCTGAAACAAAAACATGATCATATTCCAGATGGAATCAAATTTTATGGCAAACGGCATCTTTCAACTGTTATATAGAGGATGGGTTATTGCAATACAACTGAGAAGTTACCTAATCGCTAAGCCAAAAATCAGCATTTGTTTAGTACTGTAAATAAAATTTCTGTTCAATCTTATAACAGTCATTCAGATTAGACTTAATTCATTCTAATTAGTCGTTCTTCACTAAGCACATTACTCAAAATATGATATAACGAGATGTTTTCCATTTAATATTAAAAAAATATTGTTATTGTATAATATTGTAAAAGTTGATTAATAATTTAATAACTAATTTTTTTTAAATTTACCGCGAAATCATTACATTTATAAAATGTATCAAATATACATATTTAATTTGTTAACATACCTTCTCCATTTCCATAAGATCCACCATTGTAATAAGACTGGCCTATAAAAAATAGTTCATTAAAAAAAAAGCTTCTGCAAAAAATTAGTCAATAATTGTTTTAAGTACAGTACGAAAGAAATTCATTTCCTAATCATTAAGATTTATTCATGATTAAAATAAAAATATTTAAATTGAGTAAAATTAACGAAATGAATTATTTAAAGTAGCATTACTTTAATTTGAATAAATAAAATTTAGTCGCTGTTAAATTCAATATCCATAACTGATTTTTATATGTAGTGTTAAGAAACATTAATACAGAAGAATAATTTTACTTATAAATAACTAATACAAAAGAATAATTTTACTTAAAGTAAATAATTAATACAAAACAATAATTTTTTTATTTTTTAAAAAATTTCTGATTTTCTATTAAAAGTTGATGATAAGAATTTTTGTTATTAATAGATAGGTGATTATAAACTTTCACTAATGGCAATAATTGCAATATCACTAATGGCAATATTAATTGAATTTAACTTGATTTATTTATATATCATTAGAGCAAAATATGAGTGCAATTAAATTAATACCTAATTTGAGATATTGGGTGTAAGACTTGCTATAAACAAATAATTGTAAATAAATGAAATTTTATTTACCATTATTTACATATAAAAAAATTATTAAGCTACTTTATAATCTGAATATAGGATGTAACTTTACTTCTGAAGCTAATCGAGAGGAAACTCAATTATTTATATTTGTATATTTGCAGTAATCTTTTATAACAATTTTTTAAAACAAAAAGGAGCACTTATAATATATTTTTTATTTTTTTTTATTTCCAATGGCAGATTATGAACAGTTACAGCAATAAAAAGAACAACGGAAAAAAAAAAAAAAAAAAAAAAAAAAAAAAAAAAAAAAAAAACAGATAATTCAACAAAATATGCTGAAACAGAGTTCATTAATCTACCGAATAATGCCAAGTTGTAGATCTTTTAGCCACTAAAAAGCGTTACCAGGTGCACCACAAGGAGGTAGATGCCCCTTATAATATAGTAAAAGTTATAAATGCTTAAAATATTTATCAACAGTCGTTTTAACAGCAAACATTTAACAACATTCACTGCAAAAAGTTAACCACACAGAGGAAAAAGTTTATTTCTGGAAGCTAATATGAATTGGAGAGGTTTTAATTCGCTGTAGAGTTAGATGTAAGTATGCAAATATGTTATATAACAGACAGTTACGATTTCATGTAGAAAGATATGCGAATGTTAACTATGCAGACGAATGTAACAAACAATATGCAGTGAATAGCAATACATACGAAGCCAGCATTATGGAGGTATTATTACAGGAGTTGCATATACATGCTGATAAAAAAACGTTAAAACTTTAGTACGCTTTGTTTTCAAAACAGATGTGTTTTGCATGGCTTCCAGAAGACGAATGGAAGATTCTAAGAATTGGCGGGCTGTAGGATGCATTAAATCAGGAAATCAATCACAGCTGTTGTTCTTTTCTACGGCGTTCATCATTTCATAATTTCACGATTATCGAAACAATTTCTAAACAGGGTTACGACCCTCGTGAAGGATCGACATATTGCAATTGTATCCAAAAAAAAATGACCTCCACATGTGGTGCATACATAGTTGCATCAGCCGTTGGTAAGACGATATCTGCTGCATGATCTGCACATGAATGGACTGTAAGCTCGGGTACTCCGAGTCTCTGTTGCTCTACCCTACCAATCCAGAGATGCACGATTAAAGTTCTATGATCGTTGTCCGGTATCGGTAGGAAGTCCTAAACCGCACTGAGATTATACGGTGCATCAGTTGATTCTACTATCGTTTTAATGAATGATAATGCTCTTCTCCATAGAGTTGTAATCTACATTGGTTGCCTGGAGAGTGATGGGATAACGCATGTGGAATGGCCGACTTACTCGACGGATCTTAATCAAATTGCAAATCTTTGGGATGCTCTCAGCCCTCTGTGTGCAAACGTTTCTCATCCCCAGCCACTTTCACAGAGTTAGAAATGACTCTACATGAGGGATAATGATTACTTGCATCTGCAATGGTTGATCGTTTTATGACATTCATGGTCATACTCTGTAAACTTTCTATGCAGGTGAGGTCTGTTCACATACCCTATCAATGTGGATTTTGTTTGTTTGTTTTGGCTTTAAAATCTCTTTTTGTTACAGACTCCAATATGACTTCATCTTATGAAAATTCAATATTGTTTACATCTTTATATGTTTGTATTTTCGTGTCAATGAAAGCTTGTCAATTTTTCAGAATCGCACCGCTGGTTGCTTAATTTCTGGTTAATTAATAATACATATAAAAAGCTATAGTTAGTTCGGTATAGTGAAGTTTAATACATTTGTTTTATTTTCTAAAAAATAGTTGAAATATTTCATAAAAAATAAGGAATAAACATATCACATATTATAAATAGAATTCTTAGAATAATTTAAATTCATTGTTTTAAAATTACACAGAAGTTTAGGCTTATTTGAATTGCATACAATAAGAAAAATAATAAATTATAATAATTTGTTTCAAATGAATAAAATTAACTAATTATGAAGAAAAGAATTAATTTTATGAAAAAATACTATTTTACCTCCAGATTCTCCATTAGGTATCTGAAAACTGCTTTCATAATTTTCTGCAAACATGATGAAGTGCATGAACAAAAATATTAAAATAAGCTTTATTTATTTTCATAAAAATTTAATAAATTTACGTGTTTCTGTAAAGTTAGTTAAGTTTGTAATTATAAAAACTTTAATACTTCAAGATTCTGTAGAAGAAAAAAATTAATTTGAAATAAAATTTTGTATTTGTAATAATAATATGTTAATACTAGTATTGTATTTGTAATACTTATATTTAAAAACATTTTACTCCAATGTAATAAATATAGATAATTTTGTCAATAGTATTGCCCAGCATTGAAAATTTTCCAATAATATCTTCATTATTCCTTCAGATATGACGTTAATAATTTAGAGCTTATGCAAAAAAACCCACTAAAATTAAAAAACAATATTTTTTTTTGGTAGATTAATCGTATTTAAATTTCAGTAACTTTTTATTTAATGACGTACAATAAAAAGGAAAACGATTTTGGAAGCAGAAATGCTTTAATAATAAGATTCATAAATGAAATGAATGAAAAAAAAAATGGTCTATTTATTTGATACTAAATTTTTACAATTTATTATAATGATGTATTTACAACTTATTATACTAATCTTATTACTGAAATTCAAAACTTACACATTTATTTAAAAAATTGAATTTTTTTATTGATTTTAATAAAAAACAGATTTTTTTAAACATAAAGTTTAAAATAATTTATTTCCTAATCTGTGTCGTGGTAAAATTCTTATATCTCGAAGAATTTTTAATACATAATTTATAGTATTTACTTGACGATATAGTGAAACTGTTTGATCACTGTCATATGCATTTCTTATAATATTTCCTTGTACAGTTATTTGCATCGATTAGTAGTAATAAAAGACATACCACCTGGTTCCAAGTTTCCCGAAAAGCCGCTTTCATATTCATAACCTGCAAAAAATATTTTAGGAAACATAAATTTTAGAAATTAACTGATGAATATTGTTGTAGAACAAGGCTATTATTAGAAATATAAAGTAAACATTGAAAAAATCCTATTGTAATTCTTCATAAAGTACTTAAAAGATTAAAATTATCAAAATGTTTTTAAACCGACTACACTGTTTCTACATTGCTGCTCAAAGGATCACCTGTCCAGAGAAAAGGAATTATCAGTCGAATTTTTTCTTTCTAGAAATATCAGAAGCCTTTTATTTTTACTAGTATATTTATTTTTATGAAAACAATTCCATTGCCTCACACAATTGGTTCATTATGAAAATTAACAATTGAAAATTGTCTAAGAAATTATAACTAGTCAGATAATGTAAAGTGAAGAAGAAAATAAATGATAGCATTAACACATTTTCAACTTAATAGTTTTCTACTACACAGACCACATACATAGCTTCGAGCAGAAGTGGCTCTAGCATTTTTGCAATAATAGTAAAGCTCAAAAAATGTCGCCCTGTAGCTTCAATAAACCACCTTAACCAGAAAAAGTGACAAATAATTGAATTAAGGCCATAGCACTGATATTGATTTACGGAAATTTTTTTTTATTAAAAAACGAAATTTACATTTTTAACGAACCAATTGCTACCTACTAACAGGGGAAAAAAGCATATTTTTATCCAAGAAATCGTTTAATTTTGGAATATATTTTTAATCTTCCGACCTTTTACAGAGGGGGCGGGGAAGGGTCACCACTGCCCACCATATCTATGCCCATAATAGAAATTGTTGTGGATATATAGGGTTATTGCAAGCGGTTTAACAGTTGTTCAGAAAATCATGATTAAACACAAATACGTAAAAAGTGAAACTGATTGAAAAAAACATTGAATGAATTTCGAATGTTAGGTGCATAACAAATACGGAGTGTTTGTTAGTGGTTTGGAATCCACGTTAAAATGTAGGTCCCGGCCTAATTAGCCTAAAGTGTGCATAAAATGATCGTAGAGATACAATCAAACCAAAAACGAAAAGCTTTTGTCTCAGTTAAAGATTTAGTTAACTTCACCCTGATCTGTATTTTGAAACATAGTTTGATAGCATACTGTATAAATTCTAGTTTGATTTTGCTTCCAAAATTTTGCAGGTTTTTAATATTGTTAACAAAAGGTTTGCTCAGACGTTCTCATTTAAAATATAAAATGTTTTAAAATCATTCTGTATCTCTGTTAAACAATTACCAGATTCGGAAATTGTTAAAAAAAGATTTTGGGAAAAGAAATTTTTAATCATTTTCCTTTTTAATCATTTTCTTTGCAAAAATAGTTTTGATGTAGAAATGAAAATAAACCTTCATAATGGTAAAACGTTTCACACACTCTAATTTATGTCCCCAAATTATTATGTTCGGTTGAGCATGAAGTGGTTTGGAATTAAAAATTATCCTAGACTTGTCATATTAGACAATTAGCAGTTCAGTATCTCTTGTCATCCTAAGACAAAATAACTTAATTAAAACAAAATCTATCCAATGAAATGGTGAATTCTTCATGTTTTTCAGTTTTGATATGACTAAATAAAGTATAATCTGTTCGTATCTGTTTGCTGTTCTGTAGAAGAATCGGTAAAATTCTGTAACCTATGAATCGTATCTTCTATATCTATATCATCCTTCAATTAATGGACTGAACATTGTTTTTAATTGAAATACTTTATATTTTTTATTTTCAAATTTATATGTTTGAATTTCGAGTTTCACGAACAAGGAATATTGTCATTTATAAAATAATAACAGAAAAGAAATTATTATACAAAGGAGCTTCGATTAAAAAATAACAAAATAAATAAATAAATATAAACTTAATTACTTAAATCCTAAATTTTTATTGTGAATAATAATAATAATAAGAAGTTGTGTACCTATGGTATAACATATAATTTTATATTATAAAATTAATTTTGATAGATGGATTTATAAAACGATATTAATTAATTTCCTTATTACTTGATAAATTATTTAATAAGAAATTCATGATTAATATAATTATAGTTAATGTATAAATAGGAATATCTTTTATTAGAATTTTAAGCCACTCTTGTTTGATGTATCTATTTCTATGGTTATGACTACTAAAAAATCTTTAATAAAAAATTAAATAATAATCTTTAATAATAAACTTTAATTTAAAATATCTTTAAAATATAAAATAACCTTTATATTTAAAATTAATATGAACGCTAAGATACCAATCTAAATCAAATCAAAAGAAAAGTGAAACCGGGAAACAATATTTGCTGTCAGGACTTTCTATAAAAGATTCAATTAATATATTTTAGTTACAAGAATAATGCAAACAAAATTAAAATTTGTAAGTCACACAAATTCTGTGTTAAATAAAATAAATTCTTAAAAAAAAAAAAAAAAAAAAAAAAGAAACCAGTAAAATATTTTTAAGTGAATATAAATAATTTATTAAGAATCAGTAAACAGTTGTAAATTTTCATTCATCTTTTATGAAAAAAATTGTAACAATGTATATATATATCAATTCACATTTGCGGATAATTTTTAGTATAAGTCAACGTTATAAAATTTTATGGTTGCAAGATTTATTCAAATTTATTATTATCGATTTAAATATTTGTGATTATAAGATTTAAAACCAATCATAATGGAAAGCAAATTTGAAAACATATTCATATTAATTTAACTGAAACTAAATTTCAATAAATTCAGCACGAAATTTCGTGATTTTATACTAAGGTTAGATACTATCAAGCATTATTGTTCATGAATATAATCAAATATATTTGAATTTTTTAGATAAAAATGAATTGCATTTTTAAACTTCATAAATAATAAAAAATATATTTACCCTTGTTATTTAAAAATGCTTCTTAATATTTGGAAATAGACAAATTTCGCACTATTTAATTTTTTTTGCAAAATATTAAAATTTATTTAAACTTTTATGCTTTTAATAATGGAATTTTAACCAAATTAAACTTGTTCTTTTAATGCAGAATACGAATATAGTTAAAAAATAATTTAATATTCTTGAAGGATTTCTTTGGCATTATCTGATAATATCAATGATTATTTTGGTATAACTCTGAAACTATCATGATAATTTTATTATAGCCATAGGATTTATTATTATGCCAAATTATGTTATAAACTTTTGAAAATATTATATAAAGATCGGAATGAATAAAAGATATATTTTAAAATTAAAATGTTTTTAATTAAATATTTTTTTTTACTAAAAAATCCTTTTCTGCTTTTGAAAGCAAATTCTCTAAATAATATCATTTTTATAGGACAATAAAAAGTGGAGATAAGATTTTAACAGCAAAGAATTTTGCATAATTATGTTAAAAAACAGTATTTATTTATCAAAGCGACAACAAAACTTTGAATATTGTACGAAAACATGGCACAAAAACATGTAAGATTCTCTTTAATGTCAAGGAAATAGATGTATAAAAAATTTAGACCCTAATATATTAAAAGATTTTCGAGAAATTTGAGTTCCTGCTCGAATATAATGCGTTTTTGAGATAACTTTTTCTACTCAGAAAATTATTTAAATAAACAGAAAATTTGAAAGATCTAAAATGTTTTTATGTGTATCTTATCAACTTCAAACATAACCAACTTTGAAGCAAATTTATTACTGTGGCATATAATATTTTTACAGTTAATATATTTCTAGGTTTACCCTGGTAGCTCTGGTTCATGAAAAATGTGAATGGATAAAGTTTCAATTTCCTTTCAAAAAGAGGAGACTCAATGGTGATTGTGACATCGCATAGGAGTTTCTCATATTATCAGTTGGATTTGTTGGTAAATTTTCACGAGTTTTTTCCCCGCGATATTCCCTTCTGATATATTATCTCTGAAAATCTATTCTTAAGGAAATAAGTTTTCCCTTGATATTCTCCAAGAGCAGTTTGTGAATAATTTCATATAGCATAAGATCTTTTTTGTAAAAAAAGTTACATTATAAAAAAAGGTTTGAAAACTTTTAATTAATTCAAAACTAACGTGAATGCAAAACTCATGTTCACGTGTATCATGAGAATAAATTCCCTGTAAATACTATGAGAAAGAAATACATTAATTTAGTTTAATAAAAATTTTCCACATTGTTCTACACCAAAAGTGTCAATGCTATAGACTGTCATCGATCCTTCTGAGCAGAAAATTGAATGAAAAACAGGCAGAATACGAAAAGAAGATACGAGAAAAGCATTTTTCAACAGGAAAGTGCTTCATTGTCAAATAAGTCAAAAGCTATTTAGAAACGCTTCTACAGAAAGTCCTATTCCATCTCCCATACTCACCAAACATTGTTCTCTCTTATTACCATTAGATTCGATCGATAATGCGTGCCTATCTGAGTAACACTTTCATTTTGAAAAAATAAAAAAAATTACTTACATTCATACCAAAATTAATACCTTAATTAAATTTTTAGGTAAATAATGAAAGAAATGAGTTCAGTATACTGAGCAACTAATAATATTGTTTTTTTATTTCTAGAAATTTTGCTATTTTTTGCAATAATTATTTTAATGTCAGAAATAATATTATTTTAAAATTTTTTCGCTTTTAATTTAATATTTTAGTTCTCTAGGATAAAGAACGAGAGTGATTGAGTGATTGAGTGTGTGTGTGTGTGAGAGAGAGAGAGAGAGAGAGAGAGAGAGAGAGAGAGAGAGAGGTGAGCATTTCAAACAAAAACAATAACTTTCAATTTCAGTTATTCTTTTTTAGAAAGTTTTTTTTTGCACTACATACTACTTTACTTTTTGTTTTGTACTCAGCGGGTGCTTATGTATTTCAATGATTCTAATTTTTTTTCAAAAATTCTGTAAGCAGTTTGATTATCAGGTAATTTTAGTTTGTTTACCATTTGTACTTTTCTTTAATTACCATATGTATTTTTAATCAACATTAATCAGATTTGTTTTATTTCAACTTTGGCACTATAAATAAATTCAAATGGAAAGGAACTTTAATTTCTTTTTAGCATAAAATCAGAATATATATATTAAAAAAAAATGTGCGTATGTGTCTTTTAAAATGAATAGGAGGAATAATCTGTATTTGTTAGCAATAAGAAAAAATAGTTATATCTTAATTTTAAAATTACAATTTTATTACAGATTGCAAAGCAAGCAGTTTACATATAGTAGGTTATCCCCCATTTTTCAGATGGTGTTCAAATATTTGTGTAACGATTATGATTTTCTCCATGAATTAAAAGTGATAAAAATGAGACTGGCATAAATTAGGAATAAAGCTGAGTTGTCTTCTGCATAATAAAAATTATTCTTTGTTTCAAAATGTCACTGAAAATTAAATAATGAAACAAAAATTAAATTTTTTGGCTTTACGAAAAATACTCTTATTCAATTGTTCAAAAAAGAGAAAGGCAAGGTTTTAATATTTCTACATATAAAATAAATGGCATTATTATTAAAAAAATAGAGACGTCAGTTTATATTTGATTGGGAAAAAAGTAAAAATTGTATAACGAATAAAGGCACGCACACCTGTTATGATATCTAAAGTAGCATCTCATGTTTTAAAAGAAAATCCTCCTCACCCTCTAAAAAAATCTTTAAACGTCTCTATAGGAATGCTAAATAGAAAAATAAAATCTATGCTATTATAGAATCTGTTTAAAGCTAATGAAACAATACATGTTGATACACCGGCTATCGCCAAAACATGTTTTTGAGCTTAAGACTAAAGGCTGATTGTTGTACTGAATAATGGGATAGTATGAAAAAGATTGGTTTGAGAGTTTATGAAAAAGACAAATAAAAATTGACAAAGTTACTGACATTTGGAATAAAAGGTATTTAAAGTGCGGAAAAAACTAGAAAAAAGAAAGTTTATGTGGTTTGTCAGAAACGATATAAACTGACTAAAATATTGTATTTTGAAATTTATTAATAGAGAGTTTATTCATCATTAAAATGTAATACAACCACATTAGATGTTTTTATAAACCACATAAACATTAGAAACTACAAAATAGAAATAAATTACAAAATACATATTATAATAGTTGCATATAAGTACATATATTATATAGTCGAGAAAATTATGGATAATTATTAATATTTTTTTAACAACAGTAATATTAAAATAGAACAGATCATTATATATTATCCTCATTTAAATAATGATTTTCCTGTTTTAAAGAGTTAATACATGATAGCACACTGAATTGATAATGAATTTAATGGGTTGATTTGAACTTAAATAAATCAAGATAATTCAAATGAGAGCAAACGTATTTTCTAATTTAAAAAAAAAAGGGTTAATATTCTTTTAATTAAACATAGACGATTCCTTTCATATTATGCTATCAATAATGTTTTTCATTAAGTATATTTTAGATTTTACAAAAATTATTTTGTTAATTCAACAGCAAACGAAATCTTTATATGGCAATAATGAATAAATAAAATGGTTTGTACCACTTAATTAAAATGCTCATAAGTTTGTTAATGTGAAGATGTTAAATTGGATGATAATTTAGATGAAGGTGTAAAATTACATTACAATTACGATTTTACCTGATATCTCGGAATAGAGAAGCCCCAACAGAATCACAAGAAATGTTCCCTTTTCCTTCATATTTTAAAACAGAAAAAATCTGAGGATCCATTTTGGATTTTATTTGCTATATATACGAAGGTCTGCAGAGCTGCAAGTCACGAATCAAGCTGAAAAACACCATATCCCCCTATTTCTAACAATTTCTATTACCAAAATCAGCAGTCTATCTATTCGAAATATTTTTGATATCGGCATCAATCACATATTAAAATTTTATGACGATATAAATCCAAAGTAAAAATCTGAAGACATGGCTACTCATCAGGAAATAATTGAATGGGAAGTGGCATTACGTAACTTAATATTTTTTTGCTACGAAGTTGTGGTGATGATTTATGGACTTTTATCAGAAAAAAAGTAATCCATTAAGTTCAATTTTGTTAACATAATAAATATTAGCTAAGTAGATTTGAAGTCTGTTAAAAAAAAAAAGGGATTAGTTTTTCATTGTCAAACAGTTTTTTCCCTTATTTTAGAGAAAATAACAGGAATATTTAAAAGAAATGGTGAAAGCAGAGAAATAAATTTATAATAATTTTAATAATTAATTAAAATAATTGTTGTAATTTTAATGAATAATAATTTTAATTTTAAAATATCTATGGGAAAACCAATGTTTCTTTGATACTTTTTAATATATTAAGTATTACTATAGGCTTAAGTTTTAAATAATAATAAAAACAAAATATGACAAAATTAATAATTGTTATAATAATATAATTATTAATAATTTATATAATAAATATAAATAATTTTTAAAAGTATAATAATGTAATATGCAAAGTATATCTCTATGAAAATTTGTAGGACAACCGCTGTAGTTTTTTAGTTATAATATACCTATAACTGTTTTTCATGAAGGAATTAATTAAATTAGGCAATATTTATTCTTCTTCTGAATTGCAATAGAACGATGAATAACATTTTTACAACTACTATTCTTTAAAATGCTTTTTTTAATATATTTTTTCAAATATGCATAAAATAGAAAATTCCTTTTGACATATTTTATTTGAATTTACTGAATACACATAAATAATTGACTTAAAATTCAAATATCCAGCATAATTAAATGTTTTTATTTGTAATAAAATTCATAAACAGTATTTCTGGTCAGATTAAAGTTGAAGGATTACCAAACCCTTAGTAATTAGCTTGTTAAAAGCTTTTTTGAAAAAACGAATTGTGTTTACTTGTTGAAGTTTGTCATGACTTATTGAACTGTCATGTGAAATTATGATTTAAAGCATAAAAAAAATGGCATATGTTGACAGAAATGAAGAGGTTAAAAATATAAAAAAAATTTTAATTGGTTAATTTGAATGCAATAATATATTTGTTTAACACATGGGATGCACATACCACAGCAATGCAAACAATGAAAAATATAATTATTAAATTCATAAAAAGATCTTCAAAGTTTGAGAAAAGATTTAAACAGAGAATATAATCCAATTACAGTTTTATTGAAAAATAAACACTTAAATACTAGAAAAATATTTTATTTATTATCCTGTATTTTATTGTAGACTAGAAGATCAGATTCGTTGTAAATAACATACTAGTCTGGATACAAATCCTTTATCTATGTAAGATTTTTTTTTGCGATGATATTTCTTGCCAAAAATATGTTCTGTTTTAAAATTATGTTTGTTTAATCTATCTAATTAAATCTGTTTTGACCAACACATATTTTTGATCAAAGGGTTTTAGTTACAAATATAAAAAAAAAAAATTGGCAATTAAAAATTAATCGAGTAATCGATTTTGTGCTTGGTTAGTACAAAAACCGAATCTAACGCTAAAATTCTTATTATATTTATGCAATATCCCCTAAAAAAGGCTTTGTTTGCTTTTTTATTGGAAAAGTTGAACACATTTTAAAGTATCATATCTAATAAAATATGTAAGATAAATAAACAATTGTTTCATAGTGATGTTCAAAAATTAATATAATTTTATTTTAATAAACTTTAATGTTAATTTTAGTAAGCACTGTTGATTGTTATGCATAAATAAAATCCATAACCTCTATCCAGATATGAGGGATTATATCGGACGAAAATTCACTCTTATAAATGTACTAAGCAGCCTTTATAAGTGTGTGCATCTTGGTTTAAAAAGTATCCATTAATGTACAAATTCTTTTACTCAAAGTCTAATGAAATTCATGCTTTGCAGTACATTAATTAAAAATAATATAGCATATTTCTTTGGTTGAAATCTAAAAATTACACCTTATTTCTTTTACTTTAAATTATTTCCATTTTGTGTTTTACGACATATTGTGTAATAACACTATATTATCTTCGCTTTTAATCATAATGCAATAACAAATGTCAAACAGAATATTTTCTAAATTATGGAGACCAGATTGTCCTATTATTTCTTTTTTGTGGTTTCATGAGTTTGAGTTTGAGTTTTCAGTTTTAATAATAATAATTTGATGTGGCCTCTCATTCAGTTATATAATTTTTATTGAATTTGAAAGCATTTTTCCGTCATTATTAAGCAGCCTTATTTTATCATTTAATACCCTAAACTGTTAATAAATACATCAGATGTAGGTATAGTGGTATAATTTGGTTTAACAATAATATGATATTACATTTTATGAGTGAAAACATTGCAAATAGTTTAAGAGTTGCTAAGAAAGTTAAATATGTATACTAATTTCTAAGTTATGGAGAATTAAATAAAATACGCATTTGTTACATTCTGATAACTTTCTTTCATGGAGTCTAGATGTCTAAAGGTACATCTGCACGATTCCAAAGTCTGAAATGGTATCAGCTGCTCAATAGTATAGCCAATGGGCTGTCAAGACGAGAAGATCAATCAATAGATTGAATACGAAGAAAAGCCAACAGGCAAAAGTATGCAATAAAATGCTGAATCACTTTATGGCAGTTCCGATGAAATCACAAAGTAAATTTATATATGCGACAAAGGAGATATATTCTAAATAAAACAAATATAGAAATTATTGAATTTTGCTAAAAAAAAATTTGCATAGCTATATAATGCAAAATTGCATGATTTTTTTGATTTTTTTTTTTAAATTTCATTTCCTAATATATAATGTCATAAATGTATTATTTTTATGAATATACTAATATGAGCGTCATGCATTCATGAAATTGGAATTATAGATACTTTAAGAGTCTATTAAATTGAAAAGGCTGTTTCAGTATAGATTTTAAATCTTTGAAAGTTTTAAAGTTTTAGAGATTTTATATTTGTTTGAGAAATTAAATTTCCTTCAAATCATTGACAAAAGCCTTTTACAAGTATGTCTGTATTCACATATTAGATTTATCTTCTTATGAAAATATAAATATACAGGATATATAAGACAGTTTGTACCATATTTTATAATACTACTGTGTCCAAAAAGTAAGACCAATTTTCAATTTAAAATTCCCGGGGCTTATGGAATTTCAATTTTTTTTCTTTTTTAGGTTGCTGGCACCACTTGATATCTGTGTGAAATTTGACGTCAAAATATTCATTAGTGTTTGAGTTACGCTTGGCTTTGTGAGACGCTAAAACTGATTCCTGCGATTTTCGAAATGTCTGAATTAATTGAGCAAAGAACTTGAATTCACTTTTGTTTGCAAAAACGCATAGAATGTTGCAGAAGGCATTCGGTGGGCATTACTATATCGGAAAGAAATGTTTTCAAGTGGTACAAACAGTTCAAAGAAGGCAGAGAATGCGTTGAAGACGAAGAACTCTCTGGTCGACCATAAGCCTCACCCGACAAGCTCACGTCCAAAAAATTAAAGATTTGGTGCTTGCAAACCATTTATTTACAATAGAGACCTTGATGATGATGTTGGAATTTCAAAAGGTTCGGTCAATTCCATTTTGGGCCTGAAACGCGTCAAATCTCGATTGGTGCCGAAAATACTGAATGCGCCAGCTCCCACTGTATTGATTCTTCGTGACTTTTTCGCCAAAAATGAAACCCACTTCGTTCCACAACCATCGTATTCACACCACACGACTTCTATTCCCGGCCCTTCTATTCTTCGGCTATTCCCTAAACTCAAAAGACCCCTCCGGGGACATCGTTTTGAATCGATTGAAGAGATTCAATGCGAATCTCTGCTCGTTTTGAAGGTTATTTTTGCCGATGACTTTTATCATGCATTGAAGATTGGCAAGTTGGCATAAATGCATTATGTCCGGAAGGGAACTGAAGGCGATGAAATAAATTTGGAAGAATAAATAAAGAGTTTTTGCAAAAAAATAGTTGGTTTTACTTTTTGGGCACAGTAGTAGGTTTATAACATATAAAACAAAATCAGAAAATTAATTGCAAACAAGTAATAATAAATAATCATACAAAGAAATAATCATGAATTATGTAATAGCTAATGAACTATAAGCGAGGAAAAATTTTTTTTTGTTAATAAAGTAACAAAGCCATCGAAGAACTATTGAAATTTCATTAAATTATCAATTGCCATTCAAAGTGCATTACTTTAAAACATGCAAATGAGCAGTATTATTTTTTTGGAATCGAAAAGAGAGTATTTCAATATCCATGAATTTTGTAGAAACTAATTCTTTATTTTACATTCTAAGGTATATAAATAAGATAAATATTTGAAAACAGAAACATGTAAGGCAAAATATTGCGATTTTCGAGAATTCTAAATATCTTTTTACGAAAGGAGAAAAAATAGTGGAAAAAAAAAAAAATAGAAAGAAGGAAAATTTTTTTTAAAATATGTAAATTAAATAATAAGGTCTAATAAATATTTTTTTTATTTATTAGGCCTTATTAAAAAAGCAAAAGAAAATACTTGTATAATCACTATAGATATTAAAATATAATCACACTAAAAGAAAACAGCCAATTTGCCTCTATCAATTTAATCTCTACTTTACAGTATATGATTCATTATAATGCTAATAAACAAGTAATATAAAAATTTTTTTAACTCAGTTCCTACTTTTTTTCACTATATTGCAGAAAAGTCCTTTACAAATAAAGTTGAAATTTTCCTCTTACATTTGGCGCCATCTATTATTAAATACACGCAACTTAAATCTAAATAAAACAAATTAAGCAATTAAATTTAATTACTGAATTAATATTTAAAAACAACTGTATTAACATCAAGTGCCATCAAAAGTTCAAAAAAAAAAGTATTTGAGCTTGAGTGGCTGAATAAAAAGTATTTTGTTAAATATTAAAAATTTAAACAAGATATATATAGCGAGTGTGTGGACTAATAGTAATAATTGAAAAAAGAAAGACAATCTATTTCATCAGTTTTTCTTGAAGTTATGACCAGTATTTAAACAAAAAAAAATCTTCATCTTTCCTCTCGAATCCTCCATCTTCTCTAGAAATCGTAAAAATTTTGGGTAACGATTTTTCTGTAAAAAAAAGTCTTGAGAATGTATCTCTAAGAATGTTACTGACAAAGCGGTTTGTCATAAAAATCTGCATAGAACTATTTTACCAACTTTATGTTAGATTGAAAAGAAACTTAATGTCCAGACCACCTGAAGTAATGCTGATATCTTCATTGCAAAGAAAACTGACTCTTGTTTGTCCTATAATCCACAATGGACTAATATCCATTAAGTGGGTATTTAGGCTTTTTTTTTTATCAAAACTCTAGTGAAATCTAAAAGCATTTATTTGCGAAAGAGCTGCAGATGAGGAAGTAATTAAAAGAGTGATTTTGGGCTTCAGGGAAAGATTACATAATGTCCTATCCTTTCCTTTGACTGAAAATGATTGGTTCATGCTTAATATCGAGCCACAGTGAGGTCCAAGAATCGCCATCCTGGTGGTATTGAAGGAAATGGGCCTGGTATATTCCTATATATATTTTTTCTATCGTTCCAATGCATCATTTTTATACAAAAGTTGAATTTATCATTTTAAACTCGATTGAATCTGTTTATCCCATATGTAAGTAGTGAAAAAGTCTCACATAATTACTAATTTTGAACTGTTTCGTAACACAATCTATGTTGCATTAATGTCTCAGGGAAAATTGTTAAATATTTACTGAATCACAGACTGCTGGGAAATGATACAAAAAAAGTATTTTCGGTCTGAGATTGATGAACAGAATTAATATAACTGAGATCTGGTGTTTTATAAGTTTCTGATTCCCCTGGTATTTTTGAAAATATTTTTAATGAAGAACGCCCTTCATTTCTCAAATGAATTAGCATTTAAATGTATTGCTGATCATCCAAAATTCAATACCAAGAAGATATATTAAAGTCAAATTTATTTGAAAAATGACGCGAACTACAAAATTAAAATACAGCTAATTGAAGATACAGCTCCCTTTGTGTTGAAGAATACAGTGAAATCAGTATTTTAGGTAGCCACCAAGACTGATGATAATTTCTACACTTCTCGGCATTGAATGAAAGAGGCTTTGGATGCGGTTTCGAGGTACAACAATTCATAGTGCTTTCACTCATTGGCAAAGTTGATTTCAACATTTAGCGTATATTGAGCCAGTTGTTATGCAATTCTAGACAAGCTACAAATAGAGTGATTGGGAGATCCAAGGCAGTAACACAATCTGGTGGAGAAAGAAGAATTGTTGAAGTTTTCATTTCTGTTCAAGTTATTCATGTGAATAGAGGTTTTGACGTGATGATGACCGAACGACGGAATTAACAGACTTTGAACGCGGAATGTTGGTTGGGCTAGACGCATGGGTCATGCCATTTCGGAAATCGTTAAAATTCAACATTCCCAGATCCACTGTGTCAAGGTGTGCCGAGTATAAAATTTCAGGCATAACATCCCACCATGGACAGGCAGTGGTCGACCGCCTGCACTTAACGACCGAGACCGGCGACGTCTGCAAAGAGTCGTAAATTCTAACAGACAACAACACTGCGTCAAATAACCGCAGAAATCAATTGGGACGTACAAGGACTTGTCTGTTAAGAACTGTGCAAATTTGGCTTTCTTGGGCTATTCCAGCAGAAGACCGACTCGAGTGCCTTTACTGACAGAACGACATCGCTTGCAGCGACTCGTGGGCACGTGAGCATATCGGTTGGTCCTTAGATGAATGGAAAACCGTGGCCTGGTCCGATGAGTCACGATTTCAGTTGGTAGAGCTGATGGTAGGGTTCGAGTGTGGCGCAGACCCACGAAGCCATGGACCCAAACTGTCAGCAAAGGCACTGTTCAAGCTGGTTTGGGCGGCTCCGTAATGGTGTGGGCTGTTTTTTCATGGCATGGACTTGGTCTCTGGTGCGACTGGACCGAACATTGACTGAAATGCTTATGATGTTCAAAACAAATCACTTGCAGCCATTCATGGACTTCATGTACCCAAACAACGATGGGATTTTGACAATGGATGACAATGCGCCATGTTGACTGTTCGCGATTTGTTTGAAGAAATTCTGGAAAATTCAACGAATGATCATGGCCACCTAATCGCCCGACATGAATCCTTCGGCATTTTGGGACATCATGGTCTGTTCGTGTCAAACCAAAATCCTGACCATCAACGCTTTTCCTTCGGTTGGCTTGTGAAATTCTACTGATCTGCTTAGATCATTAAATCCATCAGTGCCATGCTCATAATAAGCATATCCTTACTTTTAATGGTTAAATGTGGCCACTTGTCAGATCATTGATTGTATATTTGGATTATGTACGTTTCATACGAGCACCAATGTTTTGTAATGATAATATGCAAACTCCATAAGCACATTTCTCCCGTTGTAAAGCTCAGAAAAGTGCTCACACTTTTTTGCAGGACATACTGATATTTCTACACATACACAAAAAGTTGCCTGAAAAATAATTCCAGAACTTAAAAACAGCCTTCTGTTCTTCATTTATATAGCACTTGTAAGTACAGGCATCCATGATGAGTGTTTGCACTGAAAGGCTAATTATTTGTATATTATACCGAGATAACACATGATGCAAATTTCTCCTCTTTTGGATGTTTTTTTATGGTGAGACATTTTGGATGGCCAGTAGTATATATTAACTCAATTTAAATAAGTTACAGAATAAAAAGCTTCTATTAATATGTTCTGTAAAATTTGGCAACTTTCTCTAGTTGAAATTCTCAATTATTTTAAATTTTTTAGTACACATTTACATTGGATTTTTAAAAAATATTTAATTGTATTTAGTTTAAAACATTACGAGGAATATATTTTTAATATGTTGAATTTTTGCAAATACTAGAAGAATAGCGTTTGAGAAAACATTTAATTCAATTATAAGTAATAATTCCATATTTTTAGCTTAAAAATTTAAATTTTTTCTTAGAAATAAGATTATTTATTTGTGTTTGGTAGTTACTTATTACATCTGGAATTCTATTTTTTTCCATTAGAATAAATTAGAAAAAGCACGTCTGAAATAAAATTTCACCATTTTGTCAATAGTTTGTTTTATATAAAGATGCCTTAAAAATATGTTTTTGTATATATTTTATATATATATGTTTCTAAAATGTATATATATATATATATATATATATATAAATGTATATATTAAAATATATATATATATATATATATATATATATATATTAAAGTATATATATATATATATATATATATATATATATATATTAAAGTATATACATATATATATATATATATATATATATATATATATTAAAGTATATATACATATATATATATATAACCTATCAATGATTTTATACATGAATTATAACATGATAATGATATATTATATACGTTTGTTTAAAAAAAAAATCAGAAAAATATGCCAAAAATTAGTAAATTTTGCTAAAAATAATACAGTGTATGAAAATTTAATTCTACATAAGAATATTATATGCCCATTAGTCGACTTGCTGCCTTTAATGTCATTGGACACGTGGCCAAAATCGGGCTTTAAAAACTCTTGAGTTTCTTAGAGAAAAAATTTGCGTTTTAAAATTTTGAGATTACCATGTTTTAAGATATGATTATGCGGCCTCAT
>BPLQ01009202.1:0-17982 GCA_021605075.1 Caerostris darwini
CGTGAAATTTTTAAGATAAACACACAATTATTTTACTATAAAGTTAAGAAACGAATCATTTCAGCGTAATAACTTTCAATGTGACGGGGTCTTGATATTCGACTGGTTTGCGCTCTGGCGCCTCGTTCCACAAGGTTCGTGTCCCGGTGGCGCTATGGACATTTGTAGTGGTTCGCAATCCACGTTAAACCGCAGGTCTCGGTTTAATATGATCATATAGGGGTCACATGTGCCATATAGAAAAAAAACTGGACAAACTCCCACCTGGTAGTTCGGCTAACAAGGCAAGATGGTGAACATCCCAAGACGTTGAACAAACTTCATCGAGTATTCCAGTGTCCAGTTCTATGTTTTTTAAATATCACACTTTCCATTCAAGTAATCAATGCATTTTACTTTGCAGTTAAAAAATTATTTTTTTCTATTTCCTTTCAAAGAAAAAAAAATTATTAATTTTTAGTCAATCTCTCAAAATAAAGTTGTTAATTAGATTCGAAAAGAAATTAAATCTTTTAAATACAGACTGTGAAAGGACAATTATTTACATTCATCTTGTTAGATGAGACTACGATGCATACAAACTGGTGTTAAATGTCACGAGAGATATGCAAACACATTAACTCTCTCGGAAAGCGAAAGAATCTTTTAACTCCCGAGTGCGCGTGACAAACACCTTCCCGTCTCGCTTCGACGCCATTCGAAATGAAACGAACTCGTCCTGACTCTAAAGGGAAGGCTTCCGTGTGGGGGAGGAAGATGTAATGCCCACCCTTATTTTATATCCTAGTTAAAATTTCTGGTTTGTGAATTCTGCTAGTTTCCAACTTTCATTCATTTGCGCAGATTACAATGCGATTAGGAGTTTCCTTTTGGCGCTGCCGTTTTTAATTACTTTGGCGAACAGCGAGAGCTTGGCGAGATTTATTGAGCCCCTCCCGATTCTTGGCTTCAAGTTCTTCTTTACCGAAAGGTGGAATTTTAAGGGCATCAAGGGTTTGTGGCGTGCTGTGAGTGCACGCACGGAGAAGTAATGGACTCGCAGATAGAAGCATAGTTTTCCAGAAATGAAGGCTGCGATAATCTCCATGTAAGTATGGTTAAAAGGTGCAGCGGTTTAAATAGTCTCCGGAACAAATGGTGGGAAATGATATGATTCGTGGGACTTCAATCAAATCGTTGGGTCAATACAAAATGATTGGGCGCATTTCAAATATGTTTCATTTTCTAATGCCGCGTGGCAAATACTTAGGCTCCTTTTATGCCATAAGCAAGGATTGCACCGACGTTACTCACTTAGCACTAACCAGGAGGCGCGTGTAGCTTGAGGATAAGCTGCGGATGCGGAGTAACAATGCCCCTACACACTCTGTGATCCTATGAGACCGGGACTTACGGTTTAACCTACTATTCTACCTACGACCTACTATTCCTACAATCCACACCATACTGTTCCGCTCAGGAACAGATGGTGTAAAAGGATTTGATTCTCTTGACAGAAAGGTTGGACGTATTTCAAATATGTACATCTAATAAAATACTTAATGTAAAAAAACAATTTTTCTGCTTTAATGTTAAGAAATGGGGCCTGATGACCGAGTGGCTAGAGCTCTGACGCTAGGTACTTCAGGTATCGGGTTCAAATCCCGGCGGTGCCACGGGTGTTTGTAGTGGTTCGGAATCCACTTTAAACAGTAGGTCCTGGTCTAACAGGATCGTAGAGCGTTGCGGGAGCCTTGTGACTCCGCGTTCGTGGCTTATCTTCAAGTTACACGCGTCCCCTGGGTAGTGCAAAGTGAGTAACGTCAGTGCAGCCCCTTATGGCATAAAAAGATCACGATCTATTTGACAGGTGCATTAGAAAAAAAAAGTAAGAAACAAACTGTGTTCTGCTTTAATGTTAAGAAACAAAACTTTCATCTTAATTAGTCAGTCAATGGTGAAAGAATTTAATGGGCTCTATATATGCTGTAGGGAGAGAGAGCTAGAGATAGTGAAATGATATGATTTACGGAATATCAATACAGGGTTATTAGAAAATAGTGGACAAATTTCATATTATCATCCATGAAATTTTTAAGATAAGCAATCAATTATTTTACTTTTATGTTAAGTAACAAAAACGTTTATCTTAATAACTTTCAATACGAACAAAGAATGTTTAATGGGTGCAACTGTTTAAATAGGCTCCGGAACAGATGGTGTGAAATGATATGATTCGTGGGACTTCTAAATAAGAAGGTTGGACACATTTCAGATAGGTACATCTAAGGAAATACTTATTAGAAACAAACAATTTTTCTGTTTTAATGTTAAGAAACAAATAATTTCATTTTAATTAGTCAGTTGTTCAATGATTTAAAACAGTTTTGGGCTCTATGTATCTATCTTTTGTTTCCCATGGCATCCTATATTAAGTAATAAAACTAAAAGAACACAAGGAATACAAAAACAACTACAACGAGAAACGAAGGATATCACATAGTGACATGCTTAACCCATAAGTGTCCTAGCCTCCAAATGACGACCCTACGCAGTAGAGGAAACAAGTGTAGGGCAGACAGGAAGATGGGACGAATCCATGTCCTCTCCCAGATTGCAGAGCATGCATTTTGGGCGTTCAAATAGTCCCATTCGGAAAAGGTGATTGGCCAAACAATCACGACCCGCCAGGAGTCTGAAAAGGGCAATTGCTTTTTTAAATAGTTTAATGGGTTCTAAGTAGGCTCTCGAACACAGATAGTGAAATGATATGAAATGGTCATAGCAGAACCAATATTCAGTATCATAAAAATTTTGATTATAATTTGTGGTCCAAAAATCGATAAACCCATGAATTTTTAATGTATTTTTTTACCAAATGAAGGCACAAACTTGAATTACAGGTGAACAAATAATTCAATTCATGTTCTACAGACAGTGAGTGACACATAACACAACAAACAACAAACACCATTTTTATTCTTTTATTGTGCGTATATAATCGCTGTCTTTAGATAAAAAGAAATTAATGTAATTTATTATTTCAAAATTTTATCTTATGCTGCAGCGTGTATTGAAATAAAATTCAAAACGTAAAATACATAAAAATACAAATTCGAAAGTGAGTGAAGAAATGGGGAGATACTGGGTCAGTAACGGACAGATGTATGGATAAAAGCAAAACAGGCTTAAAGAAAAAGTTTGGATAGCAGAAAATGCAATAAAAATGTAATATTGTTTAATAATATAACATAAATAAAAAGTATATTTTTCTCCCTGTACACCAACAACATAGACTAGTAATAGGCAACAGTAAAGATGGTTGCCAAAAACCTAGCAGTTATCATCTCATATGTTAAACTTCAAATGAAAGTCACGTAAAGTGTATAATAGCGTGAGGATTATGTTTGCCTCAAACTGCCAACTCTATGGTTATGGTTCTACTCTATTCTATGGTTAGTATATTCTTTTTCCTTTTCTCTATGACTAACGCAAGAACTTTCTACAGATCTACAGATTTTATCGAACTATTACTTACAAAGACACATAATGGCAGAGTAGGGGGTCAGTGGCTGGTGAGAATTAGGGCTGAGGTTCATTTCACTGGAGGCTTTGTTGCAGTCAGTTTAAAAAAAAAAAAGTGAGAGAGAAGACTTGATGGCGTTTGGCGTTTGCTCAGCATCTTCCGCGTGAGTCGGATTACTAGTTGGGAGTTTTCGTATTTTCTCCCAAACGATACGTACGTGCGGTCTGGATACCCCTATAAAGTCCTCCCGGAAGGGAGTGCTTCTTTGTTCTGCTACTCGGAGCCAAGTCAGACTTCTACCTACGGGTGCTCCTTCACAACAGAAGCTGCACCCCTCTTCCCTCCTTCCATGAGTAGACTTCTTGTGTGATGTAGGTTTTTAGCATTAACAAAACTTCAGCAGTCTTCAGCAAGAATAAAATATAAAAATCAAAAACCAACTTATCTTCTGGGAATCAGAAGCAAAATATCTTGGAATTTATCTTCCTCAACGTCTAAATTGGAATTTTCAGTTTAACTATGTCAAAAAAAAGACTGAAAAAATAAAGAAAAAACATTTTCCAAATGAACAAAACAGACAAATTAACAAATCCCCTCATAGCAAGAAACTCGAGAATGAGTAGACATAATAAACTTCTGATTTTCACCTCTATGCTTCGTCCTCTGCTCACCTATACTTGTCCGGTAGAGGCCTATGACGCTAATTATAATACTAAAATCTTGGAAGCTCAACAAAATATGACCATTAGACAAATAACG
Organism: Caerostris darwini; assembly: GCA_021605075.1. NCBI lineage: Eukaryota > Metazoa > Arthropoda > Arachnida > Araneae > Araneidae > Caerostris > Caerostris darwini. The sequence continues at coordinate 4,265 of BPLQ01009202.1, forward strand.
AATGCAAACTGGTTTGTGACAAACGATGATATTCCAATATCCATCTCCCTGCTACCTCTCAAAAAGTACTGGAGAAAATTTTCAGAAATATTCTTCAATAATATTGACTATCACCAACATCTGCCCATTCAAGAGATCGAACACTATGAATCGCATTCTAATTTTAAAAGACCTTGTAATATTCTGCTCTAACCTCCTACCTAAATTCATTTTTTTTTTGTAAATTATCACCGACACTCTTTACCTTCCGGTAAATGTCAATGTCTTCATTTTTTATGTTTGCCACCACCGGAGATGCCACCACCGGACCAGTGAACTAAATAATCTGCCTCATCATGATCATCATCGACATTATGACTTCAAGACACTGAGGATTGGTCACAACAGTCACAAATCCACTTCGTTTGTAAAACACTAATTCAATTCAATGAATCAATTAAGCAACTGAAGTGAAATAGAATTGCCTATATATTATCTTTACCCAAATCAAATGCAATTCATTATTTTAGACACACATTATATTAGCTCAGAGCAGACAAAACATTATTTTGAACAATGGAATTAACAGAATACTATTAGTCATTGAACAAATTCTATTAGAATTCAAATATAATTGGTTCTGTACAATTCTCTCACAATGTTCTCTTAAAAGAAATTAAAAAAAATCAATGTTCTACATGAAAGAAATAACAAATTTACTGAAAACGGATTCAATGGTGACTAAATTAAGCTGACCAATTTTCTTCAATGAATCTTATTTCTATAATTTCAATTATTTTTCAAAATATAATTATTTTCGGAACGAAAAACACATAAAATACTTCCCTTACATAAATGCTTTCCCTTACATAAATGCTTTCTTATTTCAGTGGAGGAACAATGGAATCTAATTCACTCTCACTAATTAACAGATGAAAAGTAAAGTAAAAAATGAAAGCTGAATTTGAAGAGCATAACCTTTACACAATCAACACAAACACAAAATCTTTTTTTTTTTTTTTTGAAAAAAGAACATGGTTGACTTGTCGCATCTTTTATTTACTGAAATAGAATTTACGTGTCGCCATTGACGCAAAAAGATTAACACGATCGCCAGATGTCGTTTAAAAAAATGGCGCATTTTTCTCGCAATCGCAACTGTAACTTTAACCTTTTTTTTTTGTTTGGTTAGCTCGAATACGCTGTTCACCCTACAGTCCTGCTTTAGGGAACATTTGCTTTCCCTGCTTTTTTTTGAATGATTGAGTTCTTTTTTTTTTTAAAAAATATTAATAATAAAAATAAATATCGCTGTTTTCATTGTATTCAGCTAAATTTGTATTTCCAATTCATTTTTAAGAAACTTTTTTTTCAAAAGAAATAGAAATGTAATGACTAACTGGAAATATTATTTAGTAAATATCAAGTAAATATAATTATAATAAAAATATTTATTTCGAATATAATACTTGATGTAAATTTCTTAAGAATTATTGGTAAAAAAACTGTTGCAAAATGTAATAAACAGTTACTTTTTATTACAAATTTTTTGCTTTAGGCGAATGTGTATTATCTACTTTAATCATTTAGGCGGCCTGGCAGCTAATTTGGTGGCGCTCTGGATTATCACAGGCTTCAGATTCGAATCCTGGTGGCGGTGTGGGTGTTTGTTAAATGTTCGGAATTCAGGTTAAACTGTACGTCTCGCCTAATTAGTCTAAAGTGTGCACAAAATGACAGTAGAGGGAAAAAATCAAGCCCATAAGTTACGCAAATACGGGGTAAATCCCTTAAAAGTCCTCCCTTCTTCTTTAGCTTCATATGAAGCCAAGTCAGACTTCTACCTACGGATGTTGCATCACAACAGAAACTGTCCCCTTTCCCTTCATCCATCCATGAGTAGACTACTTATGAGATGTCTGTCCCACACGGCAGGACACTGAGGATTACAAACAACATACATAGATTGCTTTCGTTTGTCGCTTTATCGTCATTTTGTGCACACTTTAGACTAATTTGGTTGGGACCTACAGTTTTACGTGGGTTCCAAACCACTAACAAATACACTTATCATCGCCAGGATTCGAACCTGAAGCCTGAGGTACCAATAGCCACAGCGCTAGAAAATTGGACATCAGGCCGACAACAGCATCCAATACATTACTTAAACAGTAATTCAATCCAATATATTTATGAAGCAATAAAAATGAACTAGAATTGTTCCATATATTTTATTTACAGAAATTGAATGAAATTCATTATCTTAACCTTTCACTGAACAGAAATAAAGCATTATTTTAGCAATGGAATCACCAGAATACTATTAGTCATTTGAAGAAATTATATTAGGATGGAAAATATAATTGGTTTTGTGCATTGTTTAAAAAAAAAAACTAACGATCTATAAAAGATGAAATTACGCATTTGTTTAAAAAGGATTCAATGGCGACTAAATTAAGCGTACCAATATTCTTCAACGAATCATATTTCTATAATTTCAATTATTTTCCAAAATAAAATTAATTTCGGACGAATAAATAAATAAATTACTTCCCCATTTTTAACGCTTTCTTATTTCAGTTGACCAACAAAAGAATCTAATTCAACTTTCACTAATTAACAGATGAAAAGTAAAGTAAAAATTGAAAGCAGAATTTGAAGAGCAAAACGTTTACACAATCAACACAAACACAAAAACTTTTTTTCTGAAATAAACCACGGTCGACTCGTCTCGTCTTTTATTTACCAAAATAGAATTTATGTATCGCCATTGGCGCGAAAAGATGACACGATCGCCAGATGTCGTTAAAAAAATGGTGCATTTTTATCCCAATCGGAACTCTAACTTTAACCTTTTTTTGTTTTTGGTTGGTTCGAACGCGCTGTTCACCCTACAATCAGGCTTTAAAGAGCATTTGCTTCCCATGCTTTTAGAGAATGAAGAATTATTTTTTAAGAGAAAAAATGTTATTAAATAAAATAAAAGACATCGCTTTCATTGTGTTCAACTAAATCTGTCTTTCAAATGCATTTTTAAGGAAACTTTCTCGAAAAAAAGTAGAAATGAATTGAACTTGGAACTGGAAATATGATTTAGTGAATTAACTGGAATGAAAATATTTATTTCAAATATAATAAAGTAAAATTCGTGGAAATTATTGCCAAACAACTTGTTGCAAAATGTAATATAGAACAAATAATTTAATAAAAATAGTTTCTCTAGGCGAATATGTATTATTTACTTTTATTATTTTATTTAAATTGTATTCTTCTTTCAATATAGAGGGCGATTATAATTAAAGTTAAACTTTCAAAATGCTGTCAAAAAAGTACCATTCGTCACAATAAGTTCAAAATTGAACTGAAGATATTGGAAGAAGGGAGACAAAGTGTGGCATCAAAGAAAGTTTCAAAAAAGTTCCTTGATCTGGTGGATGGGCTTTCCACTCACAGTGTCACAACTGTTGAATGACTCGGAAGTCATTTTTTCCGTCCAAAATCCGAAACAATCTAGCACAATGAACACTACAGTTGGTTTCAAGTGCAACTCATGCGAAATACGCTGTCATTTCGATTCCAAATATCACCAACTGCCTAATACACTTTCATTAGGCCGCTTACAGCGCTATATATTAATACACTGTGAAACTGTCTTTGATGCCGTAAGATATCCTCCTTCTTTAAGTATCTTCAGTTCAAATCTGAACTCATTGTGACGAGTGATTCTTTCTTTACAGGATTTTGAATGAAGTACGTTAATTATAATCAACGTGTAAATTATCTCCTTACAGATTAAAATAAATTCATTATCTTAACCTTTAACTGAAATAAAACATTATTTTGAACAATGGAATCACCAGAATACTATTAGACATTTAAAAATATTATATTAGAACTGAAATATACCTAGTTTTTGTGCATTGTTTATAAAAAATAAAAGAAATCATTGTTCTATAAAAAAGAAATTGCACATTTACTAAGATGGTGACTAAATTAAGCTTCCCAATATTCTTAAAATAAATATTTCTGTAATTTCAATTATTTTCCAAAATAAAATTACTTTCGGACCAATAAACAAATAAATTACTTCCCCATTTTTCACACTTTCTTATTTCAGTGGATCAACAAAAGAATCTAACTCCCTCTCACTAATTACAGACGAAAAGTGAAGTAAAAAATGAAAGCTGAATTTGAAGAGCAATTTTTACGCAATCCACACAAACACAAAATCTTTTTCTTTTTCAAAATAAAACACGGTCGACTCGTCGCGTCTTTTATTTACTAAAATAGAATTTATGTGTCGCAATTGGCGCGAAAAGATTAACACGATCTCCAGATGTCATTAAAAAAAATGGCGCATTTTTATCACAATCGCAACTGTAACTTTAACCTTTTTTTTTTGTTTCTGGTTTGTTCGAATGCGCTGTTCACCCTACAGTCATGCTTTAAAGAACATTTGTTTCCCCTGCTTTACAGAATAAAGGAGTTCTTTTCTTTAAAATATTATTAAATAAAATAAAAGACGTCGTTTTCATTGTATTCAGCTAAATGTGTCTTTCAAATGCATTTTTAAGAAAACCTTTTTCCAAAGCGAATAGAAATGTATTGAGTAACAGGAAATATGACTTAGTAAATTAATTGGAATAAAAATATTTATTTAGAGTATAATACTTCACGTAAAATTCGTAGGAATTACTGCTTAAAAATAACTGTTGCAAAATGTACTATAAAACAATTAGTTTTTAATACAATTGATCTACTTATATTATTATTTATTTTAATAATAAAGCTATATCCTTTTTACTTTATTGTCAAATACTGAATAATTAACATTGCATATGATAAAGTAATGATCATGTGAGGATTATGTTTGCCTCAAACTGCTAATTAAATTGCGTACTCTATTACTATTCCGCAGAGACATTTCCGACCTACAAGTCTTTCGGGACTATTCCTTGCAAATTCGCAGAATGAACGACTCGTGGCTAAGAGGCAACGTGCGCTTTTGCTGCGCTGGTGTTCATTAGGATGGAAGTTCAATCCACGGCATTGTTGTAGACATTGTTTGAAGAAAGGTTGATTCTCGATGATGTTTGTGATTTTTAGCATATTATCTCGCGCACTTTAGGCTAATTAGCCTGGGACCTACATTTTAACTTGGATTGCGAACCATAAACACACATCCATGCCACATCCAGGATTTGAACCTGAAGCACCAACGGCCAGAGCGCTAGCCAATTGGTTGGATTTTGTAGTCACTCAACAGTTGTGACACTGTGAGTGGAAAGCCCATCCACCACGACAACGTCATACCCAATTGGACGGGAAAAATCGGTGCAACTTTTCTTTGAACTTTATTTTGATGCCGCACATAACGTTTCCCCCTTCTTCAAGTATCTTCAGTTCAAATGTGAACTCTTTGTGACTTGTTCTTTTTTACATTTTTGAAAATGGAACCTTAATTATAATCACCCTGTACTTGGTTGTGGGTATTGTTAAAAATAATCAATGTTCTATAAAAAAGAAATTACACATTTGCTTAAAAATATTCAATGGTGACTAAACTAAGCATACCGATATTCTTCAATGAATCTTATTTCTATAATTTCAATTATTTACAAAATAAAATTACTTTCGGACGAATAAATAAATAAATAAATTCCACATTTTTCAAGCTTTCGTATTTCAGTGGACATATAAATGAATCTAATTCGCTTTCACTCATTAACAGACGAAAAGCAAAGTAAGAAATAAAAACTGAACTTTGAGAACATAACTTTTACACATTCAACACAAACACAAAATCATTTATTTTTTCAAAATAAAGCATGGTTGACTCGTCGCGTCTTTTATTTACTAAAATATAATTTATGTTTCGCCTTTGACGCGTAAATATGATACGATCGCCAGATGTCGTTAAAAAAAAATGGCGCATTTTTATCACAATCGCAACTGTAACTATAACCTTTTTTTTTGTTGTTGCTGTGTTGGTTCGAATGCGTTGTTCACCCTACAGTCATGCTATGAGGAACATTTGTTTCCCCCGCTTTTAGAGAATGAAGGAGTTATTTTTTTTAAATAATATAATTATATAAAATAAAAGACGTCGTTTTCCTTGTATTCAGCTAAATTTGTCTTTCAAATACATTTTTATGAAACCTTTTTCCAAAGTGAATAGAAAGGTAATGAGTAACTGGAAATATGATTGAGTAAATACCTAGTAAATTAATTGGAATAAAAAAATTAACTTAGAATATAATACTTAAAGTAAATTTATGTTGAAAATCAAACTATATTTTTCTTACATTATACAGGGTGTTTATATTTAAACTCCCATTTTCAAAATACTGTAAAAAAAAAAAGAAATGCTAGTTCAAATTGCAACTTGGGTACTTGCAGAAAGGGGAAACGGCCCGACATCCAAAACAGTTACAAAGTGCATAATAGAGGGTGCTGTAAGCGGCATAAAAATAGCGAATTCGACTGCATGAGATACTTTGAACCGGAATAACAACTTATTTTGCATGTGCTGCACTTTAAACCAACTGTAGTGTCAATGTGGTTGATTGTTTCGGTTTTGTAACGGAATAAAAGGACTTCCAAATCATTCAGCAGTTGTGACACTGTGAGTGGAAAGTCCATCCACCAGGCAAGGCCATACCAAATTGGATAGGAAAAAATCAACATTTTTCCTTGATTTTCCTAAATCAAAACTTTTTTTGGGTCGTCCTACCTTTACCCCCTTCTTCATGAATCTTTTGTTCAAATTTGAACTCATTGTGACGAGTGATTCTTTTTTCCCAGCATTGCATAACAGGGACTTTAATTATAATCTCCCTGTACTTGGTTTTGGGCCTTGTTTTCAAAAAATAATTTAAAAAATACTAAAAAAAAAAAAAAAAAAAATCAATCTTATAAAAAAAAAAATTACATATTTACTTAAAACGAATTCAAAGTCGACTAAATTAAGCTTATTAATGTTCTGAAATAAATCTTATTTCTATAATTTCAATTATTTTCAAATTAATTGAAAATATTTCAAAATAATTTAAATATGACCACTCTATGATCATTCGACGGACCTACGGTTTAAAGTGTATTCCAAAACTTCCCTGGAACCCACCAGAAATCGAACCCCAAACGTTTGGTACCAAGCACCAAAGTGCTAACCACTCGGCCGTGAGGCCCCCGTTAGTTTAAATACTGAGTGTTTGTGCTCACTTTAGTCTAATAAGACCGGGATCTACAGTGTAGTGTGGATTTCGAACTACTCACAAACATCCATGCCATCACCAGGATTCGAATCTGAAGCCTATTGTACCAAAGGCATGAGCAGTAGCCAATTGGCCATCAGGCTGTGAACTATTTGTGTAATGTCCACCCCGCACGGCAGGACACTAAGTATCAGCCACAATGATCGTGGAATGGTTTGGTTTTTTTAGTTTGTCGCTATATGCTCATTTTCTGCACACTTTGGGTTAATTAGACCGGCATGTACTGTTTAGCGTTTATTCCGAATCACCAACAAACAGCCATGTCAGCGCCAAGACTCGAACCCTAAGGTACCATAGGTCAGATCGCTAACCAATTGGCCATCAGGTCTCCAATAGTCGCGTAATCAAATCCATTACTTAAACAATAATGAATTAATCAAGCAATAAAAATAGAATAGAATTGCATATATATTATATTTGCATAAATTAAAAACAATTCATTATATTAACATTTTGCTGAGCAGAGACAAAACATTACTTTACTTCATTTTTTAAACAATGGAAACAAAAGAATACGATTAGTCATTTGAAGAAATTATATTAGAATTGAAATATACTCGGTTTTGTGCATTGTTTAAAAAAAAATTAACGTTCTATAAAAAAATGAAATTACGCGTTTGCTTAAAAAGGATTCAATGGTGAATTAAACTAAGCGTACCAATATTCTTCAATGAATGTTATTTATATAATTTCAATTATTTTCAAAATAAAATTAATTTCGGACAAATAAATAAATAAATTACTTCCATATTTTTAACGCTTTCTTATTTCAGTGGACCTACAAAAGAATCTAATTTACTCTCACTCATTACAGATGAAAAGTAAAGTAAAAATCGAAAGCTGAAATTGGAGAGCATAACCTTTACACAATCAACACAAACACAAAAACTTTTTTTCCGAAATAAACCATGGTTGACTCGTGACGTCTTTTATTTACTAAAATAGAATTTATGTGTCGCCATTGGCGCGAAAAGATGACACGATCACCAGATGTTGTTAAAAAAAATGGGGCATTTTTCTCGCAATCGCAACTGTAACTATAACCTTTTTTTTTTGTTTCTGGTGTGTTCGAATGCGCTGTTCACCCTACAGTCATGCTTTAAGTAACATTTGTTTCCCTGCTTTTAGAGAATGAAGGAGTTCTTTTTCTAAAAAATATTATTAAATAAAATAAAAGACATCGTTTTCATTGTATTCAGCTAAATGTGTCTTTCAAATGCATTTTTAGGAAATCTTTTTCCAAAACAAGTAGAAATGCAATTAGTGACTAGAAGTATGATTTAGTAAATACCAAGTAAATCAATTGGAATAAAAATATTTATTTCGAATATAAGACATGAAATACATTTCTAAGAAATTATTGCTCAAAAACCTGTTGCAATTATAATTGCAAAAATATAGAGCAGTTAGTTTTTAATACAAATTTTTGCTTTAGGTGAATAAGCACTATCTACATTTATTATTTAGGTGGCTTGGCTGCCAATTGGCTAGCACTCTGACCTTTGGTACAATGACTGTTGATTCGAATCTTGGCGATGACATGCATATTTGCCAGTGGTTTGAAATCCAACTTTTAAACAGTAGGTCCCGATCTAATTATCCTAAAGTGTGGACAGTAGAGCTATAATCTAAACTTTAGTATTTGTTTTGGCTATCAAACTATATTGTCCTTTCATTATACATTAAAGCCAAAAAAACAGCATTTTTTTTTTCTTATCCCCCTGGGTAGCCAGAAACATCTAGGACACTTCCAAGACCCCGGGTGGTTTCTTGGAGGGGGGGGGGGGGGCAGCTTCTGTTGTGATGGAGCAGCCGTAGGTAGAAGTCTTACTTGGCCCCATACCGCTGAAGATGGATGGAAATGAATTTCTGATGGACTTATATGCAACTACCCCTTATTTGTGTACCGCATCGGAGAAAACCTGGAAAACTCTCACCAGGTAGTTCGACTAACCTCACAAACGCCATCGAGGTTCCTCGTTTTTTTTAAACAGTGCCTCCATCAAAGCAATGTTTTAATTGCAATTAAAATTGGTTATTTACATTGTTAATATACATAAAAGAATCCTGATTGTTGTGAAATAAAATTAATTTTTACGAATTACATCTGATAACTTCTATTTGTCAGTTTATAATATTATTTGTTGAAATTTTTGTTTTAAATTTTTATTAATAAGCTTGAAGAATAATATAATACAACGAATCAATTTTTTTTGTCTCTGAGCATAAACAAAGTATCATGGGTGTATGTAAATCAATTTAGGAAATACTCCTCATTCAATTAATAAAATCCTGGCGGTGGCAAGGATGTTTGTGTGCAGTTCAGAATCAACGTTAAAATGTAGGTCCCAAGTAATTGCAGAACATGACAGTGGTCCATGACAGTGACCATGGTCGTTGTTGAAATTATAAACCTTGTATGAAGACAATATTATGTTTGCACGTGAATAATAAATCCGAGGGTATATTATAAATGTTTTTTTTATCATTTTATGCAATATTATATCGAAAAACTGATGCAGCTCATCCCTAGGCAAGACACCAATTTTTCCAGATCTATTTCAGTCCAACGAAAATGTATTCAAAGAAGGACAGCTACGAACGCTGTTCTGTTTGACTGCATCCAAAAATATTTGCTGACTTAAAAATAATAACAGCAGAAAAGAAAACATATGCTAACACGAGAATATATATTTGCCCAACATATTAGAAAACACAGTACTAAAATAATACTAAAAAAAAGTATTGTTTCGTCGCACTGTACTATCTTTTTGCCTAAACAGTGATAAAATCAGAAATACAATTTCAGAAAGACCGTTACAATGTTATGCAGGGAGAAAGAAACACAAAAGATTGGATAGGAAAGAACAGAAAAAAAAGTATTTCCATGTTTCTGCTTGAAGTTTTTTTCAATAACAATGAGCCTTCCGTATGCTTGAAATACTGCGAATACTGTAGTACCCACTCTTCAAGTATTTGCTTGAGAAGAAGAAGAAGAGCTGCCCATGCAAGAAATTTAAATCAATACCTACTTTTGCCTGAAACAGCTGTGTGTCAACTGCGCATGCTCCGTCAAGGGAAAAAGAAAATGAAAAAAATAAATAAAAATAAATATATCTTTTCCAGTATTTTATTTTGCCCTTATATGCCTTGATTGTAACGAAACTCTGCAAAAAATAAAACTGGATAAATGTATGAATATTTATATTTTTCGATTCTTCTATCCTAAGTTTGCGTGTCTAAAAGATAAGATAAGATAAATATTCAAATTTTTGGAGATCAATTTAGATTTAATAACCTAATTTTCCTCCATATTTGTTAAAAAGCGCAATTCGTTCACGATTAATTTCAAAAATGGCTACTGATTACAGAATGACAGAATAACAATTCATACAAAATTCATATCCTAACCAGGTATTTCTTTAAAAAATTTTAATAAATTCGGACCTAAATGATATAAAATATTTAAAAATATAAAAATATAATGTAGAAATTTACATTATTTTATATATATACTAGCAGATATAGTCTGGTCTTCAATATATAAATGTGTGTATTGTATTTAATGTATATTTATTTATTTATTTTATTTATTATTTTATTTGTAATGTGATAATTAAAATCACTAAATTACTAAATAAATTATTAATTTATTTGTAAGGGGATTTGTATTATTAATGTATTGTCAAGGGAGGGGGGTGCCAACTTCTCTCACTTCTCGGCCCACGGGCCATGGCATGCTGCATCAGGGGAAAAAGAAAATGCAAAAAGAGAATAAAAAATATATCTTTTCCAGTATTTTATTTTACCTTTATATTCCTTTATTGTAACAAAACTAGGATAAAAGTATGAATATATATAGTTTCGATTTTCCAATTCTTCTGCACTAAGTTGCGTGTCTAAAAGATAAGATAAATAATTCAATTTTTTAAGGATCAATATAGATTTAATGAGCTAATTTTGCTTCGTGTGTGTTAGAAAATAGAATTCTTTCACAAATGGATTAGTTGCTTCTAGAAATGGTAACTGATTACAGGAGGACAGAGAAATTATTCCTAATTGATATCCGAAACGAGGACTTTATTTAAGAAAATCATGATGAATTCAGATCTAAATAATATAAAAAAATTTTTAAAAAAATATATTATCGCAGAATTTTACGTTGTGTTATACCATTGTGTTATTGTATTATATTAAAATTACATTATTATATTAAAATTACGTTATTATATTAAAATTACGTTATTATATTAAAATATACTATTGTGTTATTTTATATTTATACTAGGCTTGGTCTTGGTGATCTTCAATAAAGTAATGTCTGTAATGTATTTTATGTATATGTATTTATGGAATTCATTCATTAATGTATGTATATCATAGTTTATGTATTTATGTATTTCACTTATTAATTTAAGTATTCCATAATTTATTTCATTAATTATAGTATTTATGTATTTCATTAATTAGTATTTATGTGTTTCATTTATTAATTTATACCTACCTGCCCATGCCAGAAATTTAAATCAATACCTACTTTTGCCGTGAAACAGCTGTGTGTCGACTGCTCATGCTCCGTCAGGTAAATAAGAAAATGCATAAAAATAAAAAATAAAAATAAACCTTTCCCAGTATTTTATTTTGCCCTTATATATTCCATGATTGTAACGAAATTCTAAAAAATTAAACTGGGATAAATGTATGAATATTTATATTTTCGATTTTTCGAATTCTTCTACCACTACATGTTGCGTGCCTAAAAGATAAGATAAATAATCCGATTTTTGGAGATCAATATAGAATTAAAGAGCTTATTTTGCTTCGTGTTTGTTAGAAATGGTCACTGATTAAAATGGTTATTATTTATACAATTAATGGTTATTATTAATTAATTAATGGCTACTGTTTATTTAAAAAATATTGATGACTTCAGACCTAAATGATAGCACATGTTTAAAATTATAATATACTGAAGTAAACATATGTATACATATACATACGAATTATACATATGTATTCATATACATATAAAGTATACATACGTATTCATATACATACAAAGTATACATATGTATGTATATTCATACAATGTATACATATGTATAAACTAGCAGATATAGTTTGGAAAATTGATGTATTTCATTTTAGTAAATTTTATTGTAAAAAATTATATATATTTTACAAGTTATTTAATTTTGTTCTTCTAATAATTCATACAAAATTCTAATCCTAAATAAAAATTTATTTTAAAAAAGCATGATGAATTCAGACCTAAATGATAGAAAACATTTAAAAATATAATTAAAAAAATATACTAATGTAAAAATTTACGTATTTATTTTATATTTATACAAGCAGATATAGCTTGGTCTTGATCGTGTTCAATAAAGAAATGTGTGTAATGTATTTTATGTATACGTATTTATGTATTTTATGTATACGTATTTATGTATTTCATCTATTATCATATTTATAATATAATTATAAATACAATAATACATGAAATAAATAAACATTAAATTGCTAAATAAATTATTAATGTATTTGTAAGGGGATTTGTATTATTAATGTATTGTAAATTGAGGGGGGTCAGATTCCCTCACTTCACACTCGAGTAGACACTTTCTCAGCCCATGGTGCATTTTATGCTCCGTTAGAGGAAACAGAAAATGCAAAAAAATAAATAAAAAAAATATTTGTCCAGTATTTTATTTTGCACTTATATTCCTTGATTGTAGCAAAACTAGGATAAATGTATGAATATTTATAGTTTCGAATTTCCAATTCTTCTATCCTATGTTGCGTGTCTAAAAGATAAGATCAGATCTGATGGCCGAACGGCTAGCGCTCTGGCGTTCGGTACCACAGGTCACGGGTTCAAATCCAAGCTTTTGCCCATGGGTGTTGTAGTGGTTCGGAATCCACTTTAAGCCGTAGGTCCCGGTCCTAATTGAATCGTAAAACGCTGCGGGGGCATTGTTACTCCGCTTCCGTGGCTTACCATCAAGTTACACGCGCCCCTGGGTAATGCAAAGCGAGTAACATCGGTGCAGATCTTATGGCGAAAGATCACGGTCTATTTGCCAGCTGCATTAGAAGAAAAAAAAACCCTTTAGCCAAGGACTTCGCCAGCCACGACGTCCTTTAGTTTTTACCAGGGAAATTAGTACAACAACAACGCGATTCTAAAACTAAATCGAATGCAATATATCAAATATTTTTGCGTAATATATAGTGGTAGCACACTTTTCTGTTATGAATATATTTATTTAACAATATTTTAGCGTTGATTATAATTTGTTGCTTTCTCTTAAAAATGATATGCTATTTTATTTTATCTCTAAAATTTTCATCCATTTTTATATGTGTTCTTTATAACTTCTTGTAACTATGTAAAAATGATTAGATATGTCAAGTATAATATTTCCATTCCATTAGTGTTACCCGCGTTGGTGGTACATCTTC